>CM069858.1:208828244-209345744 GCA_036172795.1 Pelodytes ibericus | reverse complement strand
GCGCCTTGCGATGAGCCCTGCCTGGCACAACCTTCTCCTTGCCGTTCTGTTGCTGACCGTGGCCCCCGTGGCTAATCTCCAATCCCGGTTGATTTGCGGTGACGTGAGCCAGCAATCGCGCAGGCAGAGCCGTACCAGCAGCCTGTCTTGTGAAGCGGTCGTGCACCTTCTCCGCCCTCGACCTTTCCTCTGCTCCATATTGCCCGTCTGAGCGGACCTCTTCTGCCAGCGACTCACCGGTGTGTTTGAATCCTTCGTTGTGTAGTGCGAGCAATACAGCCTTGACTTCCGGAGTCAGTTGCATCTTCAGGCCGGAATCTGACCGGGGTCCGGCTCCGTGATGAGCTGGAATAAAGAACATAGGGGGAGGGTTAGTGCAGTGCCCACACACGCACACACACTCACAGAACTGTTATCGTTTAAAAAAAAAAAAGTATTACTGGTAAAAGGCTACAATACTTTACTTAAACACTGGCGCGATAATTATGTCCACTACTGTATATATATATATATTGTGACCGACAGCAAGGAATTGTGCTGGAGGGAGTCTATATATCTCCCCAGATTTTGTGTTATGTTACACTTAATATAGCGGTGTAATATAGAGGTGTAGCTCCACCCCCAACCTGTTTCACGGGAAGCCGCGGGCAGCATGAGAATGTAACAGACAAAGAGTTCCAGTCAAGGAAATCCGGGCTCCATCGCTCTCAGCTGCAGTGCCTTCCAGCACTGAAAGGGTGTGTGTTCCTCTCACTGTGTTGGCCAGGTGTCGGCTTGCTACGCCTAACCCAGCGTTAAAGAATTGCCCCTCAATATGCCATTTAATATGCCAGCATTTTGCCCCTCAATATGCCATTTAATATGCCAGAATTTTGCCACTTAATATGCCAGGATGTTGCCCTCAATATGCCATTTAATATCCCAGGATCGTGCCCCTCCAATATGCCATTTAATATGCCAGTATTTCCCCCTCAATATGCCATTCTTTTGCCATTTAATTTGCCAATATTTTGCCCCTCAATATGCCATTTAATATGCCAGAATTTTGCCCCTCAATATGCCAGGATTTTGCCCCTACAATATACCATTTAATATGCCAGGATTTTGCCCCTACAATATGCAATTTAATATGCCAAAATTTGCCCCTCAATATGCCAGGATTTTGCCCCTCCAATATGCCCCTCAAAATGCCATTTAATATGCCAGCATTTTGCCCCATCAATATGCCATTTAATTTGCCAGGATTTTGCCACTTAATATGCCAGGATTTTCCCCCTCAATATGCCATTTAATATTCCCGGATTTTGCCTCTCCAATATGCCAGGATTCCCCCCCTCCCTCCTCCCCAGTACTTACCTCCATCCTGCTCTGTCTCCCGGTGTTCTGTTGTGCAGGTCTGTGGCTGTGAGGGAAGCGTTGTGCGCTCCCCTCCAGCCGCGCAGCTTCAATAAAGTTTGTTTAAAAAAAAAATTAAACAAACTTTATTGAAGCTGTGTGGCTGGAGGGGAGCGCACAACGCTTCCCTCTCAGCCACGGACCTGCACAGCAGCAAGGAGGTAAGTAAACTGTCATGGGGGCGCGGGCGATTTCCCCCCCCCCCCCCCCCCTTGGGGCGGCTGCCTATGCTGCCTTACGGTAGCGCCGGCCTAGGTTTGTCTAGAGGATATGTTTTGAGATCTATCTAATCTCAGGCAATTTTTTTGCCTCCTGTATAACTACAGTATGTTTTCTTAATAACTTTAATTAATAATAGCTAAATGCCAGTTTAGCATTATGGTACAACCATTATTGCAGAGCAGCTTCTCTGCTGTGATACTATTGTCATCTGTTGTGATGGCTATAGCAGAAAGCTTCCCTGGTGGTCTAGTGGTTAGGATTCGGCGATCTCACCGCCGCGGCCCGGGTTTGATTCCCGGTCAGGGAAATATTTTTAATAAATACATAAAGAAGAGTCCTGCGCTCACTCCCATCACTGGGCGGCTGCAATGACTACAGTACACATCAGCCCCAATATATAGTAAAAACAAAAGAAAAACAAGTTACCTGCGCTCTCTCCTTTATCCCTATGCATTTAAAACAAATGGAGGTTTTTAGTTACCTCCAATGGCCATGAGAGGATGAGCCCACCTGCCAACGTCAAGGCAGACCCCCCTAGGTGGGTCCTAACTCTAACCATTCACCTTGCTTCTTTGAGCCTCTGGCAAAAATCTCTAATGAGACAGAAAAGGGTGTTGTTTATTTACACCCCTATACATTATTAACCCTTAATAGGGAACACATGGGATGGGCGGCTGCATTGTAACAAGGCTGAGTAATACAAAAATTGGATACAAATACATAAAGAAGAGTCCTGCGCTCACTCCCAAATATTTTTAATACAATTTCAATAAAGATGTTTATCTGTCATTTATAACCCCTTGATGACATTACCTTTTGACAGTGGCGTCCCGCGGGGGGTGCGGACCGCACCGGCTGACACCTTCAGCGGGAGTGACACCCGTGCTGCCGGCACACCCCGCATCGCGCTGCTTAACTTTTTTTTTTCTTTTATGGCAGCCACATCTGCTGGAAAAAAAATAAAATAAAAATCAAAGTGACTGGATGTAACGTTACATCACATCCAGTGACTGTGTTTCCCGTGCAGGAGGGAAGACTGCACGGAGGAGGCGTCCGTCCGGGGGACACGGAGCAGCAGCTAATCGGTAAGTGATGGGGAAGGGGGGGAGGAGGGTGGTTGAAAATGAGCACATTAATTGCACAATATTCCTGGGCTCTGACTGGCACAATATTCCTGGGCTCTGACTGGCACAATATTCCTGGGCTCTGACTGGCACAATATTACTGGGCTCTGACTGGCACACTATTACTGGGCTCTAACTGGCATAATATTACTGGTATCTGACTGGCACAATATTACTGGGCTCTGACTGGCACAATATTACTGGGCTCGGACTGGCACAGTATTACTGGGCTCTGACTGGCACAATATTACTGGGCTCTGACTGGCACAAGATTCCTGGTATCTAAATGACACAATATTACTGGGCTCTGAGTGGCACAATATTACTGGGCTCTGAATGACACAATATTCCTAGTATCTGACTGGTACAATATTACTGGGCTCTGAGTGGCACAATATTACTGGGCTCTGACTGGAACAATATTACTGGTATCTGACTGACACAATATTCCTGGTATCTGAATGACACAATATTCCTGGTATCTGACTGGCACAAAATTACTGGGCTCTGAGTGGCACAATATTTTTGGGCTCTGACTGGCACAATATTACTGGTATCTGACTGGCACAATATTACTGGGCTCTGAATGGCACAATATTCCTGGTATCTGACTGGCACAATATTACTGGGCTCTGAGTGGGACAATACTACTGGTATCTGAATGGCACAATATTACTGGTATCTGACTGGCACAATATTACTGGGCTATGAGTGGCACAATATTACTGGTATCTATAATTGTACAATTGTCACCTCATGGGGCTCCTGTGTGTTGCATAATTAATGGCGGTCCCATGTGTGCATAATTATGGGGCGCTTGTGTGTGGCATATTTATTGGGCCCCATGTGTGGCGTAATTAAGGGACTCTTTTGTGTGGCATAATTATGGGGCACCTGTGTGTGTGTGTATAATAATTATGGGGCACCTGTGTGTGTGGCATAATTAATTGGGCTCTAGTGTTGCATAATTTATGGGGCTCCTGTGTGTGGCATAGTTATGGGGCTCCTGTGTGTGGCATAGTTAATAGGCCATCTAACTGGCATTACTAAAGAATCTGTTTGGCATTGTATTGGAGGAAATCCAGGGGGGTGACACCATGAGTTTCTGCACCGGGTGACACCAACCCTAGTGACGCCCCTGCCTTTTGACCTTGACTTTCCTTTGGTGACATAGGCTGTTTTGACTTTTCTGGGGTGTTTGTGTTTAGCTGTAATTTTCTTATTTCTCATATACTGTACCCACACAAATTATATATTGTTTTTATCGCCCTAAGAAGGGCTTTCATTAGTTACCATTATATTCATCATATCTTATAATGTAGTACAAAAGGAAATAAGATGGAAAAAAAACACTTTTTCTAACTTTGCCCTAAAAAATAATTTACACAAATATAATCATAAAAAAGACCCTGTCTAAATTTTGTCCCAAGTTTAGAAATATGCTTGTTTCCATGTTTTTCTGCAGGTTTTTTTGTGAGTTATAGGGCAAAAAATGAAAAAAAAAAATGTGTATTTTTCACCTACAGTGACCTTTTGACCCCAAGCAGAATCCTAAATTTAACCCTAACTTGCCCTTATGATAACCCTTAATTTATTCTAATTTTAATCTAGTTTTAATCCTAACCCTTATGGTAACCTTAGCCTATTCTTTGTGGCCTGTCATGTGGAGTTCTTTCTCTCTCTTTATGTGAAGTCTATGGATCCTGAAAACACTGTGTGAGGTAAACTTTGGCAGAGGGCTTTTTTTAGGGGCCAGAGCAGGCCACATGTGGCTCACTATAGCCTCAGCATCAGAAGCAGACTTCACATGCCTGTACACTGCAAACTCCCTGTGTGGCAAGTTTAACAGAAGGCATTGCTATTTATACACATTGCTATATATGGTTAAATGAGAACCTTGACATCATGTGACATTACCTGCACACATCATATCTCTTGTTTATCTTCTGTGTGATTAGGTTGAACAAAGGCTCTGCTATATGACCAGGTCCCTATAAGGAGCTAGCTACACCTGAAACCCCAAACCTGTATGTATCATGTGAGGTTACTTTTACAATAAGCCTTTCTGTTCCAGGCTGCTATATGAGGCAATCCTAAACCCAGGCAACACACAAAGCCCCTAACCACTACTTATCATGTGAGGTTACCTTTAGCATAAGCTGTGCTCTGACCACAATGCTGTATGAGGCTGTTTATTAACCAGGCAATATCCAAAGCACTAGGGAGTTGTAAGTCCACAACATCTCCCTAGCGCTCCATTATTTTATGCATGCTAGATCAGGGACACAGAAGAAGAGAGACACATGCAAGCTGTGTGGGGACAAAGATGGCACAGGCAAGCTGAGGACAATGACGGCAAACAAAAACACCTATCTGTATTCCTACAAAGCACATATCTCTAGTCCTACAAAGCACATATCTGTAGTCCTACAAAGCACATATCTGTAGTCCTACAAAGCACATATCTGTAGTCCTACAAAGCACATATCTGTAGTCCTAGAAAGCACATTTATAAATGCAATGTTTTAAGTCTCTCTTCATAACTAAGATCCTCCAATCTCCTTATTAATTTTGTAGCTAACTTTTTCTAGTTCCTTAATATCCTTTTTAAGGACTGGTGCCCAGAACTGTACTGCATATTCAAGGTGAGATCTTACCATTGATTTGTAAAGTGGCAAGATGATATCCTCCTCCCGTGAATCTATACCTCGTTTTATACATGCCAATATCTTATTGGCCCTTGCAGCTGCTGACTGGCATTGGGCACTATTGCCAAGTTTGTTATCTACAATTATTCCTAAATCCTTTTCCTTAGTTTTTCCAAGGGAAATCCCATTTAAAGTATATGTTGCTTTGTTATTATTTTCCCCATAATGCCTAACTTTACATTTGTCTACATTGAACCTCATTTGCCACTTTACTGCCCAGTCCCCCACTCTGTCCAAATCTTCCTGCAAAGAAAAAAAATCCAGATTAGTCTTAATTACCTTACCTAATTTTGTGCCATCAGCAAACACGGAGACATGGCTCTCAGCCAGTGGTGTATCTTGATTTTGTGCTGCCCTAGGCAGACAAAATCCGGGCACCCCCCTACCCAAGCTGCACACCCACGTTACACACCTAAGACATGCCCCATCATTCAGACTCACATCAAGCTCACACTCCCATCACACTCAGTCACACACACTGTCTCCCATCACACACACTCCGACTCCCATGACACTCAGTCACACACACTGTCTCCCATCACACACACTCTGACTCCCATCACACTCAGTCACACACACTGTCTCCCATCACACACACTCTGACTCCCATCACACTCAGTCACGCACACTGTCTCCCATCACACACACTCTGACTCCCATCACACTCAGTCACACACACACATACACACAGTCTCCTATCAGCACTTACCTTTCATTGGTGGCTAGTGGCAGGCAGCATGGTCCCTCCATGCTGCCTGTTCGGCTTCCCGGCGATTGTGCCGACAGGTCACGTTACCGGGCGCGCGTATGACGTCAGCGCGCCCGTCACGTGACTGACGGGACTTCCGTGTCAGCACACTGCACGGGGAGCCGAACAGGCAGAACGGAGGTTTCTCTGTGCTGCCTGTTCGGCTCCCCGTGCAGCCTGGCAGGCAGAGCGATGGTGAGGGGTGATCTTCCGATTACCTCTCACCTCCGTCTCTGCCTGCAAGCGCGGTCTATTTTTTTTTTTTTAAAGGGCCGGATTTTTTTTATTTTTTATTTATTTATTTATTTTATTTTATTTTTTTCACAGTGCTGGGGGGCGCTGCCGCCCCCCAAAATTTGCCGCCATAGGCATCCGCCTAGGATGCCTCGCAGTAAATACAGCACTGCTCTCAGCACAACGTGGGAAGATCATTAATAAACAAATTAAAAAGAAGAGGGCCCAAAACAGACCCCTGAGTTACTCCGCTCAATACCCTGGTCCAATTTGAGGATTTTCCATTTACAACAACCCTTTGTGTTCTATCTTTTAGCCAATTTTCAATCAAAATACATACATTTGCCCCAATCCTATTTCACTCAACTTGTAGAGTAACCTTTTGTGTGGAACTGTATCAAATGCTTTCGCAAAATCCAAATAGATCACATCAACTGCCACACCTAGATCTATATCTTTACTGACCTCTTCATAGAATGTTATTAAGTTTGTTTGACAAGACCTGTCTTTCACAAACCCATGTTGACTTTTACTAATGTTATTCTGATTCAAGATGTATATGAGTGTATACCTTTAGCAATCCCTCAAATAATTTCCCAACTACAGATGTCAAGCTCACTGGCCTATAATTACCCGGCAGAGATTTTGATCCCTTTTTAGATATTGGAATGACATCCGCATTTCGCCAGTCTGTTGGCACTATACCTGAACTGAAAGAATCCCTAAAAATCACAAATAGTGGTCTGGCCAGAATTATTCTTAACTCTCTAAGGACCCTTGGGTGTATACCATTTTACCCTGGGACCTTGTCTTTCTTAACAGTGTTTAATTGCTTAAGCACTTTTTCCTGTGTCAGCCAATCCCATGTTTGCGGTGACTGTTCCGTAGCTTCCAGTAGCAGGGGCTCATCCATCTGTTCTTCCTTAGTATAAACAGAAGGAAAAAAGTATTTAAAATGTCTGCTTTCTCTCTGTCCTCACTTACCAAATTTCAAATTTGGGATAACAAGGGCCCAACATTTTTTCCATTTATATATTTATAAAATCTTTTTATTGGTTTTAGTTTTACTCTCCTTAAAAAACAAACCAAAGGCCTACATGCAGGGGGGGGTAGAGATAGTGACAGCAGGGTATTGTTATAATTTTGTATTATGTAGTCTAAACTATCACAGAATTATTAAACATGGTTAGTATTAGTATTATTCACACACAACAAATATTTAACTGAAAAAGAAGAATATGAATTTTTCAACCAATTGTTACTTGGACACAGCACCTTATAATAAAAGGTGAGTTCCTTCTAAAGGAAATTGTAATCAATAAGTGGTAATCAAGCAAATTATTATAATAAAAAACGTAACTTTGTCCTAGAAGGAAAATATTTTGCAACCAAGTAACTGGAAGAAGGTTTCACAGACTCACTGAAGTGATCCAGTGGGGTCTGAGAAAGCAATTCTATAAAAAGAATTGGTTGCCACCTTTTCTACAAAAAAATACCGTCCTTGCTGGTGCCTCCATTGACTTAACATTGGCATCAAGCCAATTTTTACCCGGACCGACCGGTAAATTACCGGCTGGGTGGCAACCCTATAACCCCTCCTTGTGAAGCAGATTTGTTTTCATTATACAGATCAACATAGAAAATGTCAATGTATAATAAATAAAAGAGTAAAAAAACTGCCGTGACCCTGATTCGAACCGCGGTTGCTGCGGCCACAACACAGAGTAGTAACCAATATACGATCACGGCAAGCCACATGAAAGATTAAAGTTAAAAACTCTAAGTTACATGTAGTGCCTAATAGCCCCCCTATTAGGCACTACATGTAACTTAGAGTTTTTAGCTTTTATCTTTCATGTGGCTCGCCGTGATCGTATAGTGGTATTGGGCTAACTTTTTTTTATTGCTGTTATATTGAATGACATGGAAAGTTGCGGAAAGTTATGGAAAATAAAATTTTGGGATAGGTATAAGATTATCCTAGACATAAGATGAGCCAGTAACTAATGAAAGTATTACTTTGTGGATGCATGGAATAGCATGGACTAAGCTGATGCTGCTTGCTTCTCTGCGTGGGGTGGGGTCACATCCACTCACTAGTGTAAAAATAAATATTAATCTCGTATCTGCCTGCCTTCAGGATACATGTATCTGATCTCAGGCAGTATGTTTTCTTAATACCTTTAGCTAGTTTAGCTTATGATACAACCATTATTGCAGAGCAGCTTCTCTGTTGTGATACGATTGTAGTCTGTTGTGATAGCTGTAGTAATATCTTTCCCTGGTGGTCTAGTGGTTAGGATTCGGCGCTCTCACCGCCGCGGCCCGGGTTCGATTCCCGGTCAGGGAAATAATTTTTAATACAATTTCACTTAAAGATGTTTTATTTGTCATTTAGCCTACCATTTTTAAACCCTTAGTGACATGGCCTTTTGACCTTTTCTTTCCCTTGGTGATACTCTGGCACTGTGGTACAGATATGTTGTAAAGGAGATACAACCAGAGGAGAGTACAAACAAGATGGCTTTTACCTGTTTGTTGGCTTACTTTAAAGGGTCGGCCTGGCGGGGGCCCAAGGGCAACTGCCATGGACCCCAGGAATGAGTGGGCCCTGGACAGATGCCCTGTTTTTAAAAAAAAAAACGGGGTTATCACCAGTCACCCCTTGATGGCCGCCCTGAAAAGGATGGACCTCTCACACATATAGCTTGTGTACACAGCCCGGCTAGCTCAGTCGGTAGAGCATGAGACTCTTAATCTCAGGGTCGTGGGTTCGAGCCCCACGTTGGGCGATGATTTTTAATGCCTACATTGACAACCATTTTCTATGGTTGTCTAGTGGATATGTTTTGGTGATCTATATAATGTCTTTGTCTGTTTTGACATTACTGGGGGTGTTTGTGTTTAGCTGGAATTTTCTTCTTTCTCACATACCAACACAAATTAAATATTGTTTTTATCACCTGAAACGAATGCAGTAGTGAACGAAATTCGTTTTAGACGAAATAAATGACATTTTCTTCCGAATGGAAGAAAACGAAATGAAAATTTTAGTTTTGCACATGTCTAATTAATATATCGTCGGCGCATAATGAAATTTTCATTTCGCAGTTTGATATATTCAGCCCTGATTTATTATGATTGTTTCTAATATTTATTGCCAATGGCTCAATTGGTAAAATATATAGCAATGGTGAAAGCGAACATCCTTGTCTCGTACCATTTCCTAATTTGAACCATTCAGATCATACATTCTGCCCAACTGTTCTGCTGATAAATACAACAAATGATCAGGGGCTTGAGCCCAGATGAGCACAGTCGCACACAATCTCACCCCGTCTCTCTCTCTCTGTCTCACGCACCCTGTCTCTCTCCCTCTCTTTCTAACACACACCGCCTCTCTCTCTCTCTCTCACACACTCCGTCTCTCTCTCACACTCTCCGTCTCTCCCTCTCTCTCTCTCACACTCTCCGTCTATCTCACACAGCGTCTCTCTCTCACTCTCCGTATCTCTCTCTGTCACACACTCTCCGTCTCTCTTTCTCTCTCACTCTCCGTCTCTCTCGCTCACACGCTCCGTCTCTCTCGCTCACACTCTCCGTCTCTCTCGCTCACACTCTCCGTCTCTCTCTCGCTCACACTCTCCGTCTCTCTCTCGCTCACACTCTCCGTCTTGGCATATTATTGGGAAAATTGGCAGGGGCGTATTAAATGGCAAATAACATTGGCATATTATTGGGAAAATTGGCAGGGGCAAATTAAATGGCAAATAACACTGGCATATTACTGGGAAAATTGGCAGGGGCATATTAAATGGCAAATAACATTGGCATATTATTGGGCAAATTGGCAGGGGCATATTAAATGGCAAATAACATTGGCATATTATTGGGAAAATTGGCAGGGGCATATTAAATGGCAAATAACATTGGCATATTATTGGGAAAATTGGCAGGGGCAAATTAAATGGCAAATAACACTGGCATATTACTGGTGAAAATTGGTAGGGGCATATTAAATTGCAAATAACACTGGAATATTATTGGGCAAATTGGCTGGGGCATATTAAATGGCATATAACACTGGCATATTATTGGGCAAATTGGCTGAGAGAGCCATGCATGGGAAGGGAGAAGAGAGAGACATAAATGGGATGGTAGAGGAGAGACAGACAGACATGGGTTCGCAGAGGAGAGACAGACAAATATGGGATGGCAGAGGAGAGACAGACAAACATGGGATGGCAGAGGAGAGACAGACAGATATGGGATGGCAGTGGAGAGACAGACAGATATGGGAAGGGGAGAGGAGACAAACAGACATGGGAAGGGAGAGGAGAGAGACATAAATAGGAAGGGAGAAGAGAGACATAAATGGGATGGTAGAGGAGAGACAGACAGACATGGGATGGGAGAGGAGAGACAGAGAGATGGGAAATGAGAGAAGAGACAGACGGACATGGGAAAGAAGAGGATACATAGACGGGCATGGGAAGGAAGAGGAGAGAAACGGGCATGGAAGGAAGAGAGACAGAGGGACACGGGGAGTGAGAGGAGTGCGACAGACATGGGAAGGGAGACGAGCGTGACAGAAGGACATGAGAGAGAGGAAAAGACAGACACACATGGGAGAGAGGATAAGACAGATGGACATGGGAGAGAGGATAAGACAGACGGACATGGGAGAGGGGAAAAGACAGACGGACATGTGCCCCTCCCGAGATCAGACTCTGGATCCGCCCCTGCTCTCTCTCACACTCTCCGTCTCTCTCTCTCACACTCTCCCACAGCGTCTCTATCTCACACAGCGTCTATATCTTTCTCACACACACTTACACATACACAACCTGACACACACACCCTCATACACTTATGCAAACACCCTGACACACACACACCCTCATACACTTATGCAAACACCCTGACACACACACATCCTGACACACACACCCTCATACACTTATGCAAACACCCTGACACACACACACCCTCATACACTTATGCAAACACCTTATGCAAACACCCTGACACACACACCCTCATACACTTATGCAAATACCGTGACACACACATCCTGACACACACACTCTCATACACTTATGCAAATACCCTGACACACACATCCTGACACACACACCCTCATACACTTATGCAAACACCCTGACACACACACCCTCATACACTTATGCAAACACCCTGACACACACACACACACACTTATACACATTGCTTCACCCACACAGTCACACTTACACGCAGACACTACCACACATTTTTAAATATTTAAAAAAAAAAAAAAAAAACCTTATAGCGTTGGTCCCCCTCCCTGCTAAATGACCTTTGTTTGCAGGGAGGAGGATTTCTCAGGTGAGACACTTTCTTCTGCCGGATGTCACATCCGGCGCGCAGCCAGACTCACAGTGCGACGGGGGCGGAGTTTGCACCCGTCGCGCTGTCAGTATGGCCAGGAGGTGCGGTCACCACAGGCACTTGCTTGTGGGCCGCACCTCCAGGAGGAGGGGCCAGCAGCAGCGCCTCTCCTCCTCACCCCCCGCAAGAGCATAAACGTCTGATTCTGGGACTATGTCCCAGACGGGGGAAAGCTCTGCGGAGGAGATTTTTTATTTTTTTACAGTGATAGCCCTGGAGTTTCGGCGTCTAAGGCTACTAATACCGACGGTGTTCTGCTGATCCTCATTTCAGAAATAATATTTAGAACTCTGCGGGTGTTATCTTCTCTCTATCGTCCCATAACAAACCCTGTTTGATCAGGATTGATCAAATCCGGTAAAACCACTTTAAGTCTATTTGCAAGTATTTTTGAGTATAGTTTAAATTTATTTAAGATATTGGTCTAGAATTACTTACATAACATGGATTTGGTTTTGGGATTGGACATATCATGGCGTATAATAATTTGGATGGAAATGACTTCCCAGAACCTGTATCTTGGAACACTTTCATAAGCAATGGAGAAATCACCGGGTCAAATATCTGATAAAATACAGAGGAGAACCCATCAGGGCCAGGTGATTTCCCTTTTTTTTTAGCTCCGAAATTACCTGTCTGACCTCCATCAAGGAAAGTGGAAGATTTAAATTATGTAATTTATATTCATCCAATTTTGGTAGATTAAGTGTATTTAAAAATGTTTCCATCTGTGTATCTGTTTTTTTTTTTTTTACTATCTTCTAGATTCTATAATGTGTTATAATAGTCCATAAATGAATTTCCAATTTGCGTAGGGGATAAGTTAGTTCTGTTTTTGTAAATAATTTTCTTAATTCTTCTATTTTCATTTCTTGCTTTCAATTGTTTTGTTAAGTTTTTCCCAACTCTATTTGAACTGTGGTACCATTGTTGTTATAGGTGTTGCAGAGCTCTGATTCAATTTTGGGTTAGTTTCTCTTTAATTTGAGATTGTAACTCCTGAATTTCTACACTCATCTCTTTTGTTGGATTTAATTTATTAAGTATGTGTTTCTGTGCTAATGCAATGTGTAATTCGTTGAGAGGTTTACCCTTCTTTTTTTCATCAATGCACCCAACTTGATAAGATAACCTCTGTATTTTAAAGCACACCAGAGTGTAGGGTTATCGGCTGTTTGGTTGTTATTTATGAGTAAGAATTCTTCAACCTCTTTAACCCCTTCGCTACAATGGACGTGTCAGGCACGTCCTGCCGGTTACTCTGTTCCCGACAATGGACGTGCCTGGTACGTCCTGAGGTGAATCAAGCGGTTTTCACGATCAATGATGTTGATGTCGAGGCAATAGCCAGCACCGAAATTTCCAAATTGGGGAACCCACGATCGCCCCACGGAGTGATCGTGGGAGCCATATTGACGGAGCAGCATGCTCCCTCAATATGGCTATGCCCTGTGGTGGTCTGAGCTTCGGAAGTGAAAGTAAATTCACTTCTGTCGCTCTAAATATGCTACTTGACTGGCCCAATTAGTAGCTAAGTAGCATAGCAACGTGAATAAATAAAAATAAATATTTAATTAGCTAAAAACTAGTTATATAGTTAGATTAGCCTATAGGGTTAAAATTAAATATTTTTTTAGCATAAGGGATAGGGTTAAAATTAAATTCAAATTAAAATATATTAAGGTATAGCATAAGGGTTAGCGTTGGGGTTAAATTTAGTGTTAAGGTAACATTTTTGGGTTCGGGTTAGGGTCAAAAGGTCAATATAGGAAAAAAACTATTTTTGGTTTTTGCCCCATAACTCGCAAAAAATACTGAAAAATATGGAAACATGCATATTTCTGAACTCGGGACAACATTTAGAAACTATTTAGATGGGGTCTTTTGTAATGATTGTATTTGTGTGAATTATATTTTAGGTCAAAGTTGGAAAAAGTGGGGTTTTTAAAATTTTTCATCATATTTTATGATTTTGTTTGTAGTAAATTATAAGATATGATGAACATAATGGTATCTATAGAAAGCCCCTCTTATGATGATAAAAACAACATATAATTTGTGTGGGTACAGTATGTGAGAAAGAAGAAAATTGCAGCTAAACACAAACACCCCAGAAATGTCAAAACAGCCATTGTCACCAAGGGAAAGTCAAGGTGAAAATGTCTTGTCACTAAGGGGTTAATAAGTTTGCTCACTCTGTAACAGAGTTTCATTTAGTCTCCAGTTGGTTCTGTTAGTGTAGGAGGAGTTTTTCAATATTACCATATAAACTGGTGCGTGATCAGACCACGATATATTACCAATATTTGATTTTAAGCAGTTTGTGTTAGTCCAAAAACAAATCTATTCTAGAGTAAGATAAGTGAACGTTAGAAAAAAAGGAGTAATCCCTCGTTGTAGGGTTAAGTGTTCTCCAAACATCATACAAATTATTTTTATGCAATAGTTTCAAAAAAGAAATAGCACTCTGTTTCAAATTCTGATCAACCCTTTTACCTTTCTGTCTGCTTTTATCTAATGTTAGTGTCTGCCATGCATTTAAAATCTCCGCCCATTACCAACATGCCCTGAATTAATCCGTCTATATTATCGACAAGAGATTCCAAAAATCTTACAGGAGACCCATTGGGAGAGTAAACATTAACCAACGTGCACTTGGGGTAATTTAATTTGCATATTAATACAAGAAATCTTCCATTATCATCAGCTAAGTGGTGGATATATTCAAATTTAATTGTATGTGCGATCATTATCGCCACTCCTCTTTTTTTCTTTTGTTTAAGTCTGGCTTTATAGATAATAGGATATCTTTTATATTTCCAGTAGTCAGGTTGGCAACAGTCCCAATGAGTCTCCTGCGCAAAAAAGACATCTATCTTATCTCGAATAAGCATATCATATAGAAATGACCTCTTATATGGAGTATTAAGTCCCTTTGTATTTATTGTGACCAACTTTAATTTCATTTTAATCTGGCCTGAGGGCCACCAATAATCTCCTTAAATCCATCGAATCTCTCAGTGACACTCCAAACACACCATTCATTCATTATTCCAACATCCACTCTTTCAACATCCAAGGTCGGGTAAGTCTTAACCCACATTGGATTAACTGTTCAGATACTTCCTGTCTGAACGCTAACAAGTGTACATGACGGGACCAAGTGACACCGATCTGCTTTGTTAACCAACCTTCCGTGGTCCTGTGTCTTTAAGATTTTAAGATCAGAAGGAGGTGTAGTATGTACACCAAACATATCATTAATTTTAATATTAAATAGCGAATTTATCGCATTGTTTAGCGCATTGTTAAATCACCAGGTAGTTCTCTTTTTATGGGCAAAACCATTCTAAACCCCAAAGAGCAGTATGCTGTGGTCAGATCACGGATTATCTCAAATCTTAATATTTTCGAGCATATAGATCAAGTCCACATTTCCCCACACCGTGTCAATTTTTTCATCATATTTGATGAATTTTTGCTGTAAATTATATGATGAAAATAATGGTATCAAAAGAAAGGCCTTTTAATGGTAATAAAAACCAATGTATAATTTGCAAGTGTACAGTAAAAAAGAAAGAAGAAAACCACAGCTAAACAAAAACACTACAGAAATGTTAAAACAGCCCATTTCACAGCGAAAAATTCATGTCACTAGGGGGTAAAATATATGTATATGACAAATAAAGTTTAGTTTTTCTTTAACAAAACGAACTGTTTTGCTCTGAGGAAAAAAATCGACTGACAGAACAATTGTACAACAATGTTACCATCTGAATGTATCAATATTCCTAGCAAAATATCTTATAGGATGACTGTTTGTTCACATGATACATTGTCTTTCAGACTGAAATGTGTCTGTTAGTGAAAATGTACACCTCTTAAAAAGAACAGTAAACCTTGTTTTGACCCTTGCTTCCTTGAAACATGTCCTGGAACTTTTAAGTAAACCTGACATGTATCTTCATAGATACATGCGGGTTTACTATCTGCTGTGTCTCACAGCAGTTCCTGGTTATTGCGTGCTGAGAGAGAGCCGGTCGCTGACCAGACGGCTGCCTGCTTCCTGTGTTAATATGTGCTTCTATATTAGAAGTGAAAAATAACGTTTAGTTTAAACTTCATATAAGGTCACTGGAGAATAAGGAACTTATCTGAAACTAATAGCAGCTGATTGATTAAATGAAAATGGTACTTTGCTAATATCCTGTGGAAGATTCAAAATGCATTTTATTCACCTTACAGTGGACATTTATTTCTGGAAAAATACTCATTTTTTTCCATTTTACTCCCACTTAAATTCTGATTTCATTGTAACTGACTAAACTTTGTATCATATTTACTATAACTGCATTTGCTTTAATTTGAGTTGTTTAACCCCTTAACGCATTTGGACGTATATATATGTCCTGAAAAGCATGGTCCTTATATGTCCTCCGGTTGCGCTTCTTAGCGCAACACTACATGCTTGCAGCTACTCTCAGAGGCTGCTTCTGAGAGTGCCTTCAGCCCCGCCACGCCCCCTCGCGAGCATACGATGACCGCAAAAGCTCATCACTGCCTATGTGTGTGTAAAGTGTTGCATCGATGCCTCTGCATGCTCCTCCAATACAGCGTGCCCAGAGGAGAGCGACGGAGGAGAGGGGAAAAAAATCTCTTCCGTCACTCTGAAACCACTACTTGACTGCCCCTAGAGGCAGTTAAGTATATTACAGTTAAATATAGAAAAATCGATTAAATAAATAAATGAAATAAATAAATGGAAAAAGCTAACCCTTGATCTACTAAACCTAGATCTAGGGTTAGGGTCATAAATAGGGTTATAATTAAGGTTACAGTAGGGTTTGGGTGAGTACAAGGGTTAGATTAAGGGGTTCGGGTAGATTTAGGGTTAGGGTGAATTTAGAGTTGGGGTAAATTTAGGGTTGGGGTTAAAAGGTTACTGTAGAAGAAAATGGTTAGGGGGAAAAAAACCACTAATATTGTTTATTGCCCTATTAGTTGAAATAAAACATAGGCAAACATGGAAAAATTGGTATTTCTAAACTCAGGACAAATAGTAGAAATATATAGACATGGTCTTTTTTACCATTTGAAATTGTTTATAAAAAAAATCAGGTCAAAGTTAGAAGAAGTGTTTTTTATGGCATATTTTCATCATATTTTTTTTTTTTTTTTAATAGTAAATTATATCAGATGATGAAAATAATAGTATCAAATGAAAGCCCTATCCGTCCTTTAAAAAATGATATATAATTTGTGTGGGTGGACTAAACACAAAGAAAGAAATGCACAGTTCAGTAAACATATGACAAAAATAATGGAATTCTGGTCTTCAAGGCACATCAAATGCAGCATAGCACTCGGTTAAACTTGTAATAAAATAATGTTGATAACCAGCCTTGTGTTATTAGTGGTTTAGCAGCAAACTGTTGTGCAAACACTGGTACAATGAAAAGTCTTGTCACTGGATACTTAGGGGTGGGCCATTTCCTTCATTAGCATAGCCACTCCCATAATGCATAGATTCTCCTCGCACACCAAATCTCTCCATGGACTATACCAGTTCTTATCAAGGGTTGGTGATAAGGTCTGGAACTTACCCACCAGCTTTGCGCAGTGGCAGTATTGTAGCCAATGAGGTATAACCGAGGCGTGATTATTGCTGATTGAAAACTTTTACCAATACCCTGCTATGATGACTTGAAATATAGTCAGCTAAGGCAATTTTTGACAGTCTCTCTGGAGACTGATAATATGGTTCAGAAAAGAAAATATAGCTAATATCTGTACTAAACTAGATTTGGTATAGGATATTTGTAAGTGCTGATCTGTTAGGGAGATTAATTGGGAAGCTTATAGATGCCTTAAGTTCAAAAGGTTACTGGAGAAGGACTTGGTTAGGAAACACTACTATCGGTTATTGCCGTAGAACTTATTTCTAAACTCAGGACAACTCATATTGTATTGTGTTATTAAGAAAAAAAGAAAAATCATATTGTATCATTTTTTTTAAAGTAAATGACATCGAAGGATGAAAAAAATGGTATATTAAAAAAGCAAAACCTCTCATGCTGTAAAACATATACAATATAATGAGACACATTAATGGAAAATAGTAACATTACAGCTAAACACAAACACTGCAGAACTGTTAAAACAGCCATTGTCACAATGGCTACAATATTTTCAAAACAGGGGTTAAAGTGTTTCAAATCAGAAAAAAAGCTTCCTAAATGATAATTAATGCACAAGAGTCTTACAAAGTGCAAATCTGTAGTTTTTCTTTCAGTTGTACAGTGATGGTTGCTAGGTCAGTCAGTGATTTACTGGATACATATTTACTTTTCCTACAGAATGTAGTGGATCCAGGAAGATGCAATTCATTAATCAAGGGGGGGGGGGGGGGGATTCTATAGGAATTACCCTGATTAACTAACTGATTTCCCTCTGAACACATGCACTATACATTCTGCAGGGCACCAGGTAAATGTTATATTTCTCCGTAAAAAAACTGGCTAAATATACATACATATGCATGGAATGAAAGATTGAAGGGGTTAAGGTGAAATCTGTTCACGCGGACAGAAATAAAACTGCAGTAAATCGTAACACTTTAGAAAGTGTATTTAATGGAAAACTAAACCTCCATTGAGACTAAGTCAGATTTGTGACCCAATAAGCCCTGTCTGGTGTCGCGAAACATTGCCAGAGTGTGAAATAGATGTTTCCCAGCCCTGATGGCCCTCCCACTTTACCTACATCATGTTCGGGACTCATACTGCTCGCTAACTAGACGGCTACCGCTGCGGTCCTTATCACTTTTTGCCTACAGCAGGGTTGGCAAGCAGAGAAATCCATGATGGCGAGCACTATAATTGTGTGCGCATGTGCACTTGGCATCACACTTCATGCAACTGCGGATGATTGGCAACTACATATGCCATAAGTCTGCTAGGCAAATAGAGAAACTCGGGAGGTGAATGACGGGATACGCTCAGACAGTTCAGCTAGATATAACAGAGGAGGAAGCAGAAAAAAGATGGTGGCCGTATTTGCTGTTCCCATGGGGGACAGCACATCTGAAAGTAAGACCCAAATACCAACTATGTCAGAAATGCCTGGCATGTCCTGCAAAATAAAGTCTAAACTAATACACATGGGTGCCACCAAAAAAAACATTTTTGTTACGTCCGAACCAAATTTCATTACGTTTGTTGCAGAGGACATTTCTTCATTATTTATTTTTTCTTTCTTTCAGGAATACCATTTGGACAAATGTAATTGCGTCCAATTTCTCCTGCTGACATTGTAGCCATGGTTGTCCCCATAAGCTTAGTGCAGCTTCATTTTGGGAGGAAATAGAAGGAAATGGGAGGACTTCAGCTTTGTCAAAAATAGCACTGAAATAAAATTAATCGTAAATAAAATAAAAAACCAATAGTAAATCAAGATTATATAAAAAATGATAAACATATATTAAAATAGAACATAATAAATACAAATACTAAATATAAATATAAATAACACATCAAAATAAATTACCGTAATAATATTAAAAAAATATATAAATGTTCAATATATCATAGTAAAAAATAATATATAGATATAGGTGTGTGTGTCACATGATGTCTAGGTTAATTAATTTACCAATTAATTTTTTATTGGCATGGTAATAGTTTTAACATAATAGCATATTTATTACTATAAAATAGATGATTGTAGGGGGGCGCACAGGAAGTGATGTAGCACGCCAAGGAGGGGCGAGAGAGAGACGGAGGTGAACGCTGCAGACAACATGCCAGTCCCGATGTAGAGACCCGCTAACTTCAAGACTCTAAAATACGCCGCTACAACCCCCTACTAAGGAGGAATAATTTTCACTATTGAGCGCATGTTCCCACCTCACTCCGGGAGACACGTACCTTGCATGGTCTAGCCCAGTGGGGAACAGCAAGAGGAGAATGGAATACTGAGTAGACCTGAGAGAACCAGCGATGGGGGAATCCTACTCATAGGAATACAGGTGCTCCCTACCGTATAAACGAGCGGTATACATTCTACCCTGGTGGGAAGATAGTGGGTAAGCTGGAGGAGCTCTCAAAGAACCCCGGTAAGAATGTTCCACATTTCTTCTTAAACTCATTGGGTAAAAGGAGCGGTATTGCTAGGCTTGTCCCCAGTAAAAGAGGCTAGATCCTTAATGTAAATCTGCATCAAACCTTAATTTATGTTGAGGAACTAACCCTATAAAAGAGACCCCCCGTAAACCTGTTAGGAATAAGGCTATAGGGATTCAAATATAATGGCATCAAAAAAAGCAGAAGGTAAATCCCAGAAGAAAAGGGAAGACAAAATGGACAAAAGGAGGGAGAAAGATAAGGACAAGAAACTTGCATCTATATTTTCCCCCATGTCTAAATCTATAACTGTAGAAACACAAGATATTGCTGAAAGCTCCCTAATCCAGGTGGAAACTGATTGCCTGAAACCCCAGATGGATACATCAGGGGATTCTGAGCCTCAGGAATCCACCTTTGACTCATTAAAAAGTTATCTGGATAAACATTTTGCTCGAATCCATGAGGAAATGGCAAATAATACAAAGGAAATCACAGAGGAAGTAAAACGACTAGAGCAAAAAATAGAGCAAAGTGAGTCTAAACTGGAGGAATTACAGCAAGATCAAAAAAAAACAGACGACACTATACAGCGTTTAACAAAAAGAATCAAAAACTTAGAAGAAAATGTACAAAATATGGAAGACAGAGATAGAAGGATTAATCTCCGATTTAGAGGGGTCCCAGAGGAGATTACTCAGTATAAATTGGATGAGTACTTTAGAGATCTATGCAATACCCTGGAACTGGGCCCTCAATGTCAAGACCTTTGCTTTGAACGAATTCATAGAATTCCAAGACCAAGGGGAATCTCTGAATCCATTCCAAGAGATGTAATAATCAGATTTCACTCATATAGAATGAGGGAGGGAATAGTTCGGGCTTTTAGGGAGACTTCGGAGCTACCAAGGAAGTTTCAGCATATAAAATGTTTCCCAGATCTGTCCAGGGGTACACGTTTAACCAGGAAAACGTATCAAGAAGTTACAAAAATTCTAAGGGAAAAGAGCATTAAGTACAAGTGGGGCTTCCCAGTAAAATTAATAATAATACATGAGAATTCCTCGGTGGCTTTCGACTCCCCTGAGGGAGCTATGGATTGGATTCGGAGCAAGGTTACAGGGGATTGGTCTGTTTCTACATCTACATAGGTTATTTAATACAAAGATGTAAAAGCCTCTCCCCCCCTTTCCCCCTTTTTTTTTTTTTTTTTCCCTTTCTCACTCGCTTTCACACACACTCACATCACAATTACATTACACTAGCCACCACTTAATAGTTATCGATATTGATATTATCTACACTGTCACCATTTTAATCAGTTTAGGGAATCCTTTTTTTTTTTTTTTTTTTCTTTCCCTCTCTCACTCGCTTTCACACACACTCACATCACAATTACATTACACTAGCCACTACTTAATAGTTATCGATATTGATATTATCTACACTGTCACCATTTCAATTAGTTTAGGGAATCCCCTTTTTTTTTTTTTTTTTTTTTTTTTTTTCTCTCTCACTTGCTTTCACACACACTCATATCACAATCACATTACACTAGGCATTACTCAATTGATATTGGAATATTTACACTCTCACCACATTTTGATTGGGTTTTTTTTTTTTTTTTTTTTTCCTTTCCCTCTATTGATATTATCTACACTGTCACCATTTCAATTAGTTTAGGGAATCCCCCTTTTTTTTTTTTTTTTTTTTTTTTTTCTTCTCTTCTTTTGTCCTTTGGGGGAAGGAGGAAAGGTCAATGGAGGATAGATAATGCCATACCAAATGAAGATGTCGTAAACAGAGGATGGCAGAGAGGGGGAAATGGGAATAGTGGGAGAAAGGGGGAAAAGAAACAGGGTTATAGCGGCAGTGAGAAATGATTTTTCAGCTGGGTATCGGGAAGGGATAAGATTGAAGATTAAATCACCCCTGTATCTCTCTAGTGAGCTCTATGGATAGAGCAATATGGTGTTCGAGGGTAAAGTGGGGAAGGACACAGAGGAAAGAGAAGCGCAGGGCGGGGCCCAGCAAATTCTCAACCGGGGGTGCGGGACCCACCGGAGAAAGAATAGTATTTCGATAATTATAGGGAATACTTTTATGTTGTTTGTTGTTTTTATGTCTGTCTGGCGACCATGGGGGGTGAGGGAGGAAGGAGAGGAGGGATGAGGGGGATTAAGATTGTATCATTGAATACCCAGGGCCTTAACACAAACTACAAAAGATCTGTTCTCATTAAGATGCTCCGAGAGGAAAAAATAAATGTGGCTCTGCTGCAGGAAACGCATTGGAGGAAGGGGGATGGGATTGACTTTATAAAAAATAGATACCCATTAGTCATTTCGGCAAATTTAGAGGGGAAAAAAAAACGTGGTGTGACAATTTGTTTTAGTCTAGATCTGGAGGTGGAGATCATTCACCAGGAAGTGGATGAGGAGGCACGTTACATAATCCTGGTATGTAGGATGGAGGGAACCATCTATACCTTGGTGAATCTTTATGCCCCCAATACTCTCCAGATGCGTTTCTGGAGTAAGTTGCTTAGGAAATTAGATAAGATAAAACAAGGGATCGTGATTTGTGCTGGAGATTTCAATTGTATATTAAATGTGGAATTAGACAAAAAGAATCAGAGAGGGAAACAAGTAGATAAAAGATTGAAATATTTAGCATCTCAATTCCAAAAACTAAACGAGAAGTCGGGCCTTTCGGATATATGGAGACTATTTCATCCAGAAGAGAGGGGATATACATGTTATTCGGGAGCTTTTTGCTCTTATTCAAGAATTGATATGGTCCTGGGAGGCCTACAACTTATAAATAGAGTACATAAAATTGAAATAAAAGACACTTTATGGTCAGATCATAATAGTATAGTATTGACCCTGAAGGATAATAAATTAAAAGGGCACCCCCTGACATGGCGAATAAAAGAACATATACTAAATAAGAAAACGAATTTACAAAAGCTTGAAAAAATGATAGATGTCTTCTTTAAGGAAAATTATACAGAAGAGGTAGAAGACTCCACAGTGTGGTGTGCTTTTAAAGCCACAATGCGGGGCTACCTCATAAAAATCGAAGCGGAAGAACGTAAGAAGAAAGGGGAAGGGCTGTCACAACTATATATAAAGTATTATGAAATAGTCAAGCAAAACAAATTATCACCAACTAGAGAGAATACCAAGCTTATTAGTGATATAAAAGGAAAAATAAAAGATCTTCAGATGGAAGAAATAAATAAAAATTTGGAGTATTTAAAAGCTTCCTATTATTACAAAGGAAATAAGGCAAATAAACTGCTTACAAATAAGGTTAAAGGGAAACAGATTAAGAAACGTATAAATAGTATTAAATACAATAACGAAGTAAAGATGACACCGGAAGAGATAGGGTTAGCTTTTAATGATTTTTATGGGAAATTATATAATTTACCAAAACAACATCTAGAAGATCAAATAGATAACTTCCTTTCGGTCACTAACCTACCAAAGATTACAGAACTGCAAAGGACACAGCTGAATGTTCCATTATTGGAGAAAGAGGTAGGAGAAGCGATTGCAAGATTGAAACAAAATAAAGCCCCGGGCCCTGATGGCTTCGGGAATACTTTTTATAGAGCAATGAGAAGTAATCTGATAACCCCCCTGACTCGGACATTTAATAGCTGTATTAATAAGTCTAAAATTCCAGAAGAAATGCTCAGAGCGAACATAGCTCCAATATATAAACAGGGAAAGGATGCCCAGAATGTAACAAATTATCGTCCGATTGCTTTACTAAATGTAGACTTAAAAATATACTCGTCAATCTTGGCTCGTAGACTATCAGGGATGATGTCAAGTCTGATACATAGAGATCAGACTGGTTTCATTATGGGCAGGACCTCAGAAGATAATTTGAGGAAAGTTATAGATATTCTGGACTCGGCTCAGGAGACAAGGACCCCCATCCTGCTGCTATCTTTAGATGCAGAGAAAGCATTTGATAGAGTAGGATGGGGGTATATGGAAAAAAGTCTAAGAGCTTTCGGATTTATGGGAAGATTCTTGGAAGCAGTTATGCTGCTCTATACTAACCCCTCAGCTAGAACGATAGGGCCGGGAATTTCCTCGAACTGGTTCCGTATATCCAACGGAACGAGGCAGGGATGCCCTTTGTCCCCCCTCCTCTATGCCCTAGCCTTGGAGCCATTAGCAAAGAGAATAAGAGATGACCAGGCAATAAAGGGCTGCCGTAGGGAGAATATAGAGCAAAAAATAAGCTTATATGCGGACGATCTACTTTTGACGTTAGAAGACCCTGATAACTCACTGGAATCGGTTCTCCGCTTAATTGAGGAATATAGCGAAATCTCTAATTATAAACTGAATATCAACAAAACGGTTGCTATGGCGATTGGGATAGAGGTGGGGGAACTTGGGTATCTGGAAAAAAAATATGATTTCATTTGGTCCCATGGGGAAATAGAATATTTGGGAATAAAGTTATGTCCCGACCCAGGTAAAATAATAGAAACTAATTTTCTACCTTTAATTAGAGATATGAATAGTACCCTTAAGAGATTGAAATATAGTGAAATATCATGGATGGGACGCATCAACACCATTAAGGCTTACATATTACCTAAATGGTTATACTTATTTAGACTAATACCCCTAATGATTCCAATATATTGGCTTAAAATGGTACAAAGGGCATTTTCAAATTTTGTATGGCAAGGTAGAAGGCCCAGGATGTCTTTAGAGGTTCTGGGAAGAACTAAATTGAAGGGGGGAGTTGCTATGCCTATTATCTTGGACTACTATAGGGCAAATATGCTGAGACACATAGTGAATACACAATCCGAGGAGAAGATACAGGAAGGATGGTATCAACTAGAATCAAAACTAATTAAGGGAAAAGACCTGACAACCCTGATATGGGCTACAAATGCCAACCTACAGGTAAAAACATGCTTGGTATTAAAGAATCTAGTCAAAGAGTGGGATAACTTAAGATCCAGAAAAGGCTTCAAAAATAAAGTTATAGATGAAGCCTCATTAAAAGTGCTCGAAACCGAAATAAAGTATTTAGATCTGACCGAATGGAAGCAAGGAGGAATTATTAAAATAGGAGATCTTTATGAGGGAGATAAGATAAAGACGTTCACCCAATTGCAACAACAAGCAGGGATCTCAAAAAAACAGACTTTTAACTACCTTAGAATTAAAGGTTTCCTTAACAGTAAAAGAATTAAAACATCAACAGAAATTGGGAGGATATTAAATCTACTGTTTATAAAAGACGGCAAAGTAAGGAGGTTGAGAGATTGCTTGGCACTGATACAACTCTCGGAACATCCGAAAGAAATATCGGCCCTGAAACATTGGAGAAATGATTTAGGGAAAGATATAACAACAAGGGAATGGAGTCAAGCGATAGGTAATATCAACAGCTCAATCCATTGTTTGTCTTTAACTGAAACATATTATAGTATGCTGAACAGATTGTATTTGGTGCCAAGTAAAATGGCAAAGATGTACTTAAACGCCTCCCCGATTTGCTGGAGATGCGGAAAAAAACAGGGTAATTACCTACACATTTGGTGGCAATGTGAACTAATCTGCCCACTATGGCAGGAGATAAGATATAAAATCCAACGTTTAACTGGTATTCTTTTGGATTTAGATCCTGCCACACTTCTCCTATGTATGAATTGGCCAGTTATGACTAAAATACAGAGAACAATAATTATCCACATAATACTAAGTACATTAACAGCTATAGCCAGAAACTGGAGGTCTAGTCTCCATGTATCTTGGGCAACGATTCTCCCCCAATTGACATTCCAATGGAAGATGGAAAGGTGCAGATTAAAACAACTAAAAGAACTTAAAAAGGATGTCATTGAGTGGGATATATGGATAGAGAAGTTGAGGTCCAGGGAAATTATGGAAATTAGATACGCTAACTGATGATTCAAGAACACCCTCCCCCCCCCCCCCCCCAAGAGTGTCGCCTTCTTTGTTTGTTTATTGTCGTCCAATTTGTACATAAGCTGGAAGCCTAAATACTAACCCAAGGACGTATGAGGATGTAAATAAAATAAGGAGAAATAAGATATAAAGAAAGCTTAAGATAAAAGGGAAGCCTTAAGATATACCTGCTTTAGAGACCCCCAGGGTAAGTTATACTCGTGATACATATATATATAGATAAAATGAAGTTAAAGTTACCAACCCTGGGAAGATTTATAGACATAATTTGAAATCAGTAAAGGTGAACCTTTGGAAAAGTATAAAATAGATCTGGTAGGCAGCTTGTCTCTTGATCACAATCTCCTATATAAGTAGGTAACTATAAAATATTATAAATACCGATGTAAATATAAGGGGTTAGTATATGATATACCTTTGTTAGATATGAAAATGTTTAGCTTCTGTATTATAAGTTGAACCATGATGAGTGTATCACAAAAGCGGCTTGGATCTGCAACCGAAGAGACCTCTGAGTTCAAAGGAAAAGAAAAAAAAAAAAAAAATAGATGATTGTAAATTTTTTTATTAAAACATGCAATTACGGTATACATGGTGCAATTACCACATCAATGAAAACACCATGTAATATAAATTACACATATCACTGCCCACTTCTACATAGATATATTTATATACATACATTATCATATATCATTTTATACACCAGCATAACAGCTGCTGGTGATGTCATGCCAGCTCTAGGTTGACATCACATCATCGATTACTTTTTATCGTCAACAGATGATAGGTTATACGTAGCCTCCCGCCATCATGTCATGTGTATCATTTCATGTCCACAGTGGACAATGGTGCACTGCCAAGCAATGTGGCCATCCACAGTGTAGACATGAAATGGTGCTATCATACACTTGGCATGATGGCGAGAGGGTACCGATAACCTAACAGCTGTTTGCGGTGAATGATAACTAGCGATGTGATGCCAACCTATAGCTGACATCACCGGCATTGTTATACCACAAGAGCTGTTAGGGTGTGTATAAAATCATATATGATAATGTGTCTGTGTATATATATATATATATTCGTGGCCATTGCCTAACTTTTTTGGAGTTGCTAACTGACGTACGTGATAGGTGTATCTTACATTATATGATGTGTTCATTGATGTGGTAATTGCACCATTTATACTGGGTAATGGCATATTTTAATAATAAATCACAATAATTCATTTTATCACTTTGATGGTCTAAATATAACGAATTTAAGAACTGAAGTGATCTGATGGGGTCCGAAACTTGAAGCTCTTATTTTTTTGATAGAAACTCTGAGCTTCCTGAGTCAACCTCTGAACTGACGAATGAGCGAATGATTTCCGTTCTTTCCACATTCGTTTATATGTTTTTTCGTTCAGCTTTACATTCGTTGCTGAATGGACGAAACAGCAGATACCTCTACTCTATCAATTTCCTCTGAATTATGGGGGCCAAACTGACGTTTCACTAAAATTAATAAAAGGATTATAATCTTTCATTCAGAAATATGTTTTTTAGTCAGAAATTAGTTGATGAGCTGAAGGGTTCTTATCTGATGACACATTCTATTTTTCATTGACTATATCCTTTTAGCACTCCCTATCCATAGATCTAGCATGGGAACTCCAATTATCTTTAGTGATCCCTTTAAACGTGTGGCTGGGATGACTGGTAGTCACCAATAAGGTGGGGTTACCTACTGTAATTTTAATACAATGAGAGATTCAGGTAGAAGGATCGAAGCAGCGATAGCCCTGGTGACGAAGCATCGGTGTGACTTGGTTGGATCAGTCTGAGGTCTTTAGTTGAGGTTACAGGAGACCTTGTCCTGTTGTGGATTTGTCACTCTTACCACCGTGGCTGGAGTTTGATTTGTGGTCTGTGAATTATCTTTTAATGCAAAGTTATGGAAAGGCCTATATCTGTAATTCTCAAAGCTGAAATTTAGAAAAAAAGGGGGACATCTGAATCGAATGGGGAATCTTATTGTTATATATGAACTCATTGGTGGGAAGCAGGTTGAACCAGTCATCTTGTAAGTGGGAAATAAAACAACGGAGATATTGCTCAAGAGTTTGATTGGTCCTCTCTATTTGACCATTGGATGCTGGGTGAAATGCAGTGCAAAGTGCAGGACGAATCTTGAGTCCTTGACAAAACTATCTAAAAATCTCCTAGATAAATACGTAAGCGGTCTCAGCTGCAGTAGGCACCAATTTCACAGGGATAAAATGTGCTAATTTAGTCAAGAGTTCCACTACTACCATAATAGTGGAGCATTGGTGAGACAGAGTTGTCAACATTAAAATCCATTGAAAACTTATCCTATGGAAGGGAGGGAATAGATATCTGTGTACATTAGCCTGGCTAGCTCAGTCGGTAGAGCATGAGACTCTTAATCTCAGGGTCGTGGGTTCGAGCCCCACGTTGGGCGATGATTTTTCATGCCTATATTGACAACCATTTTCTATGGTTGTCTAGTGGATATGTTTTGGGGATTTATCTTATGCTAGAAATATGCTTGTTTCCATGTTTTTCTGCAGTCTTTTTGTGAGTTATAGGGCAAAAAAACACAAAAAATTTTTTTTTCTCCTACAGTGACCTGTTGACCCCAACACAGACCTAAATTTAACCCTAACTCTAACCCTTATTTTTTTCTAATTGTAATTTTGTTTTAATCCTAACCCTTATGGTAACCTTAGACTATTCTTTGTGGCCTGTCCAGTGGAGTTCATTCCCTCTCTGCATGTGAAGTCTCTCAATCCTAAAAAAACACTGTGTGAGGTAAACTTTGGCAGAGGGCTTTTTTTATGGGCCAGAGCAGGCCACATGTGGCTCACTATAGCCTCAGCATCAGAAGCAGACTTCACATGCCTGTACACTGCAAACTCCCTGTGTGGCAAGTTTAACAGAAGGCATTGCTATTTATACATAGTGCTATATATGGTTAAATGAGAACCTAGACATCATGTGACATTACCTGCACACATCCTATCTCTTGTTTATCTCCTGTGTGATTAGGTTGAACACAGGCTTTGCTATATGACCAGGTCCCTATAAGGGGCTAGCTACACCTGAAACCCCAAACCTGTAATAAGCCTTGCTGTTCCAGGCTGCTATATGAGGCAATCGTAAACCCAGACAACACATGAAGCCGCTAACCTCTACTTATCATGTGAGGTTACCTTTAGCATAAGCTGTGCTCTGACCACAATGCTGTATGAGGCTGTCTATTACCCAGGCAATATCCAAAGCACTAGGGAGTTGTAAGTCCACAACATCTCCCTAGCGCTCCATTATTTTATGTATGCTAGATCAGGGACACAGAAGAAGAGAGACACATGCAAGCTGCGTGGGGACAAAGATGGCACAGGCAAGCTGAGGACAAAGATGGCATACAAAAGCACCTATCTGTATTCCTACAAAGCACATATCTCTAGTCCTACAAAGCACATATCTATAGTCCTACAAAGCACATATATAAATGCATTTTTTTAAGTCTCTCTTCATGACTAAGAAGGGCTTTCATTAGATACCATTATGTTCATCATATCTTATAATTTACTACAAAAAAAATCATAAAATATGATGAAAAAACAAACACTTTTTCTAACTTTGACCTAAAAAATAATTTACCCAAATACAATCATTAAAAAAACCCTGTCTAAATAGTGACCTTTTGACTCCAACCTGAACCCTAAATGTAACCCTAACTCTAATCCTTATGCTCACCCTTAATTTATTCTAATTTTCATAAAATTTTTACCCTAAACCTTATGCAATGCTGGTGTCTCATTTTTTCCCCCTACCCCATGTCTGGTGTCTCTTTTTTTCCCTCCCTCCCAATGCATGGTGTCACTTTTTTTCCCCTCCCTCCCAATGCCTGGTGTCACTTTTTCCCTGCCTCCCTCCCTCCCTCCTTTCCAATGCCTGGTGTCTTCCCCCCCCCCCCCCCCCAATGCCTGGTGTCACTTTTTTCCCCTCCCTCCCAATGCCTGGTGTCACTTTTTTCCCCTCCCTCCCAATGCCTGGTGTCACTTTTTTTCCCCTCCCTCCCAATGCTTGGTGTCACTTTTTCCCCCCTCCCTCCCAATGCCTGGTGTCACTTTTTCCCCACCTCCCTCCCTCCCTCCCAATGGCTGGTGTCACTTTTCCCCCTGCCTCCCAATTCCTGGTGTCAGTTTTCCCCACTCCCTACCAATTCCTGGTGTCAGTTTCTCCCCCCCCCCCTCCATCCCTCCCAATTCCTATTGTCGATTCCCGGTCAGGGAAATACAGTTTTGCTTAAAGACCTTATAAACCCTACGATTTTTAACCCCTTAGTGACATGACCTTTTAATCTTACCATACTGTACCCACTCAAATTATATGCAAATTAATTTTATCGCCATAAGAAGGGCTTTCGTTAGATACCATTATGTTCATCATATCTTAAAATTTAATATGAAAAAAATCATAAACTATAATGGAAAAATAAAAAAAAACACTTTTTATAACTTTGACCTAAAAAATTATTTACCCAAATACAATCATTAGAAAACCCCTGTCTAAATAGTGACCTTTTGACCCCAACCCGAACTCTAAATGTAACCCTTAATCTAATCCTTATGCTAACCCTTAATTTATTCTAATTTTAATTTAATTGTAACCCTAACCTTTATGCTCCCTGTCCCAATGCCTGGTGTCTCTTTTTTTCCCCCTCCCAATGTCTGGTGTCTTGTTTTACCTCCCTCACAATGCCTGGTGTCTTTTTTTCCCTCCCTCCCAATCCATGGTGTCACTTTTTTTTACCCCTTCCTCCCAATGCCTGGTGTCACTTTTTTCCTCTGCCTCCCAATGTCTGGTGTCAGTCCTCCCCCCCCCCCCCCCCCAATTCCTGTTTTGGGGTTTTCCCCCCTCCCTCCCAATAAGGTTCACTATAGCCTCAGCATCAGAAGCAGACTTCACATGCCTGTACACTGCAAACTCCCTGTGTGGCAAGTTTAACAGAAAGCATTGCTATTTACACACATTGCTATATATGGTTAAATGAGAACCTAGACATCATGTGACATTACCTGCACACATAATATCTCTTGTTTATCTCCTGTGTGAAAGAAATCTAAGATGGCCACCGCTATAATTGTGTGTGCATGTGCACTTGTCATCCAACAGCAGACTATTGGAAACTACATATCCTATAAGCCTGCTGGGCAAATAGAGAAAGTGTGGAGGTGATGAATTTTCACTTCTGTCACTCTATTGCTGCTGCTAGACTGACCCTAGAGACAGTCAGCAATGATGCAATAATAAAAAAAAAAAAACCCTAGGGTTAGCATAATAGGGTTACATTTAGGGTTAGGGTTACATTTAGCGTGAAGGAAGCATTTACGGTCTTGAATGAGGTCAACAAGGTCACTGTAGGAGAAAAGGGCAAGGAAACAAAAACCTGCTAATTTCACTTACTACCCTAAAAAATGCAAAAAAAGACATAAAATCATGTAACGTAGCATATTTTTTTTAACTGAAGACAACATTTAGAAACTAATGAGACAGGGTCTTTTTTAACATTTGTAATCATGTAAAAGATTTTTAAGGTCAACATTTTTTTTCCATCTTATTTTATGATTTTTTGCAGTAAATTATATGATATGATGAAAATTATGGTACCTAAAGAAAGGCCTTTTTTTCTTTGTCATATAAAAAAATACATAAATGCCAAATAGACACTTAAAAAAGATGTACAATACATAACACTGAAATGGTCAAATGTTGCACCATTTATAACCCCCAAGCACAATCCGCATTTTATTATATCATCGTCTTCCTTTGGGAGTTTCTGTAACAAATACCAGTCCGGTCTGTCGAGCGAGGCGAGCATGGCTACCCAGGTTATCTAGAATGCACTTGGGATCTAAAAGAGAGTAACCTATTCCAAAAGGTTAGCCTCATACATCCCATCCACTCATTCCATGTATTAAGGTTTTTCTAGGAGGGTTGCCAAAACCTGGAAATATCTCTCTCCATTATAATTTGCAGTATAATCTGGCTCCCAGGTGAGTTCCTCTATGTGCTTCCAGTTGTATGCTATAAAGATTTTACCGGCTATTAAAATAGTGAGAGACGACGCATTCAGTCTTCCATTTCATCATTGGGAAATCCAGATGGAGCAAAAAGGTTTCTGAGATCCTTCTAAGTTTTACCCCCGTTATCAATTGTTTTTATTTGAATAGTTGGTTTAATTTCAAATTTTGTTGTGCCCTGGCATTCCCCCCTTTCCATCTAGGGCATTCCAGATACTAGCCCTCAAATCCTCTACCCCTAATGTTTCACATTCTTTTATATACCAACCCTCTTCCTGTGTCGAAGTTCATAAGAATTTCTTATGAATGGGAACTCTATTTTAGTTTATAGAAAGCCAATAGAATTTCATGTATTCCATAAACCAAAAGTCTATAAACCGAAAGACATTAGGTTTATAGACTTTCGGTTTATGGAATACATGTAATGCTATTGCTATTCTTTTTTTTATTTTTTTATTTTTTTTATTGTTACTTTTCTCCAAATTCATCAGAACGTCTCTTCTGTAAAAATTCACCACAACATATATACATACAAAAACATACACATTTAACATTTAACATTGACAGATGCGGTAGATGTCCCTAGTGGACGTCTAAATTTTCTTCTAGTTTTTCAACTTCTCTATCCAATTTTCCCAGGTTTCTATTTTTTCGTTATTATAGCAATTTTGTCTCAAGATACCCACTTCCATCTTTATTTGCCATGCGGTTTGATTTTTTATCTGCTCCCATTGCGGGATATTTCTAGATTTCCAGTTTCTTGCCAATAACACTTTAACCGCAGTGAGCAAGTGTACCAGCAAAAAACTCTCATGTCTCTTCATTGGTGGCCATTCCAGATGCAGCAGCATAGTTTATGGTGATATATCTATTTTTATGCCCTTGATTCTTTTGAAATGTTTCCCCACATCTGTCCATGTTTCTCTAGTTTCCTCACATGTCCACCAAACATGAACAAAGTCTGCTCCTCTTTTTCCACATCTCCAGCAGAGAGTGGATGCATTCTCGTACATCTTGGCTAGTTTAATTGGTACCAGGTGCCACCTGTGCATGACCTTGAAGTGGGCCTCGAGTATATTAAGGCAATGAACTGCCGAATTTGTCAGCTTAAAGGAGTTTTTCCAGGAGTTATGATCTATTTTTATGTTTAAATCTTTTTCCCATCCCCTTAGTGCTGCTGGTTTAAGAGTTTGTTTTGTCATTTTCAATAGCTTCAAGGATTTTGCCAATTGCGCCTTGTTGTTTTTGCAGCTTAAGATCTGTGAAAAGTAATCAATCTCTTCAATACTGTCTGTTATCAGATTTGTCTTTAGAAAATGTTTTACTCTTATATAAGTATATACGTCTTTAGTGTTTAATCCATACTCTTTCTGTAACTGTTGGAATGTTTTCATTTCTTTCGCCCTCCTGATTGCCTTTATTGTTTCAATTCCCTTATTTTCCCAAAGTTTTAGGCTAATATCTTCCATATTATTTGTTATAATTCTGAGAGGCAGATCCTCTATTATTTTTCCCTGTATTTTTTTTTTTACTTGTTCCATGTTACCAAGGTATTGGCAGGCTTTCTATTTCTTGATTTTTCTCTCTCTTAGGTTTTATTTGCCACATACTTTCATTTAAGTTCTCTACCCCCAGTTTCTCTGCTTCTATCTCTTTCCAGGCTTCTTTCTCACTACTCTCTTTAATAGTGTGAATCAGATGAGCTATCATTGCAGCTTCGTGGATTTCAAATATATCTGGTGCTCCCAGTCCTCCTTCGGCTAGTTTAAGTTTTAGTGTTTCCTTTTTTAGTCTAGGTCTTTTGTTTTTCCATATATATTTTGAAAATATAGTTTGTATCAGCATAAGCCAGGGCTTTGGTATTCTTATTGGGATCATTCGCAAGATGTAACTAAGTTTTGGAAGGATATATGCTCTTACCACGTTTATACGTCCTATCCAGGAGATTTCTGCATTCTTTAATTCTTGTAATTGTTTACTTGTTTGTTTTATGAAGGGGAGAATGTTAGCTTCACATATTTTGTTTGGATTCTTTGTTAATATTATCCCTAAATCTGTGAACTGTTTTTTTACCCATTTGAATGCGTGTCTCCTACTTATTTCTTGCCTTTCCTCCTTTGTTATATTGATCCCCATTAGTGTTGTTTTTTCTACATTTAACTTATAGTTTGAAAAACGGCTATAATTTTCAATTGTGCTCATTAGCTCTGTTATAGATGTAACCGGGGACTCCACTGTTATCAGAATGTCGTCGGCATAGAGGCCAATTTTATGATTAGTCTGTTTTGTTTTAAATCCTTAAATTTTTTCATTATTCCGTATGTCCTCTGCCAGGAGTTCCACCGTCACCAGGTATAGTAATGGCGACAAGGGACACCCCTGACGAGTACCGTTGGATATCGGAAACCACTCTGAAACAATTCCTGCCCCTATTGTTCTGGCTTTGGGTGTGGTGTATAGTGCCATGATGGCATCTAGGATCCATCCTGTGAATCCCGAGATTTCCAGCGCCCGGCGCAGGAACCCCCATCCGATCCTGTCAAAGGCCTTCTCTGCATCCAATGAAAGGGTCAGAAGCGGCGTCCCCTTGCCCCTTTCCGAGTCCAGGATGTTTATCATTCTTCTAACAGGGTTCACTGAGGATCTCCCCTTGACATACCCCACCTGATCCGGACGGATTATTCCTTCCATCACTCTCTGAACTCGATTGGCCAAAACACTGGCATAGATCTTAGTATCTGAATTTAATAATGAGATGGGACGATAATTGGTGATCAAATCGGTGGATTTGCCTGGTTTTGGAATGGGAATATAAGTCTATAAACTGAATGTCTTTCGGTTTATAGACTTTCGGTTTATGGAATACATGTAATGCTATTGGCTTTCTATAAACCGGAAGAGAGTCCCCATTCAAAAAAAATTCCTATGAATGGGGACTCTATTTCGGTTTATAGAAAGCCAATAGCTTTACATACAATGTAATTGCCGAACCCCGAACTCCAACACGAACATACAGTGGAATGTCCGTGTTCGTGTCCGGGGTCCAAAAACTGTAATGTTCGGGACGAACCCGAACAGTGCGGTTCGGGTTCGCTCAACACTACTCATCAGCACTGATTTAAAGGCTGTTTAACAGGGGTAGTGTCTATTGGATTATTTTCTTCAAAGTAGCATTTGATCGTCTTTTATTAATCGTCCTTTATTGTCTCTGTTATATAGAAGCGCATTGTTCAATTGCCAGGTACTTCTCTTTTTATGGGCAAAAACATTCTTAACCCCAAAGAGCAGTATGTTGTGGTAAGATCACGTATTATCTCAAATCTTAATATTTTCGAGCATATTTATCAAGTCCACATTTCCCCACACCATATCAATTTTTTCGTCATATTTTATGATTTTTTGCAGTACATTATATGATGAAAATAATGGTATCAAAATAAAGGGCTTTTAACCCCTTAACGACAGATGACGTGCCAGGCACGTCACGGCAAATCGAGGACTTGCCGACAGGTGACGTGCCTGGCACGTCATGCACTAAATGGAGTAAAGAAAGCGACCAGCGGTCGCTTTCTTTACTCTAACGGTGTTGCTACAATGCCTCTAGGTAGAGGCATTGTGCAACACCCCCCAAATGTGCAGGGGCGCGCAACGATCGTAGCAGCCATTTAAAAATGGCTGCGCCCGCTGCACACATGTGCTTAGAAAGCGAACGATCGTTCGCTTTCTAAGCATCTCCGGTGTTGTTAAAGTGCCTCGCCAGCGAGGCACTTAACAACACCATGCTGCTCCCCAGAGCCGATGGTGGTCGCTCTCCTGAGCGACCCCATCGGCTCAGTAGAAGGGAACGCTGCCTGTACAGGCAGCGCTTCCCTTCTAATGGCAAGAGCATCGGAAGTGAAAGTATTTCACTTCCGATGCTCTAGGGGGAGCCAATCGATGCCGGCACAGCAGATCTATGTGATCTGTGTGCAGGCATGTATGGTAAGTGCTCTGATGAGCACTTACCATACTGTCAAAGGCAATATTACTAAATATTGCCTTTGACAAGTATTGATCTGCCTCCCTCACATTACTACTTTTAGTAAGGGAGAGAGACAGATCAGATCAAGTAAAAAAATAAAATAAAATAATAAAAAAAATATTTAATAAAATTTTAAACACCAAGGGCTTTTATAAAAGCCATTTAACCCCTTCCCTGCCATTGATCACTGTGTACGCAGTGATCATACACAGCAGCACATTTTTTGCTGTCTGTGCATTTTTTAGGGGTTATTTTTTTTTACTGTAATTCATTACTGTATAAAAAAACCTCTTTTAAGAGAGATTAACCCCTTTCTTGCCGTAGATCACTGCCTAATCAGCGATCTGACGCAAATGCAGCAATCTTGCTGCAGAAGCATTTTTAATTTTTTTAAAACTTTTTTATTACACCCGTCACATGTTAATTATACCCGCTAGGGGACTACGTTTAACGTAAAAAAATTTTTTTAGCTGTCTGAGCGCATGTATAGCGATCAGTAACAGCTGATAAGTGACAATGGCGGGTTGGCGTTTGCTCAGATGAGCATCACCATTCGTCTGGTTAGATCAATATGTGTAAATATTTGATCTGACCCGTGTAGATCTGCCTCCCTCTCACTTGAGTTTTAGTGAGGGAGGGAGACAGAGCTGTATAATGTAAGTTTTTAATTATAATATATTTAATAGAATTGAGACCCAAAGGCTTTTATAAAAGCCGTTTCCAGTATTTAACCCCTTCCCTGCAATTGATCGCTGTGTACGCAGTGATCTTACACAGCAGCACATTTTTTGCTGTCTGTGCATTTTTTTAGGGGTTATTTTTTTTTACTTTGATTTATTACAGTATATCAAAGGCTCTTTTAAGAGCTATTAACCCCTTCCTTGCCGTATATCACTTCATAAGCAGCACATATGGTCACTGCCTAAGCAGTGCATATGGTCACTGCCTAAGCAGCGCATATGGAGCAATCTAGTCGCCGAAGGATTTTTTTTTGCTATCAGCATTTTTTTGTCAGACTCACTAGGGGTTAATTATACCCACTAGGGGATTACGTGTATTCCTTTTGAAGCTGTCTGAACGCGTGTATAGCGATCAGTAACAGCCGATCAGTGGCAAAGGTGGTTTGGTGATTTCTCAGATGAGCATCACCATTCGTCTGGTTCGTAAATATTGTTCTGACCCATATGGATCTGCCTCCCTCTCCTCACTTGAGTTTTAGTGAGGGAAAGAGACAGATCTGTATAACATAAATTTTAAATTGTAATAAATTAAATAAAATGTTAATAAATTGTGAGTCCCAAGGGCTTTTATAAAAGCCATACCTTTTGTATAGTGTAGTGTATTAATCCCTTCCCTGCCACTGATCACTGCACAGCAGAACATTTTTTCTTGTCTGTGCATTTTTAGGGGTTAATTTTTTTGTACAGTACTACAAAGGCTCTTATAAGAGCTATTAACCCCTTCCTTGCTCTACATGTTCAAATTCCAAGTTTGAAAATCAAAAAGCGCACCTCTCAAATGTAGCCTTTCAACCCCTAACAAAGCTGACAAAGCTATGCATGGGTGGTATCCCTGTGCTCGGGAGATGTTGCTGAACATATATTGTGGTATTGTTTGTCACTGACACATACCGAAATATGTGAATTTGTGTCTAAAGTGCAATGTATGTGGGAAAAAATACACAATAAAATGACTACCACAAACTTTGACAAAGGCTGGTGGTAGAATTGGTGCATGGAAAGTGTTAAAATAACACCATTTAAAATAGCCTAGGGTGTCTACTTTTACAAAATATATACTTTTTGGGGTAAAATACACTGTCCTACTTAAAAAAAAGTCCCAAATGAAAGATGGGCTCAGGCTGACTACACGTCAATATTCCAAGTTGAAAATGCGCACCTTCACAATGTGGCCCTTTAGCCCCCAAACAACCCAACAAACCTATGCATGGGTGGTATCCCTGTACTCAGGATATGTTATTGAACACATATTGGGTTATTGTTTGGCAGTGACACATACCAAAATCTGTGAATTTATGTCTAAAATACAATATTTGTGAAAAAAAAACACACAAAAATTACTACCACAAACTTTGACAAAGGCTGGTGGTAGAATTAGTGCATGGAAAGTGTTAAAATACCACCATTTGAAATAGCGTAGGGTGTCTACTTTTAAAAAATATATGGGTTGATGGGGTAAAATACACTGGCTGGTTTCAAATATGTCCCAAATGGGACATGGGTGCAGGCGGTCTGCATGTCAAAATTTTAATTTGGAAAACCAAAAACTGCACCTACCAAATTTGGCCTTTTACTCCCCAAACAACCCAACAAACCTATGCATGGGTGGTATCCCTGTACTCAAGAGATGTTGCTGAACACTTATTGGCGTGTTATTTGGCAGTGACACATACCAAAATCTGTGAATTCATGTCTGAAGTACAAGGTTTGTGAAAAAAAACCACAAAAAAATTACTACCACAAAGTTTGACAAAGGCTAGTGGTAGAATTAGTGCATGGAAAGTGTAAAAATACCACCATTTGAGATAGCCTAAGGTGTCTTCTTTTAAAAAATATATGGGTTGATGGGGTAAAATACACTGGCTGGTTTCAAATATGTCCCAAATGGGACATGGGTGCAGGCGGTCTGCATGTCAAAATTTTAATTTGGAAAACCAAAAACTGCACCTACCAAATTTGGCCTTTTACTCCCCAAACAACCCAACAAACCTATGCATGGGTGGTATCCCTGTACTCAAGAGATGTTGCTGAACACTTATTGGCGTGTTATTTGGCAGTGACACATACCAAAATCTGTGAATTCATGTCTGAAGTACAAGGTTTGTGAAAAAAAACCACAAAAAAATTACTACCACAAAGTTTGACAAAGGCTAGTGGTAGAATTAGTGCATGGAAAGTGTAAAAATACAACCATTTGAGATAGCCTAAGGTGTCTTCTTTTAAAAAATATATGGGTTGATGGGGTAAAATACACTGGCTGGTTTCAAATATGTCCCAAATGGGACATGGGTGCAGGCGGTTTGCATGTCAAAATTTTAAATTGGAAAACCAAAAACTGCACCTACCAAATTTGGCCTTTTACCCCCCAAACAACCCAACAAACCTATGCATGGGTGGTATCCCTGTACTCAGGAGAAATAGTAGAATCTATTTAGCATGTTTTTTCGTTCGCTATTGTCGATGAGGAGAAGTTGTTTCAAATAAAAACAAAGAAATTTGTGTATTTTTTTTTTTTTACCATATTTTATTATTTTTTTTAATAATATGATAAGATATGATCAAAAAGATGGCATCCATAGAAAGCCCTTCTTGTCCCGATAAAAACAATATATAATATGTGTGGGTACAGCAAATGACAAAGAAGAAAATTACTGCTAAACACAAACAGCACAGAAATGTTAAAATAGGCATTGTCCAGAAAGGACAAAAATGTTTCAAAGGCTCTGTCCTTAAGGGGTTAATGGTAATAAAAACCAATGTATAATTTGCAAGGGTACAGTAAAAAAGAAAGAAGAAAACCACAGCTAAACACAAACATTGCAGAAATGTTAAAACAGCCCATGTCACAGCGAAAAATTCATGTCACTAAGGGGTTAAATTGCTCAGAGGAAAAAATCGACTGACAGAACAATCGCACAACAATGTTACCATCTGAATGTATCAATATCCCTAGCAAAATATCTTATAGGATGAGTGTTTGTTCATGAAAGGGTTAAATTGATGTTGAGAAGCCCCCCTTGCTTGACCAAGTTCAGATAAAGGTCACAGTCCCTGAGGAAGTCAGATAAGACATAACGGTTTATTTAAGAATGTCTTAGACTACAAAAAGAGGAACTAATGTTGTAGCAAGTTTCAACTGTCTTTTCTGCTGACTGACTATATTGAGATTTATTTTAGTTTTTCTGCCTAGTGACAATATATGTACCCATTGTCCACCCCCCCTTGTGACATGTATACGCCGTCTCTCATGTACTTGATGCTATGTTTGTGCAAAACCTATAACCAATCAATGCACAGGACAACGCCTAGATTTGTGTATAAATACCAATGTGTAATAAACTACATTCAGAGCTGAGGATAAAGAAACACGTGCCTCTGTGTATTTTGTTTTCCGCCTTCACAGCTCTCCAGATATCTGCTAACCTGCCACACATCAACGGCCTTAGAAGTAACTGATCAAGGAACAGAGACCGGCCGTTCCTTTCAATTTGGTGTCAGAAGTGGGATTCGGACATACAGGGTGAGTACAAGTTGTGCATGGTTGTATTTTATACTTCTATGCTGTGCTCCCTTGTCTCTCCGAATCCCGTACCTACAAATTTAGTGGCTTAAGTAAAGCCGTGGGTTGTTGTTAAACACTTGTCACTGGGACGAGATAATATTGTGTTTCTGGTACACAATTTAAAATAATCTATTGATCTATGGTACTTGTCACTGGGACGAGAAAATATTAAGATTTCACTGGGAAATCGCTGAAGCACAAATAATAGATATAGATATTAAGATTTCACTGGGAAATCGCTGAAGTGCAAATAATAGATATAGATATTAAGATTTCACTGGGAAATCGCTGAAGTGCGTGACACTGGGTCGCGGCACAGTTTAACAAAACCTACTAAGAGATATATATGTATATATGTAGATAAATATATACAAGCAATTTGTAATTAGGAAGTGTTACTTTCTAAACTGTCGTTGGTGTGTCAAAGGTTATTTGTACATATGTTAAAGTATAAGATAAGAATTGTACATTAAGTTGTGTGAACTGCATAAAATTATCTGTTCATAATGGGACAAAAGTAATTTAGCAATTACAAGTTTTATATCAGGTAAAAGGAATGATGTCCCTTTGTATGGAATCCCCATTATTATATTTAAATTTATGTGACCGCAGTATGTAGTTCAGGTATGATAATGTCATAATAAATAAACCCTAAAGGAAGAGAAAATTAACAAGGGTAAATCTAAATACCCTAAGAGTCCTGTCCCACAGAAAGCTAAGACTGAGTCGCTGTATCCAGCACTTCCTGTTTGATCAGAGCCCACACAGTAGAGCGACATGCATATTGTCAGATAAGGAATTAACTGCTTTGTCTGTGACCATAAGGTATGTTTAATTTGTCTCCCTGCAGTACACAGTGTTTTATGTATATAGTAGAAATTTTATGTATAAAGTATAAGAATATTATAACATTGCATTGTTAAACAGAATTATAAGTGTTAAGTATTTTTAGTCTGGCTGGGACACATGTACAAGTAAGAAGATAATAGTTCTGAACTGAAGTTATGTAACAGAGGATACAGATCCTTCTGTAAAACATATTGAAGATTAGAGTCTCGTGTCTGTAACTCCCAAGTACACGGTATCTTGGTGTTTTGGATATGTTAGCTGTGCAAGTTGATAAGACCATAGAAGCTGTGGCATAATTATGTTTAATGTTGTCATTAGGAGAATTGTCATTATTGTTTAAATATTTGCATAAGTAATTTTTCCAACTGCTATTTTTAAGATATAATTGTATTTTTATAAGTGATGTCTGCGCAAATGGGCAATAGTGTTACAGTAAAAGTCTTTAATATTTTACCACAAGAGTAGAGACATGTCCTAGTTTCGTGTCAACAGCCCCAAAGTAGCAGTCGTGTTTTATGGAGATGTAACAAAAGGTAGTGTTTTATATTTAGTGGAGTACAGAAGACGTATCTTATGGATCACTCAAAGAGCGCTCACAAAAAAAAAAAAATACGGCATTTTCAGCCTTTTAGTATAATTTTGAATGATTCATGAGTGAAGGTCTTCTGGGTTATATTCATCAGTGTGACAAGAAGTTTTATAATAAATTAGTTTTAGCAGGAAATTAACAATAGTCACTGTAGTTGTGTTATTTTGGGTAAGCAAAGTTATTTTATTTTTGCAAAGTCAATAATTTTATTAGTGGTATACATAGTTTTAGAATTAATTTGCTACTGCGCTTGCGTAACTGTATCTTTAAGTAAGAAAAATAAAAATATGTGTGTGTAAAACAGTAAGAGTCATATATTACTCAAGGTCTCTCTTGGACATCATGTTATATATACGTGATCAATCCAGTGGATAGTATAACAGCTGTAAAATTTCATAAATGCCATTATTTGATTTTTATTAAGGTTTATTTTGATTCAATCTATATATTCAGTGGCATCATGTAAAATTATGAGGGTAAAAAAGAAATCTAATATTTGTTTAAAAATTCTAAATATTTAACAGGTTTTACATGTTACCTATTAGAAATGTTTATTTGTTTAGGGTATATTTTTTCCTTTTTGTATTTGGGTATCTTGACCGGTATATATTTTTTATGTAGGTTGGAAGGATTTTTGTATTTGAATTTTTAGTGTATGTTGAAGATGGATTTTGGTTTTTTCCAATATAAGATATCACATTTTCCAACACTTTAGATAAAATAGATAAGGAAAGATGTATTGATTATTTTTAAGGCATTTGTAGGTACTGATATATTTTAGATTTAAGTAGGATTTCAGAGTTGATACTAGAAAAAGACTTGAGTAACGTTTATTCGTAAAATGTTGAGAAGTGGGGGATTTTTGTGTTAAGCTGTTGAAGGTTTTGTGGGCCATGGAAATAGCAATTGATAAAGATAAAAGGTTTTTGTATGTTGTAGAAGGTGAGAGGTCATGTTGCAAATATGTATAAAGAGAAGATGTTATGGACTAAGAATATAACAGTTAGGATTTAAAAGTGAATATTAATTTGAAAGTAAAGACATAAGTAATAATGTGTATGGTATATACCAATAAGAGGTAGAACTTTTGGTTTATACTGAAAAGTATTGATCAGTGTTTTTAAATAAACTCCCTGCCCATCCAATATAATTGTTGGTAATTTGCATTTACCGTAATTGTTTTATTTTTTGTGTTGTGACCAGAATTATTTTTACAGCGCTACTTACATTGTTGGTGATATATGAATATAATTTTCAAATTATAGGGAACGTCAGATTACCAGCTGGAGAGCAATACATATTTAAATAAATAGAGAGCTAGCATTATATACAGTAAATATATATATATATACACACACACACATACGTAATGCTAAAAATATTTATTTGTTGAATTTTTATTGTTTGTTATAATTAAGGCAAAGTACCCCATGTGATACAGTGGGAGATATTATTAAGCTGTTGTTTAAAATTTTAGATACAAGTTAAATTTTAATTTATGAGAATGTACATCTGTTAGTGATTGGTGGAAAGAATTAGCAAGTGTCATGTTCTTAAACATGCTGTGGTGTTGGAGGTGAAAGAGTTAATTATATAAATTCAGATAGTTTTTGTTGTATATGAAAGAGAGAAAAAGTCCCCCCAGAAACCCCCCCTTCATTTCCCCTTCTATCTGTTTGTCTAATTGCAGATAAGAGAGTTGTAGCAGTGGCTGCAAAAGTAATTTTTTTTTTTTTTTTTGTGTGTGTGTGAAGGGAGGGGGAATGGGCCAAAGTTGTGTTCTGTGCTGTGGTCATGTTGATAGTATATTGATAATGGTCAAGAGATATATTTTGTTGTCAATAATTTTGATGAAGTATATGTAGCAATTGTGAATTTTTATAAAATATTTTTTTTTTGACAGGTCACGTCTGTTAGTTTTATTGAAGTAGCTCCAGTCTATGTAGATGTTGTTTCAGAGTTTACTAATAAGGACCAGCAAACCTAGATTATTACTGATGCAGTTCCAGTAAGAGGTCTTAATCACTAATGAAGAGCTAATGATTATTAATAGTGAGTGATTATTATCAGTTGTATATTACACTCATCATGCTCAGTCAGGAGATTCATAAAAAGAATAATAATATTTTTAAGAACAAAAGAGTGGTCTAGTTATTTTGAGACATGAGCTAAGAGTAATAATATTTTTAATGATATTTTAATGTAAAGCAAATAAGCCAAAATGTTTAATGAAATATTGCATGTTACTAATTGGAATATTTTGAGTTTTATTTCCATATAGATTAAAGCTGTACAGCCAACAAAAGACAAGTTCACAGTGCACCAACGAATCTATTGCTGATAAAAGATTATTCTAAAGAAAGAAAAAGTTTATTTTAAAAGAAGAAATACTTACAATACAAGTAAAGAAAGGATCCTAACAAAGTCTACTGGAATAGTGTTGTGAAAATTGTTCAAATTAACTCCTGGATCCATGTTATTTGCATAAATCACATTCCTGTACTGACAAACAGGCCAACAAAGGAGCAGCAATTTAATGTTTTGATGGGCATAATAATCCCTGACCACTAGCCAACATAAGCAGAGTCATCACCCTAGGGTAACTCGCAAAGATTACACCCAGGAGTCTGCAACAGATACAACAGTATACAAAAGATCATCATTGTTGGGAAGTATATTTTCATATGTACAAATGTATACAATTGTTATTGAAGGCTTGTAATTTTTGTAGTAGAGATTTGTTTAATTGTGATATTACAGGTATGTTTAGAGTATAGTGAATTTTTGCAGACTGACTCTACCAAACACAATGAGTCGACCCATAAGAAACTGTATTTTGATAATATGTTTGTGGAATTTTATATAGACAGTATATAAAATCTCAGGAAATGTATCTGATATTTTAAATAGGTTAGTTTGTTTTTGTAAGAGAGACTAATCAAGAAGGATTATGGATTTAAGGAATAGGTTAAAAAGTGTCCACAAGTAATCCGTGAGATCCCCTGGGACTGGGAAATTGGCTAGGATCACTTGGAGCGAAACTTGTAAGTGGTTTAGCATGTGTGAGATCAGTGTTGCTAATTGTTTATGTTGTTTGTTTCAAGGGTCTCATCCTCAAGTGCATCCTGACCACTGACATCATGCCCCTACGAGAAGACTGGAAGACACTGCTCAGATATTCCCCATTATGGAAGCTTACAGTGCAACTAAGCTGGATGACCAACCAATGTGTGAAATCGAGGAAGTGTGCCTTATCATCTTGGATACAATGATTATGTTGACCAGGCAACTCCTGATGGTTATCCTTAAAAACAGACAATGTCAATTTCTAAGAATAAAAGGGGAGAACAGTATGAATATTATATGGACTGTAGGGGCCTCTGGAGTCACGTCGTGGATGGGAGACCATATTGTTTTGTCTGCTGCCATTTCATCTGACTGCTTTTTGTGTTCTGAGTGCATGCCATGTTGTGTGTTCTGAATGCATGATGTCAGTTTTGCTTCAAGTTATTTTAAAGTATTCTGCAAATGACCCAGTCCTTGGGAATTCCAAACTCCGGAATAATATGTTTGATTTTTACATAGATCTATTGGTTGTAGAGAAGGGTTTTATTAGGCAGGGTAACGGGAGCAATCAACAATAGATAATTCATTTAGTTTTGTGCCCATCATGTGTTTTTGTTGGTCATGCCATTATGTCACATTATGTAACATATTTAGATAGTTATGTTAGGCCTTCCATATTTAAGAGAGAGATACTGTGAATTTTCACAGGTCCAATATCTCTGCAGAGGGAAACCAAGGTCTGCTCAGTCGTCAGAGGTCTATACCTAATCTCAAAGGTTATTAAAGTTAAAGTTAATGTTAGATGTCAGTATTGTCCAGAGGCAGTCCGGTAAAACAGGAAAGCCATAGTCGGTTAGTAAAGTTTAAATATGGATGTGAAGATTTTTGATTCAATATGTTGTTTTAATTGATCAGACCACTCCAATTTTATCCAATGGTATTTAAATAATATAAGAGATGTGGACACAAATATCAAGTGAGCCACAGGTTTTGATCAGATATTCGAAATATGCTTGTGGTTAGGAGATAATTAAGTGTTTTGTTTTAATAATAGCAATAATCGGTGCTTTTTATATAATTGTGAGGTGTGATAAATGTATTATTGCTAAAGCTGTTAAACCAGCTCCAAAACTCCAATACCACACGAAATATTACATTATTTATGCTAGAGCTTCTCAACAGCAATATTAAGATTGTTCAGCAAGTGAACAAAAGAGTGGAACTGAAAGGGTTAAATTGATGTTGAGAAGCCCCCCTTGCTTGACCAAGTTCAGATAAAGGTCACAGTCCCTGAGGAAGTCAGATAAGACATAACGGTTTATTTAAGAATGTCTTAGACTACAAAAAGAGGAACTAATGTTGTAGCAAGTTTCAACTGTCTTTTCTGCTGACTGACTATATTGAGATTTATTTTAGTTTTTCTGCCTAGTGACAATATATGTACCCATTGTCCACCCCCCCTTGTGACATGTATACGCCGTCTCTCATGTACTTGATGCTATGTTTGTGCAAAACCTATAACCAATCAATGCACAGGACAACGCCTAGATTTGTGTATAAATACCAATGTGTAATAAACTACATTCAGAGCTGAGGATAAAGAAACACGTGCCTCTGTGTATTTTGTTTTCCGCCTTCACAGCTCTCCAGATATCTGCTAACCTGCCACACATCAACGGCCTTAGAAGTAACTGATCAAGGAACAGAGACCGGCCGTTCCTTTCAGTTCACATGATACATTGTCTTTCAGACTGAAATGTGTCTGTTAGTGAAAGTTTACACATCTTAAAAAGAACAGTAAACTTTGTTTTGACCCTTGCTTCCTTGAAACATGTCCCGGAACTTTTAAGTAAACCTGACATGTATCTTAATAGATACACACGGGTTTACTATCTGCTGTGTCTCACAGCAGTTCCTGGTTATTGCGTGCTGAGAGAGAGCCGACACTGACCAGACGGCTGCCTGCTTCCTGTGTTAATATGTGCTTCTATATTAGAAGCACAAGTGAAAAATAACGTTTAGTTTAAACTTCATATAAGGTCACTGGAGAATAAGGAACTTATCTGAAACTAATAGCAGCTGGTTGATTAAATGAAAAGGTATCTTTGCTAATATCCTGTCAAAGATGAATAACAGGAAGAAAAAATTCAAAACGCATTTTATTCACCTTAATGTGGCCCATTTATTTCTGGAAAAATACACATTTTTTTCCATTTTACTCCCACTTAAATTCTGATTTAACTGTAACTGACTAAACTTTGTATAATATTTACTATAACTGCATTTGCTTTAATTTGAGTTGTTTAAACTTGTAATAAAATAATGATAACCAGCCTTGTGTTATTAGTGGTTTAGCAGCAAATGGTTGTGCAAACAATGGTACAATGAAAAGTCTTGTCACTGGATACTTAGGGGTGGGCCATTTCCTTCATTAGCATAGCCACTCCCTTAATGCATAGATTCTCCTCGCACACCAAATCTCTCCATGGACTCTACCAGTTCTTATCAAGGGTTGGTGATAAGGTCTGGAACATACCCATCAGCTTTGCGCAGTGGCAGTATTGTAGCCAATGAGGTTTAACCGAGGCGTGATTATTGCTGATTGAAAACTTTTACCAATACCCCGCTATGATGACTTGAAATATAGTCAGCTAAGGCAATTTTTGACAGTCTCTCTGGAGACTGATAATATGGTTCAGAAAAGAATATATAATGAATAGCTGTACTAAACTAGGTTTGGTATAGGATATTTGTAAGGGATGATCTATTAGGGAGATTATTTGGGAAGGTTATGGATGCCTTAAGTTCGAAAGGTTATTGGAGATGGACTTGGGTAGGAAACAAAACTTTTGGTTATTGCCCTATAACTTATTTCTAAACTCAGGACAAATCATATTGTATAATTTTTTTTAACCCCTTAAGGACAGAGCCTTTGAAACATTTTTGTCCATTCTGGACAATGGCTATTTTAACATTTCTGTGCTGTATGTGTTTAGCTGTAATTTTCTTCTTTGTCATTTGCTGTACCCACACATATTATATATTGTTTTTATCGGGACAAGAAGGGCTTTCTTTGGATGCCATCATTTTGATCATATTTTATAATATTATATAAAAAAAAAATATGGTAAAAAAAAAAAAATACCCAAATTTCCTGACTTTTATTTGAAACATCTTCTCCTCATCGACAAAAGCGAACGAAAAAACCTGCTAAATAGATTCTACTATTTCTCCTGAGTACAGGGATACCACCCATGCATAGGTTTGTTGGGTTGTTTAGGGGGCTAAAATGCCAAATTTGAGAGGTGCAGTTTTTAGTTTTCCAACTTGAAATTTTTACATGCAGACAGCCTGCACCCATGTCCCATTTGGGACATATTTGAAGCCAGCCAGTGTATTTTACCCCATCAACTCATGTATTTTTTAAAAGTAGACAAATAAGGCTATTTCAAATGGTGGTATTTTAACACTTTCCATGCACTAATTCTACCACCAGCCTTTGTCAAAGTTTGTGGTAGTATTATTTGTGTGTTTTTTTTCACAAACATTGTACTTCAGACATGAATTCACAGATTTTGGTATGTGTCACTGCCAAATAACACCACGATATGTGTTTAGAAACATTTCCTGAGTATAGGGATACCACCCATGCATAGGTTTGTCTGCTTGTTTAAGGGTTAAAGGGCCACATATGAGAGGTGAGCTTTTTGATTTTCCAACTTGAAATTTTGACATAAAGACAACCTGCGCCCATGTCCCATTTGTGACATATTTGAAGCCAGCTAGTGTATTTTACCCCATCAACCCATATATTTTTTAAAAGTAGACACCCTGGGCTATCTCAAATGGTGGAATTTTAAAACTTTCCATGCACTAATTCTACCACCAGCCTTTGTCAAAGTTTGTGGTAGTAATTTTTGTGTGTTTTTTTTTTTCACAAATATTGTATTTCAGACATAAATTCACAGATTTTGGTATGTGTCACTGCCAAACAATAACACAATATGTGTTCAAAAACATCTCCTGAGTACAGGGATACTACCCATGTATAGGTTTGTTGGGTTGTTTGGGGGCTAAAGGGCCACATTTTGAAGGTGCGCATTTCCAACTTGGAATTTTGAGGTGTAGTCAGCCTGAGCCCATATTTCATTTGGGACTTTTTTTTTAAGACGGACAGTGTATTTTACCCAAAAAAGTATATTTTTTGTAAAAGTAGACAACCTAAGTTATTTTAAATGGTGGTATTTTAACACTTTCCATGCACCAATTCTACCACCAGCCTTTGTCAAAGTTTGTGGTAGTAATTTTATTGTGTATTTTTCCCACATACATTGTACTTTAGACACAAATTTACATATTTCGGTATGTGTCACTGACAAACAATACCACAAAATGTGTTCAGCAACATCTCCCAAGCACAGGGATACCACCCATGCATAGGTTTGTCAGCTTTGTTGGGTGGTTGAAAGGCTACATTTAAGAGGTGCGCTTTTTGATTTTCCAACTTGGAATTTTGAACATGACAAGAAAAAATGTTCTGCTGTGCAGTAATCAGTGGCAGGGAAGGGGTTAATACACAGGGTACACTATACAAAGGGTATGGCAGATCGCTCCAAATGCGCTGCTTAGGCAGTAACCATATGCACTGCTTAGGCAGTGACCATATGCGCTGCTTAGGAAGTGATATACGGCAAGGAAGGGGTTAATACCTCTTAAAAGAGCCTTTGATATACTATAATAAATCAGAGTAAAAAAAAAATAAACCCCTAAAAAAATGCACAGACAGCAAAAAATGTGCTGCTTGTAAGATCACTGCGTACAGAGCGATTAATTGCAGGGAAGGGGTTAAACACTGCAAACGGCTTTTATAAAAGCCGTTGGGTCTCAATTTTATTAAATATATTATAATTAAAAACTTACATTATACAGCTCTGTCTGTCTCCCTCACTAAAACTCAAGTGAGAGGGAGGCAGATCTACACGGGTCAGATTAAATATTGACAAATATTGATCTAACCAGATCAATATATTGATCTAAGATATTGATCTAACCAGGCGAATGGTCTGTTGTTTTTAAGATAGAATTTTGCTTTAAAGTTTCGCCAAATTTTTTGTTATACGTTCTGACACACGCTGGTCAATTTTCATCTGTCTCTCTCATAGTTTTCCAACTTTATATATAGTAGGATCTTTGTTATTTTCATTTGAGATTTTTTGTAACCTCACGTATAATGAAGGGAGGTTCTTATCTCTCTTTTTATTATATAAACTATTTAATTGAATCAGATAGCTGATTCATAAACCGAAAGTCTATAAACCGAAAGACATTCGCTTTATAGACTTTCGGTTTATGGAATACATGTAATGCTATTGCTATTCTATAAATCGAAAGTCTATAAACCGAATGTCTTTCAGTTTATAGACTTTCGGTTTATGGAATACATGTAATGCTATTGGCTTTCTATAAACCGAAATAGAGTCCCCATTTATATGAAATTCTTATGAAGGGGGACTCTATTTCGGTTTATAGAAAGCCAATAGCTTTACATACAATGTAATCGCCGAACCACGAACTCCAACACGAACAAACAGTGGAATGTCCGTGTTCAGGTCCGGGGTCCAAAAACCATAATGTTCGGTACGAACCCGAACAGTGCGGTTCGGGTTCGCTCAACACTACTCATCAGCACTGATTTAAAAGCTGTTTAACAGGGGTAGTGTCTATTGGATTATTTTCTTCAAAGTAGCACTTAATCGTCTTTTATTAATCGTCCTTTATTGTCTCTGTTATATAGAAGCACATTGTTCAATTGCCAGGTAGTTCTCTTTTTATGGGCAAAAACATTCTTAACCCCATAGAGCAGAATGCTGTGGTCAGATCACGTATTATCTCAAATCTTAATATTTTCGAGCATATTGATCAAGTCCACATTTCCCCACACCATATCAATTTTTTTGTCATATTTTATGATTTTTTGCAGTACATTATATGATGAAAATAATGGTATCAAAAGAAAGGGCTTTTAATGGTAATAAAAACCAATGTATAATTTGCAAGGGTACAGTAAAAAAGAAAGAAGAAAACCACAGCTAAACACATACATTGCAGAAATGTTAAAACAGCCCATTTCACAGAAAAATTCATGTCACTAAGGGGTTAAATTGCTCTGAGGAAAAAATCAGCTGACAGAACAATCGCACAACAATGTTACCATCTGAATGTATCAATATCCCTAGCAAAATATCTTATAGGATGAGTGTTTTTTCACATAATACATTGTCTTTCAGACTGAAATTTGTCTGTTAGTGAAAGTTTACACATCTTAAAAAGAACAGTAAACCTTGTTTTGACCCTTGCTTCCTTGAAACATGTCCTGGAACTTTTAAGTAAACCTGACATGTATCTTAATAGATACACGCGGGTTTACTATCTGCTGTGTCTCACAGCAGTTCCTGGTTATTGCGTGCTGAGAGAGAGCCGGTCGCTGACCAGACGGCTGCCTGCTTCCTGTGTTAATATGTGCTTCTATATTAGAAGCACATGTGAAAAATAACGTTTAGTTTAAACTTCATATAAGGTCACTGGAGAATAAGGAACTTATCTGAAACTAATAGCAGCTGATTGATTAAATGAAAAGGTATCTTTGCTAATATCCTGTCAAAGATGAATAACAGGAAGAAAAAATTCAAAATGCATTTTATTCACCTTACAGTGGACATTTATTTCTGGAAAAATACACATTTTTTTTCCATTTTACTCCCACTTAAATTTTGATTTAATTGTAACTGACTAAACTTTATATAATATTTACTATAACTGCATTTGCTTTAATTTCAGTTGTTTAAACTTGTAATAAAATAATGATAACCAGCCTTGTGTTATTAGTGGTTTAGCAGCAAATGGTTGTGCAAACACTGGTACAATGAAAAGTCTTGTCACTGGTGTCCTTCATTAGCATAGCCACTCCCATAATGCATAGATTCTCCTCGCACACCAAATCTCTCCATGGACTCTACCAGTTCTTATCAAGGGTTGGTGATAAGGTCTGGAACATACCCATCAGCTTTGCGCAGTGGCAGTATTGTAGCCAATGAGGTTTAACCGAGGCGTGATTATTGCTGATTGAAAACTTTTACCAATACCCCGCTATGATGACTTGAAATATAGTCAGCTAAGGCAATTTTTGACAGTCTCTCTGGAGACTGATAATATGGTTCAGAAAAGAATATATAATGAATAGCTGTACTAAACTAGGTTTGGTATAGGATATTTGTAAGGGCTGATCTATTAGGGAGATTATTTGGGAAGGTTATGGATGCCTTAAGTTCGAAAGGTTACTGGAGATGGACTTGGGTAGGAAACAAAACTTTTGGTTATTGCCCTATAACTTATTTCTAAACTCAGGACAAATCATATTGTATAATTTTTTTTAACCCCTTAAGGACAGAGCCTTTGAAACATTTTTGTCCATTCTGGACAATGGCTATTTTAACATTTCTGTGCTGTATGTGTTTAGCTGTAATTTTCTTCTTTGTCATTTGCTGTACCCACACATATTATATATTGTTTTTATCGGGACAAGAAGGGCTTTCTTTGGATGCCATCATTTTGATCATATTTTATAATATTATATAAAAAAAAAATATGGTAAAAAAAAAAAAATACCCAAATTTCCTGACTTTTATTTGAAACATCTTCTCCTCATCGACAAAAGCGAACGAAAAAACCTGCTAAATAGATTCTACTATTTCTCCTGAGTACAGGGATACCACCCATGCATAGGTTTGTTGGGTTGTTTAGGGGGCTAAAATGCCAAATTTGAGAGGTGCAGTTTTTAGTTTTCCAACTTGAAATTTTTACATGCAGACAGCCTGCACCCATGTCCCATTTGGGACATATTTGAAGCCAGCCAGTGTATTTTACCCCATCAACTCATGTATTTTTTAAAAGTAGACACCCAAGGCTATTTCAAATGGTGGTATTTTAACACTTTCCATGCACTAATTCTACCACCAGCCTTTGTCAAAGTTTGTGGTAGTATTATTTGTGTGTTTTTTTTCACAAACATTGTACTTCAGACATGAATTCACAGATTTTGGTATGTGTCACTGCCAAATAACACCACGATATGTGTTTAGAAACATTTCCTGAGTATAGGGATACCACCCATGCATAGGTTTGTCTGCTTGTTTAAGGGTTAAAGGGCCACATATGAGAGGTGAGCTTTTTGATTTTCCAACTTGAAATTTTGACATAAAGACAACCTGCGCCCATGTCCCATTTGTGACATATATGAAGCCAGCTAGTGTATTTTACCCCATCAACCCATATATTTTTTAAAAGTAGACACCCTGGGCTATCTCAAATGGTGGTATTTTAACACTTTCCATGCACTAATTCTACCACCAGCCTTTGTCAAAGTTTGTGGTAGTAATTTTTGTGTGTTTTTTTTTTTCACAAATATTGTATTTCAGACATAAATTCACAGATTTTGGTATGTGTCACTGCCAAACAATAACACAATATGTGTTCAAAAACATCTCCTGAGTACAGGGATACTACCCATGTATAGGTTTGTTGGGTTGTTTGGGGGCTAAAGGGCCACATTTTGAAGGTGCGCATTTCCAACTTGGAATTTTGAGGTGTAGTCAGCCTGAGCCCATATTTCATTTGGGACTTTTTTTTAAGACGGACAGTGTATTTTACCCAAAAAAGTATATTTTTTTGTAAAAGTAGACAACCTAAGTTATTTTAAATGGTGGTATTTTAACACTTTCCATGCACCAATTCTACCACCAGCCTTTGTCAAAGTTTGTGGTAGTAATTTTATTGTGTATTTTTCCCACATACATTGTACTTTAGACACAAATTTACATATTTCGGTATGTGTCACTGACAAACAATACCACAATATGTGTTCAGCAACATCTCCCGAGCACAGGGATACCACCCATGCATAGGTATGTCAGCTTTGTTGGGTGGTTGAAAGGCTACATTTAAGAGGTGCGCTTTTTGATTTTCCAACTTGGAATTTTGACATGTAGAGCAAGGAAGGGGTTAATAGCTCTTATAAGAGCCTTTGTAGTACTGTACAAATAAATTAACCCCTAAAAATGCACAGACAAGAAAAAATGTTCTGCTGTGCAGTAATCAGTGGCAGGGAAGGGGTTAATACACAGGGTACACTATACAAAGGGTATGGCAGATCGCTCCAAATGCGCTGCTTAGGCAGTAACCATATGCACTGCTTAGGCAGTGACCATATGCGCTGCTTAGGAAGTGATATACGGCAAGGAAGGGGTTAATACCTCTTAAAAGAGCCTTTGATATACTATAATAAATCAGAGTAAAAAAAAAATAAACCCCTAAAAAAATGCACAGACAGCAAAAAATGTGCTGCTTGTAAGATCACTGCGTACAGAGCGATTAATTGCAGGGAAGGGGTTAAACACTGCAAACGGCTTTTATAAAAGCCGTTGGGTCTCAATTTTATTAAATATATTATAATTAAAAACTTACATTATACAGCTCTGTCTGTCTCCCTCACTAAAACTCATGTGAGAGGGAGGCAGATCTACACGGGTCAGATTAAATATTGACAAATATTGATCTAACCAGATCAATATATTGATCTAAGATATTGATCTAACCAGGCGAATGGTCTGTTGTTTTTAAGATAGAATTTTGCTTTAAAGTTTCGCCAAATTTTTTGTTATACGTTCTGACACACGCTGGTCAATTTTCATCTGTCTCTCTCATAGTTTTCCAACTTTATATATAGTAGGATCTTTGTTATTTTCATTTGAGATTTTTTGTAACCTCACGTATAATGAAGGGAGGTTCTTATCTCTCTTTTTATTATATAAACTATTTAATTGAATCAGATGGCTGATTCATAAACCGAAAGTCTATAAACCGAAAGACATTCGCTTTATAGACTTTCGGTTTATGGAATACATGTAATGCTATTGGCTTTCTATAAACCGAAATAGAGTCCCCATTCATATGAAATTCTTATGAAGGGGGACTCTATTTCGGTTTATAGAAAGCCAATAGCTTTACATACAATGTAATCGCCGAACCACGAACTCCAACACGAACAAACAGTGGAATGTCCGTGTTCAGGTCCGGGGTCCAAAAACCATAATGTTCGGTACGAACCCGAACAGTGCGGTTCGGGTTCGCTCAACACTACTCATCAGCACTGATTTAAAGGCTGTTTAACAGGGGTAGTGTCTATTGGATTATTTTCTTCAAAGTAGCACTTAATCGTCTTTTATTAATCGTCCTTTATTGTCTCTATTATATAGAAGCACATTGTTCAATTGCCAGGTAGTTCTCTTTTTATGGGCAAAAACATTCTTAACCCCATAGAGCAGTATGCTGTGGTCAGATCACGTATTATCTCAAATCTTAATATTTTCGAGCATATTGATCAAGTCCACATTTCCCCACACCATATCAATTTTTTTGTCATATTTTATGATTTTTTGCAGTACATTATATGATGAAAATAATGGTATCAAAAGAAAGGGCTTTTAATGGTAATAAAAACCAATGTATAATTTGCAAGGGTACAGTAAAAAAGAAAGAAGAAAACCACAGCTAAACACAAACATTGCAGAAATGTTAAAACAGCCCATTTCACAGAAAAATTCATGTCACTAAGGGGTTAAATTGCTCTGAGGAAAAAATCAGCTGACAGAACAATCGCACAACAATGTTACCATCTGAATGTATCAATATCCCTAGCAAAATATCTTATAGGATGAGTGTTTTTTCACATGATACATTGTCTTTCAGACTGAAATGTGTCTGTTAGTGAAAGTTTACACATCTTAAAAAGAACAGTAAACCTTGTTTTGACCCTTGCTTCCTTGAAACATGTCCTGGAACTTTTAAGTAAACCTGACATGTATCTTAATAGATACACGCGGGTTTACTATCTGCTGTGTCTCACAGCAGTTCCTGGTTATTGCGTGCTGAGAGAGAGCCGGTCGCTGACCAGACGGCTGCCTGCTTCCTGTGTTAATATGTGCTTCTATATTAGAAGCACATTTGAAAAATAACGTTTAGTTTAAACTTCATATAAGGTCACTGGAGAATAAGGAACTTATCTGAAACTAATAGCAGCTGATTGATTAAATGAAAAGGTATCTTTGCTAATATCCTGTCAAAGATGAATAACAGGAAGAAAAAATTCAAAATGCATTTTATTCACCTTACAGTGGACATTTATTTCTGGAAAAATACACATTTTTTTTCCATTTTACTCCCACTTAAATTTTGATTTAATTGTAACTGACTAAACTTTATATAATATTTACTATAACTGCATTTGCTTTAATTTGAGTTGTTTAAACTTGTAATAAAATAATGATAACCAGCCTTGTGTTATTAGTGGTTTAGCAGCAAATGGTTGTGCAAACACTGGTACAATGAAAAGTCTTGTCACTGGTATCCTTCATTAGCATAGCCACTCCCATAATGCATAGATTCTCCTCGCACACCAAATCTCTCCATGGACTATACCAGTTCTTATCAAGGGTTGGTGATAAGGTCTGGAACTTACCCATCAGCTTTGCGCAGTGGCAGTATTGTAGCCAATGAGGTTTAACCGAGGCGTGATTATTGCTGATTGAAAACTTTTACCAATACCCTGCTATGATGACTTGAAATATAGTCAGCTAAGGCAATTTTTGACAGTCTCTCTGGAGACTGATAATATGGTTCAGAAAAGAAAATATAACAAATAGCTGCACTAAACTAGATTTGGTATAAGATATTTGTAAGGGCTGATCTGTTAGGGAGATTATTTGGGAAGGTTATAGATGCCTTAAGTTCGAAAGGTTACTGGAGAAGGACTTGGGTAGGAAACACAACTTTTGGTTATTGCCCTATAACTTATTTCTAAACTCAGGACAAATCATATTGTATAATTTTTTTGAACCCCTTAAGGACAGAGCCTTTTAAACATTTTGTCCATTCTGGACAATGGCTATTTTAACATTTCTGTGCTGTTTGTGTTTAGCTGTAATTTTCTTCTTTGTCATTTGCTGTACCCACACATATTATATATTGTTTTTATCGGGACAAGAAGGGCTTTCTTTGGATGCCATCATTTTAATCATATCTTATAATATTATATAAAAAAAAAATATGGTAAAAAAAAAAAAAAATTCACAAATTTCCTGACTTTTATTTGAAACACCTTCTCCTCATCGACAAAAGTGAACTAAAAAACCTGCTAAATAGATTCTACTATTTCTCCTGAGTACAAGGATACCACCCATGCATAGGTTTGTTGGGTTGTTTGGGGGGGCTAAAATGCCAAATTTGGGAGGTGCAGTTTTTAGTTTTCCAACTTGAAATTTTTACATGCAGACAGCCTGCACCCATGTCCCATTTGGGACATATTTGAAGCCAGCCAGTGTATTTTACCCCATCAACCCATATATTTTTTTAAATTAGACACTCTAGGCTATCTCAAATGGTGGTATTTTAACACTTTCCATGCACTAATTCTACCACCAGCCTTTGTCAAAGTTTGTGGTAGTATTTTTTGTGTGTTTTTTTTTCACAAACATTGTACTTCAGACATGAATTCACAGATTTTGGTATGTGTCACTGCCAAATAACACCACAATATGTGTTTAGCAACATTTCCTGAGTATAGGGATACCACCCATGCATAGGTTTGTCTGCTTGTTTAAGGGTTAAAGGGCCACATATGAGAGGTGAGCTTTTTGATTTTCCAACTTGAAATTTTGACATAAAGACAACCTGCGCCCATGTCCCATTTGTGACATATTTGAAGCCAGCTAGTGTATTTTACCCCATCAACCCATATATTTTTTTAAAAGTAGACACCCTGGGCTATCTCAAATGGTGGTATTTTAACACTTTCCATGCACTAATTCTACCACCAGCCTTTGTCAAAGTTTGTGGTAGTAATTTTTGTGTGTTTTTTTTTTCACAAATATTGTATTTCAGACATAAATTCACAGATTTTGGTATGTGTCACTGCCAAACAATAACCCAATATGTGTTCAAAAACATCTCCTGAGTACAGGGATACTACCCATGTATAGGTTTGTTGGGTTGTTTGGGGGCTAAAGGGCCACATTTTGAAGGTGCGCATTTCCAACTTGGAATTTTGAGGTGTAGTCAGCCTGAGCCCATCTTTCATTTGGGACTTTTTTTTTAAGCCGGACAGTGTATTTTACCCAAAAAAGTACATTTTTTGTAAAAGTAGACAACCTAGGTTATTTTAAATGGTGGTATTTTAACACTTTCCATGCACCAATTCTACCACCAGCCTTTGTCAATGTTTGTGGTAGTAATTTTATTGTGTATTTTTTCCCACATACATCGTACGTTAGACACAAATTTACATATTTCGGTATGTGTCACTGACAAACAATACCACAATATGTGTTCAGCAACATTTCCCGAGCACAGGGATACCACCCATGCATAGGGTTGTCAGCTTTGTTGGGGGTTGAAAGGCTACATTTAAGAGGTGCGCTTTTTGATTTTCCAACTTGGAATTTTGACATGTAGAGCAAGGAAGGGGTTAATAGCTCTTATAAGAGCCTTTGTAGTACTGTACAAATAAATTAACCCCTAAAAATGCACAGACAAGAAAAAATGTTCTGCTGTGCAGTAATCAGTGGCAGGGAAGGGGTTAATACACAGGGTACACTATACAAAGGGTATGGCTTTTATAAAAGCCCTTGGGTCTCACAATTTTTTAACATTTTATTTTATTTTTTACAATTAAAAACTTATATTATACAGATCTGTCTCTTTTCCTCACTAAAACTCAAGTCAGAAGAGGGAGGCAGATCCATATGGGTCAGAACAATATTTACCAATATTGATCTAACCAGATGAATGGTGGTGCTCATCTGAGCAATGACCAAACCACCTTTGCCACTGATCAGCTGTTACTGATCGCTATACCCACGTTCAGACAGCTTCAAAAGGAATACACGTAATAACCTAGTGGGTATAATTAACCCCTAGCGAGTGTGAAAAAAAAAAAAGCTGATAGCAAAAAAAAAATCCTTCTGCGACCAGATCGCTCCAAATGCGCTGCTTAGGCAGTAACCATATGCACTGCTTAGGCAGTGACCATATGCGCTGCTTAGGAAGTGATATACGGCAAGGAAGGGGTTAATACCTCTTAAAAGAGCCTTTGATATACTATAATAAATCAGAGTAAAAAAAAAATAAACCCCTAAAAAAATGCACAGACAGCAAAAAATGTGCTGCTTGTAAGATCACTGCGTACAGAGCGATTAATTGCAGGGAAGGGGTTAAACACTGCAAACGGCTTTTATAAAAGCCGTTGGGTCTCAATTTTATTAAATATATTATAATTAAAAACTTACATTATACAGCTCTGTCTGTCTCCCTCACTAAAACTCATGTGAGAGGGAGGCAGATCTACACGGGTCAGATTAAATATTGACAAATATTGATCTAACCAGATCAATATATTGATCTAAGATATTGATCTAACCAGGCGAATGGTCTGTTGTTTTTAAGATAGAATTTTGCTTTAAAGTTTCGCCAAATTTTTTGTTATACGTTCTGACACACGCTGGTCAATTTTCATCTGTCTCTCTCATAGTTTTCCAACTTTATATATAGTAGGATCTTTGTTATTTTCATTTGAGATTTTTTGTAACCTCACGTATAATGAAGGGAGGTTCTTATCTCTCTTTTTATTATATAAACTATTTAATTGAATCAGATGGCTGATTCATAAACCGAAAGTCTATAAACCGAAAGACATTCGCTTTATAGACTTTCGGTTTATGGAATACATGTAATGCTATTGGCTTTCTATAAACCGAAATAGAGTCCCCATTCATATGAAATTCTTATGAAGGGGGACTCTATTTCGGTTTATAGAAAGCCAATAGCTTTACATACAATGTAATCGCCGAACCACGAACTCCAACACGAACAAACAGTGGAATGTCCGTGTTCAGGTCCGGGGTCCAAAAACCATAATGTTCGGTACGAACCCGAACAGTGCGGTTCGGGTTCGCTCAACACTACTCATCAGCACTGATTTAAAGGCTGTTTAACAGGGGTAGTGTCTATTGGATTATTTTCTTCAAAGTAGCACTTAATCGTCTTTTATTAATCGTCCTTTATTGTCTCTGTTATATAGAAGCACATTGTTCAATTGCCAGGTAGTTCTCTTTTTATGGGCAAAAACATTCTTAACCCCATAGAGCAGTATGCTGTGGTCAGATCACGTATTATCTCAAATCTTAATATTTTCGAGCATATTGATCAAGTCCACATTTCCCCACACCATATCAATTTTTTTGTCATATTTTATGATTTTTTGCAGTACATTATATGATGAAAATAATGGTATCAAAAGAAAGGGCTTTTAATGGTAATAAAAAACAATGTATAATTTGCAAGGGTACAGTAAAAAAGAAAGAAGAAAACCACAGCTAAACACAAACATTGCAGAAATGTTAAAACAGCCCATTTCACAGAAAAATTCATGTCACTAAGGGGTTAAATTGCTCTGAGGAAAAAATCAGCTGACAGAACAATCGCACAACAATGTTACCATCTGAATGTATCAATATCCCTAGCAAAATATCTTATAGGATGAGTGTTTTTTCACATGATACATTGTCTTTCAGACTGAAATGTGTCTGTTAGTGAAAGTTTACACATCTTAAAAAGAACAGTAAACCTTGTTTTGACCCTTGCTTCCTTGAAACATGTCCTGGAACTTTTAAGTAAACCTGACATGTATCTTAATAGATACACGCGGGTTTACTATCTGCTGTGTCTCACAGCAGTTCCTGGTTATTGCGTGCTGAGAGAGAGCCGGTCGCTGACCAGACGGCTGCCTGCTTCCTGTGTTAATATGTGCTTCTATATTAGAAGCACATTTGAAAAATAACGTTTAGTTTAAACTTCATATAAGGTCACTGGAGAATAAGGAACTTATCTGAAACTAATAGCAGCTGATTGATTAAATGAAAAGGTATCTTTGCTAATATCCTGTCAAAGATGAATAACAGGAAGAAAAAATTCAAAATGCATTTTATTCACCTTACAGTGGACATTTATTTCTGGAAAAATACACATTTTTTTTCCATTTTACTCCCACTTAAATTTTGATTTAATTGTAACTGACTAAACTTTATATAATATTTACTATAACTGCATTTGCTTTAATTTGAGTTGTTTAAACTTGTAATAAAATAATGATAACCAGCCTTGTGTTATTAGTGGTTTAGCAGCAAATGGTTGTGCAAACACTGGTACAATGAAAAGTCTTGTCACTGGTATCCTTCATTAGCATAGCCACTCCCATAATGCATAGATTCTCCTCGCACACCAAATCTCTCCATGGACTATACCAGTTCTTATCAAGGGTTGGTGATAAGGTCTGGAACTTACCCATCAGCTTTGCGCAGTGGCAGTATCGTAGCCAATGAGGTTTAACCGAGGCGTGATTATTGCTGATTGAAAACTTTTACCAATACCCCGCTATGATGACTTGAAATATAGTCAGCTAAGGCAATTTTTGACAGTCTCTCTGGAGACTGATAATATGGTTCAGAAAAGAAAATATAACAAATAGCTGCACTAAACTAGATTTGGTATAGGATATTTGTAAGGGCTGATCTGTTAGGGAGATTATTTGGGAAGGTTATAGATGCCTTAAGTTTGAAAGGTTACTGGAGAAGGACTTGGGTAGGAAACACAACTTTTGGTTATTGCCCTATAACTTATTTCTAAACTCAGGACAAATCATATTGTATAATTTTTTTGAACCCCTTAAGGACAGAGCCTTTTAAACATTTTGTCCATTCTGGACAATGGCTATTTTAACATTTCTGTGCTGTTTGTGTTTAGCTGTAATTTTCTTCTTTGTCATTTGCTGTACCCACACATATTATATATTGTTTTTATCGGGACAAGAAGGGCTTTCTTTGGATGCCATCATTTTAATCATATCTTATAATATTATATAAAAAAAAAATATGGTAAAAAAAAAAAAAAATTCACAAATTTCCTGACTTTTATTTGAAACACCTTCTCCTCATCGACAAAAGTGAACTAAAAAACCTGCTAAATAGATTCTACTATTTCTCCTGAGTACAAGGATACCACCCATGCATAGGTTTGTTGGGTTGTTTGGGGGGGCTAAAATGCCAAATTTGGGAGGTGCAGTTTTTAGTTTTCCAACTTGAAATTTTTACATGCAGACAGCCTGCACCCATGTCCCATTTGGGACATATTTGAAGCCAGCCAGTGTATTTTACCCCATCAACCCATATATTTTTTTAAATTAGACACTCTAGGCTATCTCAAATGGTGGTATTTTAACACTTTCCATGCACTAATTCTACCACCAGCCTTTGTCAAAGTTTGTGGTAGTATTTTTTGTGTGTTTTTTTTTCACAAACATTGTACTTCAGACATGAATTCACAGATTTTGGTATGTGTCACTGCCAAATAACACCACAATATGTGTTTAGCAACATTTCCTGAGTATAGGGATACCACCCATGCATAGGTTTGTCTGCTTGTTTAAGGGTTAAAGGGCCACATATGAGAGGTGAGCTTTTTGATTTTCCAACTTGAAATTTTGACATAAAGACAACCTGCGCCCATGTCCCATTTGTGACATATTTGAAGCCAGCTAGTGTATTTTACCCCATCAACCCATATATTTTTTTAAAAGTAGACACCCTGGGCTATCTCAAATGGTGGTATTTTAACACTTTCCATGCACTAATTCTACCACCAGCCTTTGTCAAAGTTTGTGGTAGTAATTTTTGTGTGTTTTTTTTTTCACAAATATTGTATTTCAGACATAAATTCACAGATTTTGGTATGTGTCACTGCCAAACAATAACCCAATATGTGTTCAAAAACATCTCCTGAGTACAGGGATACTACCCATGTATAGGTTTGTTGGGTTGTTTGGGGGCTAAAGGGCCACATTTTGAAGGTGCGCATTTCCAACTTGGAATTTTGAGGTGTAGTCAGCCTGAGCCCATCTTTCATTTGGGACTTTTTTTTTAAGCCGGACAGTGTATTTTACCCAAAAAAGTATATTTTTTGTAAAAGTAGACAACCTAGGTTATTTTAAATGGTGGTATTTTAACACTTTCCATGCACCAATTCTACCACCAGCCTTTGTCAATGTTTGTGGTAGTAATTTTATTGTGTATTTTTTCCCACATACATCGTACGTTAGACACAAATTTACATATTTCGGTATGTGTCACTGACAAACAATACCACAATATGTGTTCAGCAACATTTCCCGAGCACAGGGATACCACCCATGCATAGGGTTGTCAGCTTTGTTGGGGGTTGAAAGGCTACATTTAAGAGGTGCGCTTTTTGATTTTCCAACTTGGAATTTTGACATGTAGAGCAAGGAAGGGGTTAATAGCTCTTATAAGAGCCTTTGTAGTACTGTACAAATAAATTAACCCCTAAAAATGCACAGACAAGAAAAAATGTTCTGCTGTGCAGTAATCAGTGGCAGGGAAGGGGTTAATACACAGGGTACACTATACAAAGGGTATGGCTTTTATAAAAGCCCTTGGGTCTCACAATTTTTTAACATTTTATTTTATTTTTTACAATTAAAAACTTATATTATACAGATCTGTCTCTTTTCCTCACTAAAACTCAAGTCAGAAGAGGGAGGCAGATCCATATGGGTCAGAACAATATTTACCAATATTGATCTAACCAGATGAATGGTGGTGCTCATCTGAGCAATGACCAAACCACCTTTGCCACTGATCAGCTGTTACTGATCGCTATACCCACGTTCAGACAGCTTCAAAAGGAATACACGTAATAACCTAGTGGGTATAATTAACCCCTAGCGAGTGTGAAAAAAAAAAAAGCTGATAGCAAAAAAAAAATCCTTCTGCGACCAGATCGCTCCAAATGCGCTGCTTAGGCAGTAACCATATGCACTGCTTAGGCAGTGACCATATGCGCTGCTTAGGAAGTGATATACGGCAAGGAAGGGGTTAATACCTCTTAAAAGAGCCTTTGATATACTATAATAAATCAGAGTAAAAAAAAAATAAACCCCTAAAAAAATGCACAGACAGCAAAAAATGTGCTGCTTGTAAGATCACTGCGTACAGAGCGATTAATTGCAGGGAAGGGGTTAAACACTGCAAACGGCTTTTATAAAAGCCGTTGGGTCTCAATTTTATTAAATATATTATAATTAAAAACTTACATTATACAGCTCTGTCTGTCTCCCTCACTAAAACTCATGTGAGAGGGAGGCAGATCTACACGGGTCAGATTAAATATTGACAAATATTGATCTAACCAGATCAATATATTGATCTAAGATATTGATCTAACCAGGCGAATGGTCTGTTGTTTTTAAGATAGAATTTTGCTTTAAAGTTTCGCCAAATTTTTTGTTATACGTTCTGACACACGCTGGTCAATTTTCATCTGTCTCTCTCATAGTTTTCCAACTTTATATATAGTAGGATCTTTGTTATTTTCATTTGAGATTTTTTGTAACCTCACGTATAATGAAGGGAGGTTCTTATCTCTCTTTTTATTATATAAACTATTTAATTGAATCAGATGGCTGATTCATAAACCGAAAGTCTATAAACCGAAAGACATTCGCTTTATAGACTTTCGGTTTATGGAATACATGTAATGCTATTGGCTTTCTATAAACCGAAATAGAGTCCCCATTCATATGAAATTCTTATGAAGGGGGACTCTATTTCGGTTTATAGAAAGCCAATAGCTTTACATACAATGTAATCGCCGAACCACGAACTCCAACACGAACAAACAGTGGAATGTCCGTGTTCAGGTCCGGGGTCCAAAAACCATAATGTTCGGTACGAACCCGAACAGTGCGGTTCGGGTTCGCTCAACACTACTCATCAGCACTGATTTAAAGGCTGTTTAACAGGGGTAGTGTCTATTGGATTATTTTCTTCAAAGTAGCACTTAATCGTCTTTTATTAATCGTCCTTTATTGTCTCTGTTATATAGAAGCACATTGTTCAATTGCCAGGTAGTTCTCTTTTTATGGGCAAAAACATTCTTAACCCCATAGAGCAGTATGCTGTGGTCAGATCACGTATTATCTCAAATCTTAATATTTTCGAGCATATTGATCAAGTCCACATTTCCCCACACCATATCAATTTTTTTGTCATATTTTATGATTTTTTGCAGTACATTATATGATGAAAATAATGGTATCAAAAGAAAGGGCTTTTAATGGTAATAAAAAACAATGTATAATTTGCAAGGGTACAGTAAAAAAGAAAGAAGAAAACCACAGCTAAACACAAACATTGCAGAAATGTTAAAACAGCCCATTTCACAGAAAAATTCATGTCACTAAGGGGTTAAATTGCTCTGAGGAAAAAATCAGCTGACAGAACAATCGCACAACAATGTTACCATCTGAATGTATCAATATCCCTAGCAAAATATCTTATAGGATGAGTGTTTTTTCACATGATACATTGTCTTTCAGACTGAAATGTGTCTGTTAGTGAAAGTTTACACATCTTAAAAAGAACAGTAAACCTTGTTTTGACCCTTGCTTCCTTGAAACATGTCCTGGAACTTTTAAGTAAACCTGACATGTATCTTAATAGATACACGCGGGTTTACTATCTGCTGTGTCTCACAGCAGTTCCTGGTTATTGCGTGCTGAGAGAGAGCCGGTCGCTGACCAGACGGCTGCCTGCTTCCTGTGTTAATATGTGCTTCTATATTAGAAGCACATTTGAAAAATAACGTTTAGTTTAAACTTCATATAAGGTCACTGGAGAATAAGGAACTTATCTGAAACTAATAGCAGCTGATTGATTAAATGAAAAGGTATCTTTGCTAATATCCTGTCAAAGATGAATAACAGGAAGAAAAAATTCAAAATGCATTTTATTCACCTTACAGTGGACATTTATTTCTGGAAAAATACACATTTTTTTTCCATTTTACTCCCACTTAAATTTTGATTTAATTGTAACTGACTAAACTTTATATAATATTTACTATAACTGCATTTGCTTTAATTTGAGTTGTTTAAACTTGTAATAAAATAATGATAACCAGCCTTGTGTTATTAGTGGTTTAGCAGCAAATGGTTGTGCAAACACTGGTACAATGAAAAGTCTTGTCACTGGTATCCTTCATTAGCATAGCCACTCCCATAATGCATAGATTCTCCTCGCACACCAAATCTCTCCATGGACTATACCAGTTCTTATCAAGGGTTGGTGATAAGGTCTGGAACTTACCCATCAGCTTTGCGCAGTGGCAGTATCGTAGCCAATGAGGTTTAACCGAGGCGTGATTATTGCTGATTGAAAACTTTTACCAATACCCCGCTATGATGACTTGAAATATAGTCAGCTAAGGCAATTTTTGACAGTCTCTCTGGAGACTGATAATATGGTTCAGAAAAGAAAATATAACAAATAGCTGCACTAAACTAGATTTGGTATAGGATATTTGTAAGGGCTGATCTGTTAGGGAGATTATTTGGGAAGGTTATAGATGCCTTAAGTTTGAAAGGTTACTGGAGAAGGACTTGGGTAGGAAACACAACTTTTGGTTATTGCCCTATAACTTATTTCTAAACTCAGGACAAATCATATTGTATAATTTTTTTGAACCCCTTAAGGACAGAGCCTTTTAAACATTTTGTCCATTCTGGACAATGGCTATTTTAACATTTCTGTGCTGTTTGTGTTTAGCTGTAATTTTCTTCTTTGTCATTTGCTGTACCCACACATATTATATATTGTTTTTATCGGGACAAGAAGGGCTTTCTTTGGATGCCATCATTTTAATCATATCTTATAATATTATATAAAAAAAAAATATGGTAAAAAAAAAAAAAAATTCACAAATTTCCTGACTTTTATTTGAAACACCTTCTCCTCATCGACAAAAGTGAACTAAAAAACCTGCTAAATAGATTCTACTATTTCTCCTGAGTACAAGGATACCACCCATGCATAGGTTTGTTGGGTTGTTTGGGGGGGCTAAAATGCCAAATTTGGGAGGTGCAGTTTTTAGTTTTCCAACTTGAAATTTTTACATGCAGACAGCCTGCACCCATGTCCCATTTGGGACATATTTGAAGCCAGCCAGTGTATTTTACCCCATCAACCCATATATTTTTTTAAATTAGACACTCTAGGCTATCTCAAATGGTGGTATTTTAACACTTTCCATGCACTAATTCTACCACCAGCCTTTGTCAAAGTTTGTGGTAGTATTTTTTGTGTGTTTTTTTTTCACAAACATTGTACTTCAGACATGAATTCACAGATTTTGGTATGTGTCACTGCCAAATAACACCACAATATGTGTTTAGCAACATTTCCTGAGTATAGGGATACCACCCATGCATAGGTTTGTCTGCTTGTTTAAGGGTTAAAGGGCCACATATGAGAGGTGAGCTTTTTGATTTTCCAACTTGAAATTTTGACATAAAGACAACCTGCGCCCATGTCCCATTTGTGACATATTTGAAGCCAGCTAGTGTATTTTACCCCATCAACCCATATATTTTTTTAAAAGTAGACACCCTGGGCTATCTCAAATGGTGGTATTTTAACACTTTCCATGCACTAATTCTACCACCAGCCTTTGTCAAAGTTTGTGGTAGTAATTTTTGTGTGTTTTTTTTTTCACAAATATTGTATTTCAGACATAAATTCACAGATTTTGGTATGTGTCACTGCCAAACAATAACCCAATATGTGTTCAAAAACATCTCCTGAGTACAGGGATACTACCCATGTATAGGTTTGTTGGGTTGTTTGGGGGCTAAAGGGCCACATTTTGAAGGTGCGCATTTCCAACTTGGAATTTTGAGGTGTAGTCAGCCTGAGCCCATCTTTCATTTGGGACTTTTTTTTTAAGCCGGACAGTGTATTTTACCCAAAAAAGTATATTTTTTGTAAAAGTAGACAACCTAGGTTATTTTAAATGGTGGTATTTTAACACTTTCCATGCACCAATTCTACCACCAGCCTTTGTCAATGTTTGTGGTAGTAATTTTATTGTGTATTTTTTCCCACATACATCGTACGTTAGACACAAATTTACATATTTCGGTATGTGTCACTGACAAACAATACCACAATATGTGTTCAGCAACATTTCCCGAGCACAGGGATACCACCCATGCATAGGGTTGTCAGCTTTGTTGGGGGTTGAAAGGCTACATTTAAGAGGTGCGCTTTTTGATTTTCCAACTTGGAATTTTGACATGTAGAGCAAGGAAGGGGTTAATAGCTCTTATAAGAGCCTTTGTAGTACTGTACAAATAAATTAACCCCTAAAAATGCACAGACAAGAAAAAATGTTCTGCTGTGCAGTAATCAGTGGCAGGGAAGGGGTTAATACACAGGGTACACTATACAAAGGGTATGGCTTTTATAAAAGCCCTTGGGTCTCACAATTTTTTAACATTTTATTTTATTTTTTACAATTAAAAACTTATATTATACAGATCTGTCTCTTTTCCTCACTAAAACTCAAGTCAGAAGAGGGAGGCAGATCCATATGGGTCAGAACAATATTTACCAATATTGATCTAACCAGATGAATGGTGGTGCTCATCTGAGCAATGACCAAACCACCTTTGCCACTGATCAGCTGTTACTGATCGCTATACCCACGTTCAGACAGCTTCAAAAGGAATACACGTAATAACCTAGTGGGTATAATTAACCCCTAGCGAGTGTGAAAAAAAAAAAAGCTGATAGCAAAAAAAAAATCCTTCTGCGACCAGATCGCTCCAAATGCGCTGCTTAGGCAGTAACCATATGCACTGCTTAGGCAGTGACCATATGCGCTGCTTAGGAAGTGATATACGGCAAGGAAGGGGTTAATACCTCTTAAAAGAGCCTTTGATATACTATAATAAATCAGAGTAAAAAAAAAATAAACCCCTAAAAAAATGCACAGACAGCAAAAAATGTGCTGCTTGTAAGATCACTGCGTACAGAGCGATTAATTGCAGGGAAGGGGTTAAACACTGCAAACGGCTTTTATAAAAGCCGTTGGGTCTCAATTTTATTAAATATATTATAATTAAAAACTTACATTATACAGCTCTGTCTGTCTCCCTCACTAAAACTCATGTGAGAGGGAGGCAGATCTACACGGGTCAGATTAAATATTGACAAATATTGATCTAACCAGATCAATATATTGATCTAAGATATTGATCTAACCAGGCGAATGGTCTGTTGTTTTTAAGATAGAATTTTGCTTTAAAGTTTCGCCAAATTTTTTGTTATACGTTCTGACACACGCTGGTCAATTTTCATCTGTCTCTCTCATAGTTTTCCAACTTTATATATAGTAGGATCTTTGTTATTTTCATTTGAGATTTTTTGTAACCTCACGTATAATGAAGGGAGGTTCTTATCTCTCTTTTTATTATATAAACTATTTAATTGAATCAGATGGCTGATTCATAAACCGAAAGTCTATAAACCGAAAGACATTCGCTTTATAGACTTTCGGTTTATGGAATACATGTAATGCTATTGGCTTTCTATAAACCGAAATAGAGTCCCCATTCATATGAAATTCTTATGAAGGGGGACTCTATTTCGGTTTATAGAAAGCCAATAGCTTTACATACAATGTAATCGCCGAACCACGAACTCCAACACGAACAAACAGTGGAATGTCCGTGTTCAGGTCCGGGGTCCAAAAACCATAATGTTCGGTACGAACCCGAACAGTGCGGTTCGGGTTCGCTCAACACTACTCATCAGCACTGATTTAAAGGCTGTTTAACAGGGGTAGTGTCTATTGGATTATTTTCTTCAAAGTAGCACTTAATCGTCTTTTATTAATCGTCCTTTATTGTCTCTGTTATATAGAAGCACATTGTTCAATTGCCAGGTAGTTCTCTTTTTATGGGCAAAAACATTCTTAACCCCATAGAGCAGTATGCTGTGGTCAGATCACGTATTATCTCAAATCTTAATATTTTCGAGCATATTGATCAAGTCCACATTTCCCCACACCATATCAATTTTTTTGTCATATTTTATGATTTTTTGCAGTACATTATATGATGAAAATAATGGTATCAAAAGAAAGGGCTTTTAATGGTAATAAAAAACAATGTATAATTTGCAAGGGTACAGTAAAAAAGAAAGAAGAAAACCACAGCTAAACACAAACATTGCAGAAATGTTAAAACAGCCCATTTCACAGAAAAATTCATGTCACTAAGGGGTTAAATTGCTCTGAGGAAAAAATCAGCTGACAGAACAATCGCACAACAATGTTACCATCTGAATGTATCAATATCCCTAGCAAAATATCTTATAGGATGAGTGTTTTTTCACATGATACATTGTCTTTCAGACTGAAATGTGTCTGTTAGTGAAAGTTTACACATCTTAAAAAGAACAGTAAACCTTGTTTTGACCCTTGCTTCCTTGAAACATGTCCTGGAACTTTTAAGTAAACCTGACATGTATCTTAATAGATACACGCGGGTTTACTATCTGCTGTGTCTCACAGCAGTTCCTGGTTATTGCGTGCTGAGAGAGAGCCGGTCGCTGACCAGACGGCTGCCTGCTTCCTGTGTTAATATGTGCTTCTATATTAGAAGCACATTTGAAAAATAACGTTTAGTTTAAACTTCATATAAGGTCACTGGAGAATAAGGAACTTATCTGAAACTAATAGCAGCTGATTGATTAAATGAAAAGGTATCTTTGCTAATATCCTGTCAAAGATGAATAACAGGAAGAAAAAATTCAAAATGCATTTTATTCACCTTACAGTGGACATTTATTTCTGGAAAAATACACATTTTTTTTCCATTTTACTCCCACTTAAATTTTGATTTAATTGTAACTGACTAAACTTTATATAATATTTACTATAACTGCATTTGCTTTAATTTGAGTTGTTTAAACTTGTAATAAAATAATGATAACCAGCCTTGTGTTATTAGTGGTTTAGCTGCAAATGGTTGTGCAAACACTGGTACAATGAAAAGTCTTGTCACTGGTATCCTTCATTAGCATAGCCACTCCCATAATGCATAGATTCTCCTCGCACACCAAATCTCTCCATGGACTATACCAGTTCTTATCAAGGGTTGGTGATAAGGTCTGGAACTTACCCATCAGCTTTGCGCAGTGGCAGTATTGTAGCCAATGAGGTTTAACCGAGGCGTGATTATTGCTGATTGAAAACTTTTACCAATACCCCGCTATGATGACTTGAAATATAGTCAGCTAAGGCAATTTTTGACAGTCTCTCTGGAGACTGATAATATGGTTCAGAAAAGAAAATATAACAAATAGCTGCACTAAACTAGATTTGGTATAGGATATTTGTAAGGGCTGATCTGTTAGGGAGATTATTTGGGAAGGTTATAGATGCCTTAAGTTTGAAAGGTTACTGGAGAAGGACTTGGGTAGGAAACACAACTTTTGGTTATTGCCCTATAACTTATTTCTAAACTCAGGACAAATCATATTGTATAATTTTTTTGAACACCTTAAGGACAGAGCCTTTTAAACATTTTGTCCATTCTGGACAATGGCTATTTTAACATTTCTGTGCTGTTTGTGTTTAGCTGTAATTTTCTTCTTTGTCATTTGCTGTACCCACACATATTATATATTGTTTTTATCGGGACAAGAAGGGCTTTCTTTGGATGCCATCATTTTAATCATATCTTATAATATTATATAAAAAAAAAATATGGTAAAAAAAAAAAAAATTCACAAATTTCCTGACTTTTATTTGAAACACCTTCTCCTCATCGACAAAAGTGAACTAAAAAACCTGCTAAATAGATTCTACTATTTCTCCTGAGTACAAGGATACCACCCATGCATAGGTTTGTTGGGTTGTTTGGGGGGGCTAAAATGCCAAATTTGGGAGGTGCAGTTTTTAGTTTTCCAACTTGAAATTTTTACATGCAGACAGCCTGCACCCATGTCCCATTTGGGACATATTTGAAGCCAGCCAGTGTATTTTACCCCATCAACCCATATATTTTTTTAAATTAGACACTCTAGGCTATCTCAAATGGTGGTATTTTAACACTTTCCATGCACTAATTCTACCACCAGCCTTTGTCAAAGTTTGTGGTAGTATTTTTTGTGTGTTTTTTTTTCACAAACATTGTACTTCAGACATGAATTCACAGATTTTGGTATGTGTCACTGCCAAATAACACCACAATATGTGTTTAGCAACATTTCCTGAGTATAGGGATACCACCCATGCATAGGTTTGTCTGCTTGTTTAAGGGTTAAAGGGCCACATATGAGAGGTGAGCTTTTTGATTTTCCAACTTGAAATTTTGACATAAAGACAACCTGCGCCCATGTCCCATTTGTGACATATTTGAAGCCAGCTAGTGTATTTTACCCCATCAACCCATATATTTTTTTAAAAGTAGACACCCTGGGCTATCTCAAATGGTGGTATTTTAACACTTTCCATGCACTAATTCTACCACCAGCCTTTGTCAAAGTTTGTGGTAGTAATTTTTGTGTGTTTTTTTTTTCACAAATATTGTATTTCAGACATAAATTCACAGATTTTGGTATGTGTCACTGCCAAACAATAACCCAATATGTGTTCAAAAACATCTCCTGAGTACAGGGATACTACCCATGTATAGGTTTGTTGGGTTGTTTGGGGGCTAAAGGGCCACATTTTGAAGGTGCGCATTTCCAACTTGGAATTTTGAGGTGTAGTCAGCCTGAGCCCATCTTTCATTTGGGACTTTTTTTTTAAGCCGGACAGTGTATTTTACCCAAAAAAGTATATTTTTTGTAAAAGTAGACAACCTAGGTTATTTTAAATGGTGGTATTTTAACACTTTCCATGCACCAATTCTACCACCAGCCTTTGTCAATGTTTGTGGTAGTAATTTTATTGTGTATTTTTTCCCACATACATCGTACGTTAGACACAAATTTACATATTTCGGTATGTGTCACTGACAAACAATACCACAATATGTGTTCAGCAACATTTCCCGAGCACAGGGATACCACCCATGCATAGGGTTGTCAGCTTTGTTGGGGGTTGAAAGGCTACATTTAAGAGGTGCGCTTTTTGATTTTCCAACTTGGAATTTTGACATGTAGAGCAAGGAAGGGGTTAATAGCTCTTATAAGAGCCTTTGTAGTACTGTACAAATAAATTAACCCCTAAAAATGCACAGACAAGAAAAAATGTTCTGCTGTGCAGTAATCAGTGGCAGGGAAGGGGTTAATACACAGGGTACACTATACAAAGGGTATGGCTTTTATAAAAGCCCTTGGGTCTCACAATTTTTTAACATTTTATTTTATTTTTTACAATTAAAAACTTATATTATACAGATCTGTCTCTTTTCCTCACTAAAACTCAAGTCAGAAGAGGGAGGCAGATCCATATGGGTCAGAACAATATTTACCAATATTGATCTAACCAGATGAATGGTGGTGCTCATCTGAGCAATGACCAAACCACCTTTGCCACTGATCAGCTGTTACTGATCGCTATACCCACGTTCAGACAGCTTCAAAAGGAATACACGTAATAACCTAGTGGGTATAATTAACCCCTAGCGAGTGTGAAAAAAAAAAAAGCTGATAGCAAAAAAAAAATCCTTCTGCGACCAGATCGCTCCAAATGCGCTGCTTAGGCAGTAACCATATGCACTGCTTAGGCAGTGACCATATGCGCTGCTTAGGAAGTGATATACGGCAAGGAAGGGGTTAATACCTCTTAAAAGAGCCTTTGATATACTATAATAAATCAGAGTAAAAAAAAAATAAACCCCTAAAAAAATGCACAGACAGCAAAAAATGTGCTGCTTGTAAGATCACTGCGTACAGAGCGATTAATTGCAGGGAAGGGGTTAAACACTGCAAACGGCTTTTATAAAAGCCGTTGGGTCTCAATTTTATTAAATATATTATAATTAAAAACTTACATTATACAGCTCTGTCTGTCTCCCTCACTAAAACTCATGTGAGAGGGAGGCAGATCTACACGGGTCAGATTAAATATTGACAAATATTGATCTAACCAGATCAATATATTGATCTAAGATATTGATCTAACCAGGCGAATGGTCTGTTGTTTTTAAGATAGAATTTTGCTTTAAAGTTTCGCCAAATTTTTTGTTATACGTTCTGACACACGACAGGTCTATTCCCACTCAGGTAAGCTCTGGGTATGGTGGAGAGAAGGGAAGGTTGGGGTCACTTATTTACATCCACCTTTGTGTATTTAAGCTATATATTGTTGGTTTGAGATTCCTTATTACAGGACTGCCAAACAGCATAGGAATGATTCATGTTACATATGTGTGTATATATATATATATAACATAAATCCTTCCTATGCTGTTTGGCAGTCCTGTAATAAGGAATCTCAAACCAACAATATATAGCTTAAATACACAAAGGTGGATGTAAATAAGTGATTTATGCTATATATGCATAATGATTTATACTATATATATATATATATATTCATAAATCATTCCTATCCTGTTTAGCAGTCCTGTAATAAATAACGTCACACATGTGTGTTATGTGTATGTGTGACATGTTTTATTACAGGACTGCCAAACAGAATAGGAAGGATTTATGTTTATATCAGGGCTTGACAAATTTGATTTAGTTTTAGGAGCCAGCAAAAAAATTTAGGAGCCAGACAATGGCACATCAGAAAAGCATACATACACAGAGACAATCACATGCACACACCTCACAGACATCCAGTCAGTCACATACACAGCCAGTTACACACACACACACACACACCAGTCAGCAAGTTTTCTTTTTTTTTTAAATAAAAAAATAATTCCTTAATGTGTCCCACACGTCACATGCACAGCCAGTTACATACATATTCACATACAACACATACACAGCCAGTTACATGCATACACACACAACACATACACAGCCAGTTACATACACACACAACACATACACAGCCAGTTACATACACACACAACACACACAGACAGTTACATACATACACACACAACACATACACAGCCAGTTACATGCACACACAGACAGTTACAAATATACACACACACACAACACATACACAGCCAGTTACATACATATACACACACACACACACACAGCCAGTTACATACATACACACACAACACACTCACACTGACATACACACACTGTCGCTCACACTGACATACACACACTGTCGCTCACACTGACATACACACACTGTCGCTCACACTGACATACACACACTGTCGCTCACACTGACATGCACACACTCTCTCTCACTCTGACATGCACACACTCTCACTCTGACATGCACACACTCTCGTTCACAATGACATACACACACTCTCGCTCACACTGACATACACACACTCTTGCTCACACTGACACGAACACACTCTCGCTCACACTGACACGCACACACTCTCGCTCACACTGACATGCACACACTCTCGCTCACACTGACATGCACACACTCTCGCTCACACTGACATACACACACTCTCGCTCACACTGACATGCACACACTCTCGCTCACACTGACATGCACACACTCTCGCTCACACTGACATGCACACACTCTCGCTCACACTGACATGCACACACTCTCACACTGACATGCACACACTCTCACACTGACATGCACACACTCTCACTCACACTGACATGCACACACTCTCACTCACACTGACATGCACACACTCTCACTCATACTGACATGCACACTCTCACTCACACTGACATGCACACACTCTCACTCACACTGACATGCACACACTCTCACTGACATGCACACTCTGACACTGACATGCACATACTCACACTGACATCCACACACTCACTCACACTGACATGCACACACTCTCACTCACACTGACATGCACACACTCACACTGACATGCACACACTCACACTGACATGCACATACTCACACTGACATACACACACTCATTCACACACTGTCAGGTTTTTAACTTACCTGCTGCAGGCATCTCTTTGCTTTGAGCTCAGTGTGAAGGAGGTCTTAGCCAATCATGGGAGGCTTCAGAACTCTCAGCCGATCAGGAGAGTTGAGAAGTCTCACCTGATTGGCTGAGATCCTTGAATCAAGCTCCCCTGGACACAAGAAAAAAAAAAGACTGCAGCAAAGTGCCGCCCCTGCCAGGGTGCTGCCTGCAGCAGCTGCCCCATTAAAGGACCGGCCCTGTAAAGGCTCCTATATTACAAAACTGGCATGAAGCTCAGAGCGGTGAGCATATATTGGTAAGTGCCCGTATGGTTCCATTTAAAAAACTAAAAAAGTCTCATGGGCTATAGCCCCAGATCTTTTGGAAACCTAGCAACGCCTCTGCTGCTGTGTAAGATCACTGCGTACAGAGCGATCAATTGCAGGGAAGGGGTTAAACACTGCAAACGGCTTTTTATAAAAGCCTTTGGGTCTCAATTTTATTAAATATATTATAATTAAAAACTTACAATATACAGCTCTGTCTGTCTCCCTCACTAAAACTCAAGTGAGAGGGAGGCAGATCTACATGTGTCAGATCAAATATTAACAAATATTGATCTAACCAGGCGAATGGTGATGCTCATCTGAGCAATCGCCAAACCGCCTTTGCCACTGATCAGCTGTTACTGATCGCTATACATGCGCTCAGACAGTGAAAAATTTTTTTTTTACGTTAAACGTAATCCCCTAGCGGGTATAATTAATCTGTGATGGGTGTAATAAAAAAGTTTTTTAAAAAAGTAAAAATTCTTCTGCAGCAAGATTGCTGCATTTGCGTCAGATCGCTGCTTAGGCAGTGATCTACAGCAAGCAAGGGGTTAATAGCTCTTAAAAGAGCCTTTATTGGATCCAATAGACAGAAATGACAAAAAAAACCAAGGGGGGCGTGTCCTGACTGTCGAGCCGCATGGACGTGTAGGCTGAGCGCTCCTCCAAGCTCCGGTGCATGAGCGACTAACACAGCCGTCCAAACCGATAGAAGATTTTAAGACGACGGGGAGAGGCAGGAGGGTAAGCGGAATCATGTCCAGTAAAAACAAAAAAGCAACGCAGAAAGTCTCTCAATATTTTCCACGCCGAGCAAGACTTTCAGATCAAGCCCAAGATGGTGATGGCGTCCTCATATCTCAAGTTAGAGATGAAGGGGAGAAAGATATAGCACAGAGATCCATGGTGGAGATACAGCCTGAACTAATAGAAACAGAGATCGAACCTGCAGTAACACAGTCATGAAACAACTACTGGATGACATGCAGGGAACAATAAAAGACACGCTGAAAGACTTTATGGCAGAAATGAGACAGGAGGTGAGACAATTGGGAGATCGCACAGACCATAATGAAAAACGGATGGAGGAATTTGCTGGGAAATTGTCACGTTCAGGAGCGAGGTTGGAACCGCTTTGCAGAGAGATAGAGGTTAGTGCAACGAACCCCGGTAATAGAACAGAATTCTTCCGCCTGAAGGAAGTCCACCTTATGGTTGAGCCTCAGGTTTCGTTCCCCCTGGTCTTTTGCACTCTGTACTACTACCAGAGTATCGAAGCTGAAACCAAGGTACTGGACTGGAAGCTGTAACAGGACCGAAGCGGAGGTACAGGATAGGATGCTGAAACAGGACCGAGGCGAAGGTAACAGGGACACAGGCAAAAGAGTAGTCAGGCAGGCGATAAGTCGAGGCTGGCAGAGTTCAGGCGAAGTCAAACAGGCAACAGGTCAGGACAGGCGGCAAACAGGCAAGGTCAGGTAGCAAAGTTCGGCAACAGTGATATAGAATAGGAAGTACAAAAACGCTAGTAAAGGCTCAAGGCACTATCACAGGCAAAGGTTGAATGCAGACTGAGCCTTTAAATATCCCTCCAAGGCAAGTCTCCGCCTCTGGGATGAAAATGAGGCTTGGAAAGCAAACTAGGAAGTTGCATAAAAACCAAGATGGCGCCGCCGTGTGGAAGGGACTTCTATGGCAATAGCTAATTCTTAGGCAGCGTATAGTGTGGAGGAGTATGCGCTGCACTGCGTAAGCGCATGCGTACATTTTCTGGAATCATAGCAGCGGATCCGGGACAGGACCTTGTGGTAAGTGTTACACGCGCAGAAGAAGCGCGTGTCAAGCGGTGGCTAAGGTAAGCAGGACGTGTCCTGCAGCGCGACGGCACTGATGTGACAGAAATATAACGAATTAGTGGATCGACATAATGTACTGGAAGATGAAGTGGAGAGATTGATGACAAAAGTGGCTGACATAGAGGATAGATCCAGAAGAAACAATATTCGGGTAAGAGGCATCCCTGAAGCAGTCCCGCAGTCAACACTACCAGAATACCTCCAGGCACTATTCAAGAAAATAGTAAGGTGATAATAAGTTCACTGTGGGAGATGTTAATAATTGATGCGTTAGAGTGAGGAGGGGTGGGTTTGGGGGAGAGGGGAAGGGAGGAGGGGTATGTTAGTAGAGAATTGAATTGAGCTGGGGATTGTTTTGGTTCATGAGTGGAGGGAGGGGAAACACATATAAAAGCTCACAGGAGGTAAAAGTGGATATAGGTATACTTTGATGTAAAAGGGAAACACTTTTTTTTTTTCTTTTCTTCCAGACAATTTAAATTTTCATAAGGATATGTATGGTATTTTTCGTAATATTAATATAAATTTAGAGGGATGCTAGATGGGGGGAGGGATGAGAATAACAAGGGGATAATAAAGTGTAGAATAAAATAAAATAACATTATTAGAAAGTAATAAGAAGAGGGTATATTATGTATTAGAATAGATGCGTCACGATTTAGCTTGCTCATCCCCCACCACCACCCCCATTGCTCGTTAAGTTGTTTTAATCCTTTTCCCCTTCCCCCCCCCCCTTTTTTTTTTTTTTTTAGAGAGGGATATAAGTCATGTAAAGATAAAACTCGGAAATTAAGGGATAAGAGATGACACACGCCAAAAGGGTATAAGTAATCAAATATCAGAGAGAGAACACACTTAGATTAGGATTGTTCCCACAAGGATATAATAATATTAGGGGTAATGGGGAAGAAAAGGTATTAAGTACACTGTATATAAATAACTGAATATTAGAGTTAGAGATAAAGAGAATAAAAAATTGATTACACTTAGATTATAGATGTTTTCACAAGGGGAGCTATATAGTGAAAGGAGGAGAGAAAGGAGAAGAAAAATGTTTGTAAATGAGTAAAAATAGAGGAGCGTTGCAAACTCATATTTCCCTTCTACTTCCTTTTTCCTTTCTCTCTCCTCTCCTTCTCTCTCCCCCCCCCCCCCTTTTTTTTTTTTTTTGAAACTTCACCTTCATCCCTTCCGGATCCCCACTTAGTCTGTAATTTTAACGAGGACAAAATAAATATAGATGTTAAATGCACTGGAGGCGGAGGAGTTTAGAGAGAAGATCATACCCCCAACTTGACCATTGGTAGTAGAGGTCATCAGGCTAGTTAGGGCATTCTCTATCACTCCTCGGGTAGTAGGAGGAGTTAATTGTTTAAGGTTGTTTTTGTGTATGAATGTCTTTATGTATTTTTTGAATGTAATGGTAATCATCCAGGGCCACAAAAAAAAAGAATAAGATAGAAGAGCAGTTCAGTGGAAGTTTGACTATTATTAAATATAAATGGACCCTAGTCCTGAGTAAAAAAGATATTTTCCTTTTCCCCTTTGGAATAAAAAGAGTATACACACAGAGAAAAGTGATATGATCTCTCTATGACTCTTAATATTTTGTCAATAAATGCAAGGGGCTTAAATACATTGCATAAGAGAAGAGTAATGCTTCAAGAAGCTCAGAAAAAAAAGAGCTCAGTGATTTGTATCCAAGAGACCCACTTTTCTAAAACACAAGAAAATAGATTTAAATCTAAATACTACCCAGAAGCCTACCATTCTATGGCCCAAACTAAAAAATTGAGAGTTTCAATATTAATCCATAAGGATATGAACTTCGTAGTACAAAGAAAAGTCATAGACACACAGGGGAGATATATTATTCTGGCAGGAAGTATAAATAATCAAGAATACACAATAGTCAATATATATTGTCCGAACATAGAACAACTGATTTTCGTGAGGAGTGTTCTTAAGAAACTACAAAAATTACAAAAAGGTTATGTAATAATCTGCGGTGATTTCAATATATCGCACCAGATCCAATAGTAGATTCCACAAATACATCTACAGGTAAATATAGGAGACATATATTAAAACAAGGCAAGCAATTTATGGAGTTACTACAGGAACATGAGTTATACGATGCTTGGAGAAATGAACATCCATTGGAAAAAGTGCATCATATATATATACAAGAATTGATTTAATTTTAGTAGATCAATTAACATTGCAAAAAATTGAGCAATCAGGAATAGGAGACATAACGTGGTCCGACCATGCCCCTATATGGATCTCGATCAAATAAAATGGTCAAACAAAAAGAAATGGTAGATGGAGATTAAATGAAAAATTACTCCAGAATCCGGATATTTGTAAAAAAATAACAGAAGAATTAGAAGAATATTTTAAAATCAATGATACTAAAGAAGTAAAATTTAGCTCAGTATGGTTAGCGCATAAAGCAGTAATAAGGGGTCTTCTATTAAAAATCGCTGCTCAACATAAAAAAAAAACTGACTAATGGAGTCACTAAGACATCTAGAAGAAATGAATAAACGTAAATGGACAGATAATATATATAGGCAAATTCAACAACTCAAAATTCAAATATCTGATATCCAATTAGAAAAAACTGAATTTATGTTGAGATGTGTAAAGCAGACCTATTACGCTAAAGGAAATAGAGCAGACACTATACTAGCAAGAAAATTAAAAAAACAACAAGTAGCAAATAAAATACAATATTTGATAGATGCCTCAGGTAGAAAGATATGGAATCCGCAAAAAATAAGTGACAGGTTTGCTGAATATTACCAATCACTATATAACTTACACCTGGACCAAAGTATTTTACAGCCAACAGAAAAAAAAATGTAATCATTTCTGGATAGTTTAAATATCCCGGTATTATCTGAGGCTTGTATACAAAATTTGTTGAGACCAATTACAGGGGACGAAATAAAAGATACAATTAATGCTTTAAAACCATACGAATCTCCAGGCCCTGATGGTTTACCAAACATATATTATAAGAAATGTCAGATATCTCTTATCCCATATTTTATAAGACTATTTGATATGATGAGTAGAGGAGAGGAAACACCCCCAGAGCTTACTGAAGCATATGTAGTTACAATAATAAAACCGGGCAAATCGCCTAATGACTGTACAAGTTATAGACCTATAACGCTGTTAAACACGGATATTAAAATATATTCCAAACTATTAGCTAGCAGACTAAATAAAGGACTAGTGGAATTGGTAGATAACGACCAAGTAGGGTTTATCTTAGGTCGGCAACCATCAGATAATACCAGAAAATTTATAAATATTACACATTTGGCACAATTAAATAAGAATCCATGTCTACTATTATCCTTGGACGCCGAGAAGGCATTCGGTCGCTTCCATTGGCTTTATATGAAGTGTGTGTTACAAGCCTTTAATATCCCAGAGGAGTTCATTAGATCAATGTTTTCATTATATCAAAATCCAACAGCAAGAGTATATAACTCGGGCTTTAGATCAAGATCATTCCATATACATAATGGAACACGACAGGGGTGCCCTCTGTCGCCAATTTTGTTTGCAATGGCAATTGAACCCCTAGCGATAGCTATAAGATCAAATACTAATATACATGGATATAAGACGATAAGATCAGAGGTTAAACTAGGATTGTATGCAGACGATATTATGCTATCACTGATAGATTTGAATACCTCGTTACAAAGCCTACATGAGATATTAGATACATTTAGTGAAATATCTTATTATAAAATCAACTGGTCAAAGACACAAGCACTGAATATAGGTTTTCCATCAGAAGAGATAGGAGATTTAAAACAACAGTATCAATACGAGTGGAGATCAGAATATATTTCGTATTTAGGAATAAAAATTACCAAAACCTCGCAATCACTATTTAAATGTAACTTTGTACCATTAATAAATCAAATTAAAATAGATTTACAGCGTTGGTCTAAAATAGAAATATCTTGGTTAGGTAGAATAACATCTTTCAAAATGAATTCTCTACCCAAGTTGTTATACCTATTTCGAACAATAACAATACCGTTGACTAAGAACTTTATAGGGTCAATTCAAACTATATTAAATAGATTCATATGGAGAGGGAAACAGGCAAGGATCTCTACAGGGTTACTACAAAAATCAACTGCTTTGGGGGGGATGGGAGTTACAAACATTAATAATTATTACCAAGCAACCATAATAGCACAGGCACTTGTTCTCTTTTCTCCCCCAAAAGAAGTAAAATGGGTAGATATAGAAACAGAATACGTATATCCGAATGATATGAGAGATCTAATGTGGGTTCCAGGGGGTAAGAGACCGGTAATACCTACAATGTTACCCACAACAAGATTATCAGTATCATATTGGGATAGATACAGAGAACGGCTAAGGGTACCATCACAGCTGGTATACGATACGCCCATGTCAGTATTATCTTACTATATACCAGATTTGAGAATAACGAACTGGATACAGAATGGGATTAAAACTATTGGATCATTGTACTCTAATGGGGATATGATACCCTTCTCCACAAAAAAAAAAGCAATCTCTGTGGGATATAACCTGTTGAATAGTTCAGATAGCTCACAAAAATTATCATTTATGATGAAATGGGAACAACAACTTAACATAAATATAGAAACAAAAATATGGTTTAATTCCATGACAAAGTTACAAGGAGTTTCTAAGAACATATCACATTTCGAAACTGTTAGGAAGGTTTTATACCATTGGTACTATGTGCCCACTAAGCTATCAAAAATGTATACAACAACATCCCCACTATGTTGGAGGCAATGTGGCCAAAATGGTAATATGGCACATGTATGGTGGCACTGTCCAAAATTGCAGAAGTTCTGGCAGGGGATTCATACACTCTTAGAAGAAATATTCTCAACATCTTTGCCATTTACACCTGAATTCCTATTATTGAATATAATACCTGAAAAAATTACAAAGAATAAACGTAAACTTGTATTGCAGATTTTGACCACCGCAAAGGTATCTATAGCAAGAGCCTGTAAAAACCAGGAACCACCAACATGTAAGGATGTAGAGAATTCGTTGAATACTAACAGGGTATATGAGAAAATGGCGCACAGAATGGTAAATACATTGAATAATTTTAATGATATATGGGGTCCGTGGGATAGATATCAATGTGACAAGATGAATACTAATAGGTCAGAGGGAAATACGAGTCCAAGAGATACAGTCTGGAGGAGACAGGCTCTAAGGGAAATACAATAAGTTTGATAGAAAGAAAGTAGAAATCTAGGTATGAGCTAGAAAAAATTAGGAATAAGAAAAAGGGGAAAAATGAGGGGATAGGTGGCCCTGGATGAGACATATGTAGATAAATATGAGAAGATGGGTTATATAGATGTTTTTCTTTGAGTGTAGGATGTCTATTGTATTGTTTACTTTTTTACGGTAGTAAAATGTTAATACCTTATCCCTGACTATTAGGGAAAGTTAATGAAATTATAATATTTGTTACAGTATTCATGTAATATCAGGGCATACCAAATGAAAAGATGAAGCATCAAGACTGAGGGAGAAGGGGAAAGGGGAGGGGAGATACTAATAGTAAAAAAGAGGTAAAAATAAAAGGGTAAAGAGTAATAGGTAAAGCTCTTTTAGAAAATGTAACATCTGACCCCCTGAGGTAAATATGGAGAATATGTAATATCTCTGACCTTGATGCTTTGTTTTTACAGGAACTTATCTTAATATTCTTCTTTTTTTCTTCTTCTTCTTGTATGGATATGTATTTGAATGATGTATTGTTTTGTATGTTCTAATGCTAATTTTTATATGAAAATATAATAAAGATTAAAATATTAAAAAAAGAGCCTTTGTTATCCTGTAATGAATTACAGTAAAAAAAAATTAACCCCTAAAAAGGCACAGACAAAAAATGTGCTGCTGTGTATGATCACTGCGTATACAGCGATCAATGGCAGGGAAGGGGTTAAACACTTGAAATGGCTTTTAGAAAAGCCCTTGGTTTTAAAAATTGTATTAAATATTTAATTTTATTAAAACAATTTTTTTTTTACATTATCTGATCTGTCTCTCTCCCTCACTAAAACTAGTGAGGAGAGGGAGGCAGATCAATACTTGTCTTGAATGTATGATAAGTGCTCATCAGAGCACTTATCATACATGCCTGCACACAGATTACACTGATCTGCTGTGCAGGCATCGATTGGCTCCCCCTAGAGCATCGGAAGTGAAATAAATTCACTTCCAATGCTCCTGCCAGTAGAAGGGAAGCGCTGCCTGTACAGGCAGTGTTCCCTTCTACTGAGCCGATGGGGTCGCTCAAGAGAGCGACCACCATCGGTTCTGGGGGGAGCCGAAGTTGTTGCTAAGTGCCTCGATAGCGAGGCACTTTAGCAACACCGGAGATGCTTAGAAAGCGAACGATCGTCATCTGTCACCAAGGTGTTAAAATAAATGACATCGAAGGATGAAAAAAATGGTATATTAAAAAAACAAAACCTCTCATACTGTAAAACATATACAATATAATGAGATACATTAATGAAAAATAGTAAAATTACAGTTAAACACAAACACTGCAGAACTGTGAAAACATCCAGGGAGATGTAATTCATTAATCAAGGGGGGGATTCTATAGGAATTACCCTGATTAACTAACTGATTTCCCTCTGAACACATGCACTATACATTCTGCAGGGCACTAGGTAAATGTTATATTTCTCCCTAAAAAACTGGCTGAATATACATACATATGCATGGAATGAGAGAAAGAAGGGGTTAAGGTGAAATCTGTTCAGGCTGAGAGAAAGAAAACCGCAGTAAATTTTAACACTATAGAAAGTGTATTTAATGGAAAACTAAACCTCCATTGAGACTGTCAGATTTGTGACCCAATAAGCCCTGTCTGGTGTTCTGAAACATTGCCAGAGTGTGAAATAAATGTTTCCCAGCCCCGATGGCCCTCCCACTTTACCTACATCATGTTTGGGACTCATACTGCTCGCTGACTAGATTGCTGCCGCTGGGGTCCTTATCACGTTTTTGCCTACAGCAGGGTTGGCAAGCAGAGAAATCCATGATGGCGAGCACTATAATTGTGTGCGCATGTGCACTTGGCATCACACTTCATGCAACTGCGGATGATTGGCAACTACATATCATAGCCCCCCCCCCCCAAAAAAAAATATTGTTTAAATTTAGGCTTACTGTTAGCATAAAAAATGGAGTAAGAATAAAATTAGGGTTAGGGTTGGCATGAGGGATGATGATACAGTTAAATTAGGGTTACATTTAAGGTTAAATTAGGGTCTTGATTGGGGTCAAAAGGTCACTGTAGGAGAAAATGGCTAGGAAGCAAAAAAACTGCTACATTCACTTATTACCCTATGATGTGCAAAAACAACAGAAAAACATGTAACCTGGCATATTTTTAAACTAAGGACAAAATATTGAGACCAATTATCCTGTGTCTTTTTTACCATTTGTAATTGTATAAAAGATTTTTCAGATCAAAGTTAGAAAAATGTTGTTTCTTTCATTATTTTCATCACATTTTATGATTTGTTTGCAGTTATATGATATGGTGAAAAAAATAAAAGAATCTAAAGAATGGCTTTTTTATGACCATAAAAACAATATATAATTTATAATATAATAATGACATCCTGCAATAACACTCGCATAAGCAGATTCCAACAGTCGCTCACTATTAGAGTTGAGCGGACACCTGGATGTTCGGGTTCGAGAAGTTCAAGTGAACTTCGGAAAAAGTCCCGGTCCGTGCTCGAACTTGACCTCGGACTTGACTCCGAACACGGACCCCATTGAAGTCAAAGGGGGCACGGACTTTAGGCCACTAAAATCCCTCTAAAAAAGTCATGGAAAGGGCTAGAGGGCTGCAAAAGGAAGTAAAATGTGGGTAAGAGAAGGACAAGTGCCCTGCAAGCAAATGTGGATAGGGAAATAACTTAAAATAACATAAAATACATACAAATTAAAAATACAGCTGAGCCATAAAATAGCACTAGATGGAATCTTTGATTTTAGCTTTGGAAGAACATAAATCTAAAGCATGGCTGCCAAGAGGATCAACAGGATTATCCATTTGAGAGAGGGTTGGAGTGCAGGATATTCTCTTTCAGTTTATACTAAGTGACCCATAGGTTGAGGATGCGGTGACCATGGCGGTGTAGGTGGAAGCGGCGCTGGAGGAGGAGGAGGAGGTAGCCAGAATTTTTCAAAGTGCGCTCTAAGCACAGTATTTGACGGTTCTATTTGACTCTCAGATATGAAGTGCACCGCAAGACACAAATGTACTGTTTAGCACCCAAAACTATTAGAATTTTTCAAAGTGCACTGTAAGCACAGTATTTGACGGTTCTATTTGACTCTCAGATATGAAGTGCACCGCAAGATGCAAATGTACTGTTTAGCACCCAAAACTATTAGAATTTTTCAAAGTGTGCTGTAAGCACAGTATTTGATGGTTCTATTTGACTCTCATATTTGAAGTGTACCGCAAGATGCAAATGTACTATTTAGCACCCAAAACAATTAGAATTTTTCAAAGTGCGCTGTAAGCACAGTATTTGACAGTTCTATTTGACTCTCAGATGTAATACATGTAATGCTATTGCTATTCTTATGAATGGGGACTCTATTGCGATTTATAGAATAGCACTTGAATGACTTTCGGTTTAAAGACTTTCGGTTTATAGCCGAACCTCGAACTCCAACACGGACATACAGTGAAATGTCCAGGTTCATGGCACGGACACCATAATGTCCGGTACAAACCCGAATAGTGCGGTCCGGGTTCACTCAACACTACTCACTATGCTTAGCCGGTGTTGCTATGATGTCTTAATAATGAGGCATTAAGCAACACCAAAATTTGGCCCACAGACAGCATGCCCCTCCAATATGGGGATGTCCTTTAGTCTGTAACATTAGAGGCAGTCAGCAACATTGCAGGTAAAAAAATAAAAGTCTTAATTAATACACATGGGTGCCACCAAAAAAAACCACATTTTTGTTACGTCTGAACCAAGTTTCATTACATTTGTTTCAGAGGACTTTCGTTCATTATTATTTTTTAATTTCTATTAGGAATACCATTCGGACAAAAGGAATTGCGCCCATTTTCGCCTCCTGACATTGTAGTCTCGGTTGTCCCCATAAGCTTATTGCAGCTTCATTTTGGCAAGAAATAGAAGAAAATGGGAGGACTTCAGCTTTGGCAAAAATAGCCCTGAAATAAAATGAATTGATACTAAAATAAAAAAAATCAACATTAAATCAAGATTGTATAAAGAATGATAAAATAAAAAAAATATAATATAATAAATACAAATAAACTAAATATAAAGAAATATAAATAGCACATTGAAATAAATTAATAATATTAAAAAATATATACATGTTTTATATATCATAGTAATATATAAATAATATGATAAAAAATTACAAATTAATTTTTTATTGGCATGGCAATAGATTTAACATAATATTTATTACTATAAAATAGATGATTGTAATCTTTAATTAAAATATGCTATTAAGGTATACATGGTGCAATTACCACATCAATGAAAACACCATGTAAATTACACATATTTTATTATATATACATTATAATACATTATATTACATAATATATATACATATTACACATACATTATCATTTATAATTTTATACTCCAGCATAACAGCTTTTGTGGTATAACAATGCTGGTGATGTCATGACAGCTATAGGTTGACATCACATCACCGGTTACTTTTTAACGTCAACAGATGTTAGGTTATACGTAGCCTCCCGCCATCATGCCATGTGTATCATTTCATGTCCACAGTGGACAATGGTGCACTGCCAAGCCATGTGGCCATCCACAGAGTAGACATGAAATGGTGCTATCATACACTTGGCATGATGGAGAGAGGGTACCGATAACCTAACAGCTGTTGACGGTGAACAATAACTAGTGATGTGATGCCAACCTATAGCTGACATCACCGGCATTGTTATACCACAAGAGCTGTTATGGTGTGTATAAAATCATATATGATAATGTGTCTGTGTATATATATATATATTCGTGGCCATTCCCTAACTTTTATTGGAGTTGCTAACTGACGTACGTGATAGGTGTAACTTACATTATATGATGTGTTCATTGATGTGGTAATTGCACCATTTATACTGGGTAATGGCATATTTTAATAATAAATCACAATAATTCATTTTATCACTATGATGGTCTGAATATCCCGAATGTAAGAGCTACACGCATCACTAAAGTGATCCGATGGGGTCCGAAACTCGAAACTCTGATTGTTTTCATAGAAACTCTGAGCTTCCTGAGTCAACCTCTGAACTGACGAATGAGCGAATGATTTCTGTTCGTTCCACATTCGTTTATATGTTTTTTCGTTCAGCTTTACATTAGTTTTCGGACAATTGCCGAATGGACGAAACAGCGGATACCGCCACTCTATCCATTTCCTCTGAATTATAGGTGTCTGAAGTTTCACTAAAATTAATCAAAGGATTATAATCTTTTATTCATAAATATTTTTTTCAGTACAATCGATCATTTTATAACTTTGAAATTCTTGTTTCTTTTATAAGCAGAAAAAGCAATTCTATAAAAAAGTAAAAATCATAACCCCTCCCTGTGCATTGAACCCTGGCAACAGCAGATTTGTTTTCATTATACAGATCAACAAAGAATATGTCCCTGTATAATAAAAAATGAAAGAGTAAAAAAACTGCAGTGAGCCGCGGCTACAACACAGAGTACTAACCACTATACGATCACGGCAAGCCACATGAATGTTGCAAACAGCTTTCTCTAAGTTACATCTAGTGCCTGTAGGGGGTCATTGGGCTAACGTTTATATCGTTGCTATATTGAATGACATAAAGTGGAATGGTGGTGGCTGAGAAATATCAGTCTCTGTGGTGTAATCGGTTAGCGCGTTCTGCGTAGGGACGTCTACTTTTCTCTCGTGTTTTTAATAGTAAAATCGAGCAAAATGTGGCTTTGATTATATAATTTAATATTGTCTATATTAGGCAGAAATTAGACAATGGGCTGAAGGGATGTTATCTGATGACACATTCTATTCTTTTTTAGCAGACACTCCCTATCCATAGATCTAGCCTGGTAACTCAGTCACAACTTTTGCCTCTCAATAAAAAAGATCCAGTGATCTTTAGTGAGCCCCATAAACGTGTGGCTGGAATGAATGGTAGTCACCAATTAGGTGGTGTTACCTACTTTCATTTTAATAGGATACAGGATTTGCCTCCTCTATAACTACAGTATGTTTTCTTAATAACTTTAGCCAGATTAGCATTATGATAGAACCATTATTGCAGAGCATCTTCTCTGCTGTGATACTATTGTAGTCTGTTGTGATGAATATAGCAGTAAGTTTCCATGGTGGTCTAGTGGTTAGGCTTCGGCGCTCTCACTGCCGCGTTCCAGGTATGATTCACAGTCAGGGTAATATCTTTTAATACAATTTCACTTAGACGTTTATCTGTCATTTATAAAGCCTATCATTTTTAACCCCTTACTGACATTACTTTTTTTACCTTGTCTTTCCCTTGGTGACATGGGCTGTTTTGACATTTCTGGGGTGTTTGTGTTTAGCTGTAATTTTCTTCTTTTTCACATACTATACCCACACAAATTATATATTGTTTTTATCGCCCTAAGAAGGGCTTTCATTAGTTACCATTATATTCATCATATCCTATAATGTACTACAAAAGAAAATAGGATGGAACCCCCCCCCCCCCACTTTTTCTAACTTTGCCCTAAAAAATAATTCACACAAATACAATCATTAAAAAAGACCCTGTCTAAATAATTTCAATTTTTTTGTTCTAAGTTTAGAAATATGCTTGTTTCTTTGATTTTTCTGCAGTTTTTTGTGAGTTATAGGGCAAAAAAAGAAAAAAAGTGTTTTTTTCACCTAGTGACCTTTTGACCCCATGCCAAACCCTAAATTTAACCCTAATTCTAACCCTTATGCTAACCCTTAATTTATTCTAATTTTAATCCTAACCCTTATGGTAACCTTAGCCTATTCTTTGTGGCCTGTCATGTGGAGTTCTTTCTCTCTCTTTATGTGAAGTCTATGGATCCTGAAAACACTGTGTGAGGTAAACTTTGGCAGAGGGTTTTTTTAAGGGGGCAGAGCAGGCCACATGTGGCTCACTATAGCCTCAGCATCAGAAGCAGACTTCACATGCCTGTACACTGCAAACTCCCTGTGTGGCAAGTTTAACAGAAGGCATTGCTATTTATACACAGTGCTATATATGCTTAAATGAGAACGTAGACATCACGTGAAATTACCTGCACACATCCTATCTCTTGTTTATTTCCTGTGTTTAGGTTGAACACAGGCTTTGCTATATGACCAGGTCCCTATAAGGGGCTAGCTACACCTGAAACCCCAAACCTGTATTTATCATGTGTATTTATCTTTCAATACAAAGTTACTGAACTAGGATACAGTTCGCTTAGACATTATTTAGCCAGCTTAGAATTATGATAGAACAATTATTGCAGAGCAGCTTATCTGTTGTGATACTATTGTAGTCTGTTGTGATGGCTTTAGCAGTAGCTTTCCCTGGTGGTCTAGTGGTTAGGATTCGGCGCTCTCACCGCCGCGGCCCGGGTTCGATTCCCGGTCAGGGAAATATCTTTTAATACAATTTCACTTAACCCCTTAGTGACCGAGTGCTATGTTGCATTTGACGTGCCTTGAAGACCAGAATTCCATTATTTTTGTCATACGTTTACTGAACTGTGAATTTCTTTCTTTGTGTTCAGTTCACCCACACAAATTATATATCATTTTTTAAAGGACAGATAGGGCTTTCATTTGATACTATTATTTTTATCATATGATATCATTTACTATTAAAAAAATAGAAAATATGCTGAAAATATGCCATAAAAAACACTTTTTCCAACTTTGACCTTTTTTTTTTTTTTACACAATTACAAATGGTAAAAAAGACCCCGTCTATATATTTCTACTATTTGTCCTGAGTTTAGTAATATCAATGTTTCCTTGTTTGTCTATGTTTTATTTCACGTAATAGGGCAATAAACAATATTAGTGTTTTTTTTTTGTTTTCTAACCATTTTCTTCTACAGTGATTTTTTTAACCCGAACCCTAAATTTACCCCAACTCTAAATTTAATCTAACCCTAAATTGACCCCCACCCCTTAATCTAACCCTTGTAATCATCCGAACCCCCATTTAACCATAATTATTACCCTATTTGGACCCTAACCCTAGATCTAGGTTCAGTAGATCAAGGGTTAGCTTTTTCCATTTATTTATTTATTTAATTTATTTATTTAATTAATTTTCTATTTTTAACTGTAATACCGCCTAACTGCCTGTAGGGGCAGTCAAGTAGCGGTTTCAGAGCGACGGAAGAGATTTTTTTTTTCTCTCTTCCGTCGCTCTCCTCTGGGCATGCTGTATCGGAGGAGCACCGGGTGATCGCGGTGCCCAGGAGGGCACAGAATGTGTTGCATGATGCCTCGATAGAGGCATCATTGCAACACTTTAACACACATAGGCAGTGATGAGCTTTCACTGCCTATGTGTGTTTGCGCGCATACGATCACATTCGCTGTGATCGTATGCGCGCGGGGGGGTCGAGGGGGGGCTGATCCGAAGCAGCCTCTGAGAGTAGCTGCAGGCATGTAGTGTTGCGCTAATGAGCGCAACACTACATGAAAACGGAGGACGTATATATACGTCCTCATGGTCCTTAAGGACCATGCTTTTCAGGACGTATATATACGTCCACATGCGTTAAGGGGTTAAAGACCTTTATTATTAAAGACATTTATAAAGCCTAACAATTTTAACCCCTTAGTGAAATTACCTTTTGAACTTGTCTTTCCCTTGGTGACATGGGCTGTTTTGACATTTAATGGTTAGGATTCGGCGCTCTCACCACCGTGGCCCGGGTTCGGTTCCCGGTCAGGGAATTATCTTTTAATACAATTTCATTTAAAGACCTATATCTGTAATTAATAAGGCCTACCAGTTTTAATAAAATACATGTTAAGCCCAAGGAACAAATGTGAGATTACCTTTAGCACAAGCTGTTCTCTGGCCAGAATGCTATTTGAAGCAATTTAAAACCCAGGTAATATAGGGACAGTCTAGCAACACAAGGATGGAAGTGAGAACTGCTCACTTCTGAAGCTCTTGGTCACACGAGGGAAGCGCCATATTGTCTGATGCTAATATCCAGGATGGATTAGAACTGTCCTATGTCAGCAACAAAGGGTTAAATATCCTACTTGGGCTATCCATCTGAAGAAGTGACCAAAGTGCATCAGGTCTCTCACTCCATCTCATTACATTAGCTCAAGATGCATAGACAGAGGCAACATTTTAATACTTAATGTTTGCAAACTAAGAATGTGTTCTTATTTCTCTCTGTGCAAAGAATGGATTTTTAATGTGTGCTTTGTAGTTATTAATGTTCTAGTAAAGCCTAATATTTTTTTTTACTGTTTTGCACAGTCTCTGTCATTCACAATTTTTATTTTAGATAGCTATACACAAATATTCAAAGCACTAGGGAGTTGTATGTCCCACCATTATGTTATGCATGCTAGATCATCGAACTAGGTGTTCGCCTAGGGCGCCAGCATTGTGGAGGCGGCTGCTGCTTGCTGCCAGGATACATGGAGTATTAAAATTTTGCCTCTGTCTATGCATCTGGATCTAATGTAATGAGATGGAGAGAGAGACCTGACGCACTTTGGAACCTGCTAGTCGGCTTTTAGTCACAGCTGTCGGAAATGAAGGCAAATCATATCCGGTGGCTGTATTTCAAAATTGGGGAGGAGACGGCCGGGAACGAACAGCATCCAGGTAAGTCCTGGGGAAGATGGGGGGCTTTTTTTATATTAATGAGCAAATATTGAGTGGCTAAATCCTGGCATATTGAGGGGCAAAATCCTGGCATACTGAGGGGCAACATCCTGGCATATTAATTGGCAAAATCCTGGCATATTGAGTGGCAAAATCCTGGCATATTGAGGGGCAGAATCCTGGCATATTAATTGGCAAAATAATGGCATATTGAGGGGCAAAATACTGGCATATTAAATGGCATACTGAGTGAGAAAATACTGGCATATTAAATGGCATATTGAGAGAAAAAATACTGGCATGTTAAATGGGAAAATCCTGTCATATTGAGGGGCAAAATCCTGGCATATTAAATGGCAAAAGAATGGCATACTGAGGGGCACAATACTGGCATATTAAATGGCAAAAGAATGGCATATTGACTGGCAAAATACTGACTTATTGAGTGGCAAAATATTACTGGCATATTGACCAACTGCTCCCAACCACCCTCCATATTATACTAGACAGGGATAACATGCTTGTGAGGTTATGTGGGGCTAGTGGGAGATATTGTCGGGGGGGTGGGGGGCAGAAAATTTGTTCAGTAAGGGGCCCTGAAATTCCTGGTGGCGGCCCTGACTAGAGGAAAGAGGATGGAGTAGAGGTACTGTTAATAATAACTATATTATCCCCATTAAAAAATAGGTACAAGGGAATAGAGAGGAAAATATGGCGTGTTGCCAATATGGCATATTGCAGGTAGATGTCAATAACGTTACACACTAATTTTTTCTTTCTTTTTATTTACTTCTTCTCTACTTTTGTTGTTTTTTTTTTTCATTTTTACGGGTCATTAAATAGAAAACAATAAAAGTTAATAATACGTGTAATTCAATTTGATTACTTACCTCTATGTACCCCAAAAAATTTAAAAAATGTAAAAAACGAAAAATTATACAATTATAGTGCAAGATTAATGAACTGTTATTATTTAAGTTTATTAATAGACTATTGACAATTTATTATTTTTTGTACTTTGAAATTAAACAATACCACTAATAACAGCAGCACATGATCAATAAACTGTTAGTATTTAATCCTATTTTTTCTATCATCTAACTATTGCACAAGTAATTAGTAAGAACAATCCTTTTTAGTGCGTTTAATTTAATTATGTCATATCCAAGCATAAATCTTATTTTGATTTTTAAAAATATCCCATCAGGTTTGATAACATATTATAAATAATAAATATCCTCTCTCTGTCCAACTTTGATTTTAACCATCACCCTTCATACTAATAATATTTATAATTCATTATTTGAGTTCAACATCACTTAAGCACCATTTAAATTCGTGCCACCTGTTTAATTATCCAACCACGGTATTCACTTTTACTCCTCCCTCACACGCACCCACCCTTTTCTGATCCTATCACTTGAGGACAGGGGCGTTCACTCTGGGCGGAGTTAACCTTATCCCCACAACACGAATCCTAGCTTATTTAAATGGACACAATACACTGTGAAGGCAGCATATGATTAAGCGCCTAGCGCTGCAGTGATCTAATTTTGTTTGTTTTTTTCCCCCAACACTTGCTGTATAATATTTTTTCATCTTTTTCACTGAAGATTAAACATCGACCTTTTTTCACCCGATGCCGTGAGTGCTGTGCTTTTTTCTGTGAAATTGTTCATTCATATCTTTATCAAGGTGCAACCAAACACCTACAGAAGCACCCGGACTCGCTGAGAAGGCTACATTATTACTAAGGACTTCCTACTTTGATCGTGAGCCTGTTTCAATTTGTTTTTCTTGGATATGCCCTCTGCAGGTCTGAGCTTCGGAAGTGAAAGTAACTTCACTTCCGTCGCTCTAAATATGCTACTTGACTGCCCCTAGTGGTAGCTAAGTAGCATTGCAATGGAAAAAAATTAGAATAAATATTTAATTAATATAAAACTAGTTATATAGTTAGATTAGCCTATAGGGTTAAAATTAAATATTTTTAGCATAAGGGATAGGGTTAAAATTAAATTAAAATATATTAAGGGATAGCATAAGGGTTAGAGTGAGTTGGGGTTCAATTTAGTGTTAGGTTTAAATTTTGGGTTCGGGTTGGGGTCAAAAGTTCAATATAGGAAAAAAACAAAAAAACACTAGTTTTGGTTTTACCCCATAACACGCAAAAAAAATACCGAAAAATATGGAAACATGCATATTTTTGAACTCGGGACAACATTTAGAAACTATTTAGACGGGGTCTTTTTTAATGATTGTATTTGTCTAAATTATATTTTATGTCAAAGTTGGAAAAAGTGTTTTTTTTCTTTCAATTTTTCATCATATTTTATGATTTTTTTTGTAGTAAATTATAAGATATGATGAACATAATGGTATCTAATGAAAGCCCTTCTTAAGACAAAAACAACATATAATTTGTGTGGGTACAGTATGTGAGAAAGAAGAAAATTGCAGCTAAACACAAACACCCCAGAAATGTCAAAACAGCCATTGTCACCAAGGGAAAGTCAAGGTGAAAATGTCTTGTCACTAAGGGGTTAAATTTTCCTGACCAGGAGAGAAGGAGGATGATGTAATGACGTCAGGAGGCAAAGTCCGCTAAGCTCGTGCAGCCGCCCACCCCCCCAACCCGCGACGGATGAAGCGTCATCACCCGATGAAGGGATCTCTGTAACGCTTCCTCCCCGCGATGAAGCTTCAGACCACAGGAGATTTTGGAGTTTCAGCATACCTCGGATAAAGAGCCCCAGCGAAATCCAGCGAAACAGCGGATAAAGGTTTTCTCCCTCCGACCACCTGAACGGGCAACACTTAATGGATGCAGATCTTCGACTCCCTGCTCCTTACCAGCACGAAGACTAAACCCCGTGGTACTCAGGGAACTGTGAGTCAGCTTTTCTTTTTCTTGCTGCATCGTCATTTAAATCTGCAAAAGAAGTATACAAAATATGTTCTGCGTGATTATACAAATATGTGCTTGCTAGATAACGCATGATAACATCATTCAAACTCTGCATTTCAGCCTACAACCCTGCAAAAAATGAGAATTAACAGCTGCAAGGCTCCCCTAATCAACATAATCTAAAAGTCAGACAAACTTTGTGGAACTGTTATTGAAACCGCCCTATGGAAATGTAACTGTAAGAAACAGAACTGGTCTATGCCTGTTGAACTCTTGGGACTGATAGTTTTTGATAAGAGAGACAGTGCCCGCCCAGGAAACCTTGCAGCTTAAAGGGAAAAAAAATAAAGGGAAATAACACAGACGGAAGAGGGAAGGAGGGAGAAAAGCCCCTTCGTTTTCCGCCCAAATTCAAATGTATGATTGAGAAGGTAGAGGAGAACTGTATTCAATCGCATGGTCTGAGGGGTAGCCTGTAGTACCCATGTTGAATGAAAAACACACAGGGAAGGGGGAGCAGAACTGAGTAACTACCCCAACCATCCTAATTGTAACAATATAAGGACACAAACGGTTCATGAGTGACCAGGCGTTGCTAAGAACCTGCTGGCTCTCAATCTCAATCTTACTGGTTGAAAAAGAAAGGGAATATCCAAAATTAATGACATCTTGAAAGACAGGTCCCTAGAACCTTTCCAAGAATTACAAAGAAAATTTGTCTTAACAAATAAAGAAACTTTCACATACATAAGAATTTCTAACTTCCGGAAAAAGGAGGTTATTGCAGAAAACTCAAGAGTCACGACACTTTTTGCTCAACTTCTGGAAACAAAAAAAGATAAAAACCTGCTAACAAAAATGTCTGCAATTACCTAAGGAGTTGAGCAAAAAGATTAGGCCATTAGCACTAAGGAAGTGGGAAGATTAATTAAATATAAAGATAGAACTGCCAAATTGGCAGAAAGCTTTTTCAAGGGTTAACTCAGCCATACACTGCCTAAACCTGTCTGAAACCCACTACAAAATAATGCACAGATGGCATTATGTACCCAGCAGACTAGCACAAATTTACCCCAACTCTACATCGAACTGCTGGAGATGTAGCAGACCACAGGCGGACTATATACATATATGGTGGTTATGCGAGGAAGTACGGGCATTATGGTCAGACCTGGCAAAGTACACGAAAAGACTGACAGGCAGGAAATTAGAGCAATCCCCAAAAACCCTCTTCTTACATCTGGACTGGCCAGCAATGCCCCCGAATGAGACGGACCTAATCATCCACATCACGATGAGTACTAAAATAGCAATTGCCCGCCAATGGAAATCTTCAAAAATCCCTTCATGGCAGGAAATTAAAAACCAGTTAATCTGGCAGATTAAGATGGAAATGAAAATCTTGAGACAAACCGCCTACTGTAACCCAAAAATTAGTCTCTGGGAAACATGGTTAAGCAAAATTTCAGCCCTAGATAATTAAAGTCGGGCTTTATCCCCCACGCCGCTCCCCCCCCTATAGCATCGCCCTTTATGTCTGATTTTATGTTTGTTTATAAGTGATAATGCCTCATTCCATTGTGGCAGGTAAACAAACATGATGAATCCTCTACAAAACTAAAAAGCTTAACCTCATCAATGTTTATCGATTACTGTTTGATATTATTCTTACTGTATGTGTTTTGTATTTTCATAATAAAAAAAATAAAAATTTTACTGACCAATCATGGCTGCATTGACAAAACAAAATGGAACAAAAAAAGAACACTTTAAATAGACTCCGCCTCTGCCCCTCTGCAGTTTTTTTGTTCTTGTCCTAAGAAGCTAACAGAATCCTCTTTGGAGCGATTTATCTTTTTTCTTTTTGGCTTACTTGGGCTATTCTTTGTGGCCTGTCCAGTGGAGTTCATTCCCTCTCGTCATTTGAAATTTCTGGATCCAAAAAACACTGTGTGAGGTAAAGTTTGGCAGAGGGCTTTTTTTAGGGGCCAAAGCAGGCCACATGTGGCTCACTATAGCCTCAGCATCAGATGCAGACTTCACATGCCTGTACACTGCAAACTCCCTGTGTGGCAAGTTTAACAGAAGGCATTGCTATTTATACACAGTGCTATATATGGTTAAATGAGAACCTAGACATCATGTGACATTACCTGCACACATCCTATCTCTTGTTTATCTCCTGTGTGAAAGAAATCTAAGATGGCCACCACCAGGCTCTATGGACGGGATGGGCTGCACCTCAATGATGAGGGGGCTGCAGTATTAGGGGATAGGATGGCTACAGGGTTAGATGAGCTTTTAAACTACGCTCTGGGCGGGAGGGTCAAGATCAAAATGAAGCAATGGCAGCTAGAGGAGATTGTAAGGTGGGTCTAGCTATGGGAAAGGAGGAGGAAAGCACCGGTGGGGTTAACATAGATCATAGGGAGGTACATACAATTAAACCTGCGGGCATTACGTGTTTGTCAACTAAACAGAAAATGGGTAACAATCTAAAATGTCGTTTAGCAAATGCAAGAAGCTTGACAAACAAAATGGGTGAGCTGGAGATACTGGTAAGTGCTGAACAGCATGATTTAATCAGAATCACAGAAACGTGGTGGGATGAGACACATGACCATGGGCATTCGCGGGGGAGGGGGGGCGCTTGCCCCCCCCTGTATTTTCAAGAAAAAAAAAGTGCCTTTGATGTAACAGGGAGCTTAACGATGCCGTTAAGCTCCCTGTTACACGTCTCCTCCGTGCATCTTCCCTCCTGCACTGAGGAAGGAAGCTCATGTCGCGTTTCTTTTACTTTATTGATGCTGCAAGACTTCAATAAAGTAAAAAAAAACAGGAGGGAAGATGCACGGAGGAGAGCACTGGAGAGCAACAACAAGGAGGTAAGTGCTGGGGAATGGGGGGGCAAAAAACGAGCAAATCCTGGCATATTGAGTGACAAAATCTGGCATATTGAGAGGCAAAACCTGGCATATTGAGTGGCAAGATCCTGGCATAGAGTGGCAATATCCTGGCATATTGAGGGGCAAAATCCTGGCATAGAGTGGCTAAATCCTGGCATATTGAGGGGTTAAATCCTGGCATATTAACTGGCTAAATCCTGGCATAATGACAGTAAAAATATGCCCCCCCCCCAACCCTGAAAAAATTTCTGCGGATGCCCATGACTGGTCAGTTAATTTACAAGGCTACTCACTTTTTAGAAAGGACAGTGTAAATAGAAAAGGGGGAGGGATTTGTCTATATGTAAATCCTAAATTAAATCCCAGTATTAAAGAAGGTGTGCATGACGTAACTGGAACTGATGTGGAGACACTGTGGGTGGAGATTAGCTTAGACACTAAAAAGAATCGCACATTACTTGTAGGTGTATGCTACAAACCACCAAATCTTAGCATTGATGGAGAAGATCAGCTTTTATTACAAACTAGACATTAAGCCCATTAAATTAACGGGCGCTAGAACATATGTTGTAATCCTCCTGCTGTATTATTGATGCAGCAGGGGGATCACAACTCCCATCAAGATGAGGCAGCCCTCAAGGCTCCCCCCTCGACAGGGTGCTTGCCCCTATGTTGCCCCCTTATGTCCCCCCCCCCCGTGTTACTTACCACCTTAGCGTGGTGTGAAGGGGGCGGGAGGTGGGAAGCGTCGCTCCGCTCGCGCATGCGCAGTCTTTACAAAGTTACAGCTGAGTGATCAGCTGTAACTTTGTGCGCATGCGCAATGAGTAAATTCTCCTGCGATTGTGCAGGAGAATTTGCTCGAGAAATCTGTCAGCAGGGCCGGCCTTAAGTGTTCCGGCGCCCTGTGCGAGATTCCCCCATGGCGCCCCCCCCCATGTATGTATCTCTCTGCCTTCCCATGTTTGTCCCTTTCCTCTTCATTGCCCTGTCTGTCTCTCTCTAACTCCCCCATACCTGTTCTCTCTCTTCCTCTATTCTGTCTCTCTTCTCCCCTTCCTCTGTTCTGTCTCTCTCCCCCCCCTGTTCTGTCTCTCTCCCCCCCTGTTCTTTCTCTCTCCCCCCCCGTTCTGTCTCTCCCCCCCTGTTCTGTCTCTCTAGCCCTGTTCTGTCTCTCTCTCTTTCCCCATTCCCCTCTGTTAAGATAGACAAGGCCCCAGGGCCAGATGCTATACACCCAAGTGTTCTTAGAGAGTTAAGCATAATTCTGGCCAGACCAATATCTATCATCTTTAGGGATTCTTTCAGTTCAGGTAGAGTGCCAACAGACTGGCGAAAGGCAGATGTCATTCAATATTTAAAAAGGGATCAAAATCTCTGCCGGGTAATTATAGGCCAGTGAGCTTGACATCTGTAGTGGGGAAATCATTTGAAGGATTGCTAAAGGTATACACTCATATACATATTGAATCAGAATAAAATTAGTAAAAGTCAACATGGGTTTGTGAATGACAAGTCTTGTCAAACAAACTTAATAACATTCTATAAAGAAGTCAGTAAAAATATAGATCTAGGTGTGGCAGTTGACATGATCTATTTGGATTTTGCTAAAGCATTTGATACAGTTCCACACAAAAGGTTACTCTACAAATTGAGAGAAATAGGTTTGGGGGCAAATGTGTGTATGTGGATTGAAAATTGGCTAAAAGATAGAACACAGAGGGTTGTTGTAAATGGAAAAGCCTCAAATTGGACCAGGGTATTGAGCGGAGTACCTCAGGGGTCTGTTTTGGGACTTCTTCTTTTTAATTTGTTTATTAATGATCTCCCACGTTGTGCTGAGAGCCATGTCTCAGTGTTTGCTGATGACACAAAATTAGGTAAGGTAATAAAGACTAATCTTGATGTTTTTTCTTTACAGGAAGATTTGGACAGAGTGGGGGACTGGGCAAGAAAGTGGCAAATGAGCTTTAATATAGACAAATGTAAAGTTATGCATTATGGGAAAAATAATGACAAAGCAACATATACGTTAAATGGTATTTCCCTGGGAAAAACTACTAACGAAAAGGATTTAGGAATCATTGTAGATAACTGTCACGGTAGCACCCCTCCAGACAACCATGTTTTTCCGTTCCTCAGTGCCCATGTTCCAGTTGAGTTATTTTCCCCTGTTCTAACTGTGTGTTTTACATGTATGGTGCCCTGTTAAAGAGCCTAATCCCTTGTACCCTTTCCCCAGGAATGTAGCTTCAGCAGCCACTTCAACATAAAGGTTTATCTTGGCTGCTGAGCTCATTCTCTTCTTCAAAAGGTAGGCGGTTTTCCTATTGGTTGCTCAGACCAAGCCCCAGTGTAGGCACTGTTCTGATTGGTTGCTTAGTTAAATGCCTAATTTGCATATAATTGCTGATCTGTGGGGCACGTCCCCAGCTGGGGATTGGTTGCTACTAATCCTACCTTTCATCTGATTGGCTGCCAGGTACTGTCCTTTTGTGTAGGTGTGAAGAAGTTCTTTTGTTCAACTTTTGTTATCAAGATTTTTTCCTGTATATATGTCCTGTGTTTTGTGTCAATAAACAGTTCTTCTTGTTTTCCCAACACGACCAGTCTCGTCTGCTATGTTGGTGGAATTGCTTGCAGGGAAGCCTTGATCATAGCCCCGTTTGGCTATTGGATATTTACTGGACCTGAGGAGTGATTTTGTGGAACTGATTCTGGTAGGAGCTACCCATCTAGTAGCCCTCCCGTGACAATAACAAACTTGGCAACAGTGCCCAATGCCAGTCAGCAGCTGCAAGGGCCAATAAGATATTGGCATGTATAAAACGAGGTATAGGTTCATCTTACCTCTTTACAAATCAATGGTAAGACCTCACCTTGAATATGCAGTACAATTCTGGGCACCAGTCCTTAAAAGGATATTAATGAACTAGAAAAAGTGCAAAGGAGAGCTACAAAATTAATAAGGGGTTTGGAGGATCTTAGTTATGAAGAGATACTTAAAAAATTGCATTTATTTACTTTATAAAAAAGGAGTCTTAGAGGGGATATGATAACATTATATAAATATGTGCAGGGCCAATATAAAGAGCTCTCCAGTGACCTGTTCATTAACAGAAATGTACAAAGAACAAGAGGTCACCCCCTGAGACTGGAAGAGCAAAGATTTCATAGGCAGCAAAGGAAGGGATTCTTTACGGTTAGGACAATAAAGTTATGGAACTCACTGCCAAGAGAGGTAGTGCTATCAACCACAATAGATGCATTTAAAAATGGTTTGGATGTTTTTTTTTTTAGAAAAGCAGAACATACAGGGCTACTAATAATAGAATAAGCATTAATAATAGAGCTTATTGATCCAAGGAGAAATCTGGAGTCAAAAGGAATTTTTCCCCCTAGGAGACAAAATTCGAAATAGCTTCCTATAGGGGTTTTTGCCTGATGGGTAGATGGGTTGAACTTGATGGACTTGTGTCTTTTTTCAACCTAAATTACTATGTTACGATGTATGTAGGAAGAAAAAAAATGTAAAAGCATTTTATCCACCTTACTGTTTAATATTCACTATTAACTGCATTTGCTTTAATTGGAGTTGTTTAAACCTGTAATAAAATAATGATAACCAGCCTTGTGTTATTAGTGGTTTAGCAGCAAATGGTTGTGCAAACACTGGTACAATGAAAAGTCTTGTCTATGGATAATTATAGGTGGGCAATTTCCTTCATTAGCATAGCCACTCCCATAATGCATAGAATCTCTCCATAGCCTGAACAAGTTCTTCCCAAGGGTTGGTGATAAGGTCGGGCACTGACTCATTAGCTTTGCGCAGTGGCAGTATCGTAGCCAATGAGGTTTAACCGAGGCGTGATTATTGCTGATTGAAAACTTTTACCAATACCCCGCTATGATGACTTGAAATATAGTCAGCTAAGGCAATTTTTGATAGTCTCTCTGGAGACTGATGATATGGTGTAGAAAAATAAATTATAAGTAACACACATAGTAACCTACAGATGATTTGTCTGAATAGAGTGTGAGATAGGCATGGTGTTATGAGGGGGGAGAGAGAGAGAGAGAGTGATAGACATGGTGTATGAGGGGAGGGGAGAGAGAGAGCTGGTTAAAACTCACTCTGCTTGCCAGCCAAAAGTCTCCCGTGTTTCTGGCTGAGCATCAAAGAAATAGTAGTATACTGCAGAAATAAATAAAACCCCCTGCAATTGTCCATTTAAATGCTGCTAGTAGTGGTTAAACCCACAGCTAGTGCAAAGTTGCCAACATCGACCATGTTTCCAGCGACACATATTTGTTCCACATGCTGCAGAAAGAGCATGCAAAGAGCACGCTGGCAGTATGTGGGATGGATATACGCACAGACACAATTTATTTCCTGCATGCTAGATTTCGCACTACAGCCTACAGCATGGAGGTAATATTCTACAGCCTTGTCCATTATAGGGACCTTCGCACTAACTACTCTGTAGTAAGTCCACAACTTGATTTGACAAGTTAAAAAGATCTGCAGAGAGAGTTTCACCACTTCTTTATTTTCTCCAGTAAGTAAATCTTTATTATTTGCAATGCAACCTCAGTTTTTTGGTGTTATGCAATTATTGAACAGAAAAAAGGATGAGCAAAACACAGATATGTAAAGGCCCTTAAAGGGACATTGCACTTTGTTTAACCCTTGCTTCCTTGAGGGGAGTATCTTATGATATCATCATGCAGGCTTTGGCAACAGTTGTAAAGCGAGACTGGCTGGAAGATTTTGGACAATGGGAAATATTCACAAAATGGAGCCAGGAGATAAACACCTGATTTTATTTTTCCATTTATATGCAATTAATTCAATTATATATATATATAACAGCGGCATATGATTTATATTTGTGTTTGTTTTAAATGACCAGGTTATCTAGTTACATCTTATTTAAGTAGTGGTGTTCCTTTAATAGTTTTTCTCCACAAGGCAGAGGAGCAGTAAAGATTATGCTGATAAGGCAGCTCATAAGAGTGTCTGATGTTAATAGGGCACTGACAGATCAAGCTAGAGGTGCAGGCAGCTGTCACTTACAGAGGAAGTATCCTCAGCATGTTACATCTGTGCTGCAACATCTGATCAGTAAACAGAAATCTGATATGACTTTTGGAGTCAAGAAATACCCCCCCCCCCCCCCCCCCATATTTTACTTGAACTTGATGGACCTAAGTCTTTTTTTTTTTTAAATAAATGACTGTTACCATGAATATATTTGATCATGGTGTATGCTTGTTTATATGTTAGATCTCTGGTGTGTGTGTATGTGTGTGTATATATTTATGTATGTGTGTATATAGAAGTGGCTTCTATTAATTTATATTTATATGTCACTGTTAGCACCCCACTATATAATGAGGTCGACACATTTTATTATTACAGCACTTAGCAGCTCCAACTACATTCTTCTTTTTGTATGTATTTTATCTTGGTTAGCAATACTATACCATTCTCTTTCCCAGACTTAATGCTGAGGAAGCCTCACTGCGAAACGCATCAGGTTATCTTCAATCAGACATAGTGAATCTGTTTTTAACAAGCTACTTTATTAAAACAAATTGTTTTTATTGTACTGTTGTATATGTTATAAAGGATTTATATTTTCTGTCTCACTTGATACATATGTTGTACCACTGTCTGTGTCTGGCTCAGTCTATAATGATTAAAGTTATGCTATATCACCAGGGTTGCGCTGCTGGCAAAATTGGGTTTCAACCTACCTGGTAGAGGTTCTCACTGTCTGAAGCACACTACAAGTGGCTCGCCGTGATCGTATAGTGGTTAGTACTCTGCGTTGTGGCCGCAGCAACCCCGGTTCGAATCCGGGTCACGGCACGTTTTTTTCCAAGTGGTTTTTCCACACAATATTAGTGTATTTTTTTTTTTAGTGTATTTTTAGTATCCAAAAAATCCATTACCCAAATTTATTTTCAGATTTTTCCACAAGTTGCACATTGATACAATGGCACGTGTGCAGGTCTGGTGGGCCAATGGCAGGTTGGTGATTGTTTTGCTCTACACAATATTTACATTGATACTACAGTATTTCATGAGTGCCTAGAGCACTGATGGCGAACCTATGTCACGCGTGCCACAACTGGCACGCCAAGCTCTTTGTTGTGGCACACGTGGCTAGGGGGAGTTGTGGGGCTGAAGCCCCTAATCCTAGCTCCATTAGCCCAAAGTTAAAATTAACTGCAAAAATAAATATTTACAGAAATGCTATCCTGTTGCCTCCTGTGTGTACACGTGTTGCATGTATGTGTGAATATGTAAGTGTGAGTAAGTATGTGTGTATACATGTGCTGTATATAATTGTGAGTAAGTATGTGTGTATACATGTGTTTTATGTATGTGTGTGTACATGTGTTGCATGTATGTGTGAATATGTAAGTGTGAGTAAGTATGTGTGTATACATGTGCTGTATATAAGTGTGAGTATGTATGTGCTGGATGTATGTGTGAATATGTATGTGTGTATACATGAGCTGTATGTGTGTGTGTGTGTACATGTGCTGAATGTATGTGTGAGTATAAGTGTGAGTAAGAATCTGTGTAAACGTGCTGTATGTAAGTGTGAGTAAATATGTGTGTATACATGTGCTGAATGTATGTGTGAGTGTGTGTATACATGTGCTGTATGTATGTGTGAGTATGTATGTATACATATGCTGTATGTATGTGTAAGTATGTGTGTATGCATATGCTGTATGTGTGTGTACATGTGCTGTATGTGTGTGTACATGTGCTGCATGTAAGTGTGAGTAAGAATGCATGTATACATATGCTGTAAGTGTGCTTATGTATGTGTGTATACATATGCTTTATCTAAGTGTGAGTATGTGTGTATACATGTGCTGTATGTAGGTGTGTATACTTGTGCTGTATGTATGTGTATGTTTGTATACATGTGAAGTATGTAGTATGTGGGTATACATGTGCTGTGTGTATGTGTGCGAGTATGTATGTGGGTATTTAATATAAAGCAGTGTTGGCACCAGGGGCGTTGCTAGGCTCAAAAATGATCTGGGGCTATAGCTCACAGCTTTAATAATACATAAAATACAATGATGTCTCATGATCGATAGGTAGACAGACAGAGGTACAGAATGCATAGGTATAGATATAGGATAGATGTAGATAGATATAGGTACATGATGATGCATGAGTACATATATGATGCAGATGCATATATAGATAAAGATACAGGATGCATAGGTACAGATTTAGGCTATATGGACAGGTACAGGATCCATAGGTACGGATATAAGCTATATGGACAGACACAGGTGCAGGATGCACAGGTACAGATATAAGATACAGGTATAATAATGCACAGGTAAAGGTATAGATATAAGATAAAGGTATAGGATGCATAGGTACAGGTGTGGTCAGTCTTATATATCCTAATATCTAGGATAACCTTATACCTGTACCATGCATGCTTAAACTCCTTCGCTGTATTTACCTCTACCACTTCTACTGGAAGGCTATTCCATGCACCCACCACCCTCGCAGCAAAAAAATATTACGTTTATAATCACAAAACAAAACCTGTAAAATATTAAATATTTCCAGCCTTTTCAAAAGCTTGAGGTAGACCCCAAATAGATGTATATAACTAGTTGCATTTATGCCAGGGCTTGACGAATTTAACTGAGTTTTAGGAGCCAGTAAAAAATCTAGGAGCCAGACAACAGCCCATACACACAATCACATGCAGTCATATACAGACACACATACACACTCATACATGCAGTTAGTCACATAGACACACACACTCATACATACAAACAGTCTGTCACATTCACTCGTACATGCATACATAGTCTGTCACATACACTCATACATACAGTCTGTCACATACACTCATACATACAGTCTGTCACATAGACACACACTCATACATACAGTCTGTCACAGAGACACACTCATACATACATACAGTCTGTCACAGACACACACACATACAGTCTGTCACAGACACACACTCATACATACAGTTTTTCACATAGACACACACTCATACATACAGTCGGTAACATAGACACACACACCCATACAGTCTGTCACACAGATACATACATACATACATACATACATACATACATACATACAATCTGTCACATAGACACACACACTCATACATAGTCTCACACATACATACGTACAGTCTGTCACATACATACAGTCTGTCACATACTCTCATACATACACACACACATCCAGTCTGTCACATACACTCATACATACATCCAGTCTGTCACATACACTCATACAAGTGGTGTATTTAAAAAATAAATAAAAAAAATGTTGATCAATATGTCCCCCCTCCCTGCTGCTATATCTCATTGCAGGAAAGGGGGCATTTCCGTTCTGCACAGACCATCACTACTTATTAATTATCATTAACCATCATTTGTCAGGGTTGCCAGGGTTAATTTCTCCATCATTTGCCAGGGTTAATTTCTCCATAATATGCCAGGGTTATTTATCCATCATTTGTCAGGGTTAATTTATACATCATTTGCCAGGGTTAATTTATACATCATTTGCCAGGGTTAATTCATACATCATTTGCCAGGGTTAATTTATCCATCATTTGCCAGGGTTATTTATTCACCATTTGCCAGGGTTAATTTACCCACCATTTGCCAGGGTTAATTTCTCCACCATATGCCAGGGTTATTTATTCATCATTTGCCAGGGTTAATTATTCATCATTTTCCAGGGTTAATTATCCATCATTTGCCAGGGTTATTTATTCACCATTTGCCAGGGTTAATTTACCCACCATTTGCCAGGGTTAATTTCTCCACCATATGCCAGGGTTATTTATTCATCATTTGCCAGGGTTAATTATTCATCATTTTCCAGGGTTAATTATCCATCATTTTCCAGGGTTAATTCATACATCATTTGCCAGGGTTAATTTATACATCATTTGCCAGGGTTAATTTATACATCATTTGCCAGGGTTAATTTCCCCACCATTTGCCAGGGTTAATTCCCCCACCATTTGCCAGGGTTAATTTCTCCACCATATGCCAGGGTTATTTATTCACCATTTGCCAGGGTTAATCTCCCCACCATTTGCCAGGGTTAATTTCTCCACCATATGCCAGGGTTATTTATTCACCATTTGCCAGGGTTAATCTCCCCACCATTTGCCAGGGTTAATTTCTCCACCATAAGCCAGGGTTATTTATTCATCATTTGCCAGGGTTAATTATTCATCATTTGCCAGGGTTAATTCATACATCATTTGCCAGGGTTTATTATCCATCATTTGCCAGGGTTTATTCATACATCATTTGCCAGGGTTAATTCATACATCATTTGCCAGGGTTAATTCATACATCATTTGCCAGGGTTAATTTATACATCATTTGCCAGGGTTAATTTATACATCATTTGCCAGGGTTAATTTATACATCATTTGCCAGGGTTAATTCAGACATCATTTGCCAGGGTTAATTCAGACATCATTGGCCAGGGTTAATTCAGACATCATTGGCCAGGGTTAATTCAGACATCATTTGCCATGGTTCATTTATCCATCATTTGCCAGGGTTATTCTGCCCATTAATGTCACCCACCCTCCACCCCCTTCCCCAGTACTCACCTGTTGGTGATATTTATATAAAAATACATGGAGGTCTTACCTTGTGCAGCCTGTTCCTGGGTGGGAGGTAAGTGGCAGGTCATAGAGGAGGCTTTTTCTGTAGCCCCTGGAGCATAGAGCTGAGAGCAGCCTCTCCACAGCAGCACAGCACAGCATCCCTCGTGGTCTGTGCTCTGAGGGAGGACACATGGGTTCCTGCCGGTCACATGGGTTAGGTGCGGGGTTATCATAGTGACAGAGCAGGAAGCAGGGAAAGCTTCACAGACTCGGGGCTATGGTCAGGAGACTCGGGGCTCCAGCCCCAGTAGCCCCCCCTAACGACGCCTCTGGTTGGCACTTTAAGGTTGGAACTTGGTTGCATGCAGGCAATTGGGCACTCGGGTCCATAATGGTTCGCCATCACTGGCCTAGAGGCTTCATTATATCTTATGGGTGAAAAATGATCCGTTATCTGAAATGACCTGTTATCCAAAATACTTCTGGTCCCAAGCATTTCGGAGAAGTGATACTGAACCAGTATAGTCAGAAACACTCTATTATATTTATCACAGTTACTTCCAGTCTCTCTTTCTGGGGCTAAAGATTTAAATTGTAAGCCTTAGGACAATGCTGTGAAATATTCAGGTCACCAGAAACTCTTTAGAGCAGTTAATGCATTTTCTCAAAGTAAAGGTACTATAGTGGATTTTGTTGTGGTCATGGATGACCAATTGTTCCACGGCCTATTTTAATGAATTTTTCTCACTGCACGTTATACTTCCAAAAGGACTGACCAGCATGTAGAACAAATATGTGTCCCTGGAAACATGGCCAATGTTGGCAACTATGGACCATTAGCATCATTCCTGCTTTTAAGGCTTCTAAATATTCACGCTTAGAAAGAGGGAAAGTTAATAACTAAGTGTTCAGAAAAAATGTAACATTATTTTGTAAAAAAAAAAAACAGATTTGTTTTTCAGTATATAAAATAATTAACCCAAAAAATTCTGCCGTGACCCAGATTCAAACCGGTTTGCTGCGCTCACAACACAAAGTACTAACCACTATATGATCACAGCGAGCCACTTAAAAGTGTTATTTGTAAGTGAGTGAGTCAGTGAGTGAGATAGGTAGATAACAGTGGTAGTAGTGGACAGTAAGCACTAGTTAGTGTTAGCGTGACACTGTGTGTGTGACTGTGTGTACGTGTGACTGTGTGTAAGGGTGACTGTGTGTGTGTGTAAGTGTGACTGTGTGTGTGTCTGTGTGTGTGTAAGTGTGACTGTGTGTGCTATCACTATACGAGCCACTCAAATGTACTAATTCTAAATGAGTGAAAAAGGTGAAATGGGAGATAGTGGTAGTAGGAGACAGTGTGCACTAGGTGGATCACGCCACAAATTACCTAATGGGATGCGTTTACTCAATCTTCTTCAGTTAATGGACTATGTCCAGGGGTCAAGTCCTGGAAAAAAAAGTGTGGGAACTCACACAAAATCCACTGCGACCCCAACCCCCCCCCCCCGAATATATATTTCACCGAAAATTCAGTGAATTTTGCCCCTCTATGCAGGATTCTGCCCCTCTATATGCCAGGATTTTGCCCCTCTATTCCAGGATTTTGCCCCTCTATTCCAGGATTCTGCCCCTCTATATGCCAGGATTTTGCCCCTCTATTCCAGGATTCTGCCCCTCTATATGCCAGGATTTTGCCCCTCTATGTCAGGATTTTGCCCCTCTATATGCCAGGATTTTGCCCCTCTATTGAAGGATTTTGCCCCTCTATATGCCAGGATTTTCCCGTCTATGTGCCAGGATTTTGTCCCTCTATGCCATGATTTTGACCCTCTATGCCAGGATTTTGTCCCTCTATTCCAGGATTTTGACCCTCTATATGCCAGGATTTTCCCCTCTATGTGCCAGGATTTTTCCCCTCTGTGCCAGTCAGATACCAGAAATATTGTGCCACTCAGAGCCCAGTAATAGTGTGCAAGTCAGATACCAGGAATAGTGTGCCAGTCAGATACCAGGAATAGTGTTCCAGTCAGATACCAGGAATAGTGTGCCAGTCAGATAGCAGGAATAGTGTGCCAGACAGATGCCCAGAAATAGTGTGCCAGTCAGATACCAGGAATAGTGTGCCAGTCAGAGCCCAGGAATATTGTGCCAGTCAGATGCCCAGTAATATTGTGCCAGTCAGATGCCCAGTAATATTGTGCCAGTCAGATGCCCAGTAATATTGTGCCACTCAGAGCCCAGTAATAGTGTGCCACTCAGATACCAGGAATATTGTGCCACTCAGATACCAGGAATATTGTGCCACTCAGAGCCCAGTAATAGTGTGCAAGTCAGATACCAGGAATAGTGTGCCAGTCAGAGCCCAGTAATATTTTGCCAATATTGGACTTTTTTTTTTATCACGGCGGCTCAAATCCAGATCCGCCACTGCAGGAGCAAAGGGAACAGCGTTCCTGCCATGAAAAAAGTGCAGGAACGCCGTTCCCACGCGTTCCTGCAGGACTCGAGCCCTATGTCACACAAAATTGTTTCTTCCACTCTTTTCAAGTCACAAGCTTTAATCTGTCAGCTTCCCTGGTGGTCTAGTGGTTAGGATTCGGCGCTCTCACCGCCGCGGCCCGGGTTCGATTCCCGGTCAGCGAAATTGTCTTTTACTACAATTTTAATCAAAGAGTACTCTAATTCTAACACCAATAAACGTAAATATGATTTATATTGAATTAAAGCATTCTAGAGATTTGTTCAGCATTTTTCACCTTGTCTCTCACACACTGACCTGATATATACCAAATGCACTGGGCAATGCTCTGGAACAAACCCTCTATACCCCCAATGTCAAAGGTCATGGCAATGGTTGAAGATGTTGTTGACATGTACTATCTCTCTGTTCAGCTTCACGATACTTCCACACGTTCTTTAAAACCTGGGGCCCCTGGAGGGCATGCTTCCTTAACTAAATCCGCAATACGAGAACCAGAAACATAGATACCCCGTGCTAAGTGGCCTGCAAAGCACTCCACAAATAATGTTTCAAATGACCAAGATCTACACCAACCCAAGATAGAAAGGGTCCAGGTCACTTGAACTTCCCTCCCCCTTTTTTGAATCCCCGATCACCCGGATACCCAATGTCCCCCCCCCCTCCACTTCTGTTTATCGTTTCAAAAGTAATAATATGTATATATGTCTCAGAAGATACTAGAGGATTTTCAATACTATTCCTGTATGATCTCTCTGGTAATATACAGTCAGAATTCTTCTATGCCAAATCAACCCCTACCTAATATGTTTCAGTGTCATGATAAGCATTATCTGTACCTGTAATTTCTAATTGTCTGTACTTCTACTATTATGTCATTTATTGAAATATAAAAATGAAAAATCCAAACTTAATGAATTAAAAAAAGAAGAAAGCGCCCAACGTGGGGCTCGAACCCACGACGCTGAGATTAAGAGTCTCATGCTCTACCGACTGAGCTAGCCAGGCAGAGTATCAGAGGATCCGGAACATCGAAAGCCCTTCTTGTCCTGATCAGCTTCCCTGGTGGTCTAGTGGTTAGGATTCGGCGCTCTCACCGCCGCGGCCCGGGTTCGATTCCCGGTCAGGGAAATTGACTTTTACTACACTTTTACTCAAAGAGTACTCTAATTCTAACACCAATAAACCTAAATATGATTTATATTGAACTCCAACTACATTCTTCTTTTTGTATGTATTTTATCTTGGTTAGAAATACTATACCATTCTGTTTCCCAGACTTAATGCTGAGGAAGCCTAACTGCGAAACGATAATGATTAAAGTTATGCTATATCACCAGTGTTGCGCTGCTGTCAAAATTGGGTTTCAACCTACCTGGTAGAGGTAGTGCCTGCCAGAAGCACACTACAAGTGGCTCGCCGTGATCGTATAGTGGTTAGTACTCTGCGTTGTGGCCGCAGCAACCCCGGTTCGAATCCGGGTCACGGCACTTTTTTTTTCCCAGTCGTTTTTCCACACAATATTTAGTATCCAAAAATCCATTACCCAAATTTATTTTCAGATTTTTCCACAAGTTTCACATTGATACAATGGCACGTGTGCAGGTCTGGTGGGCCAATGGCAGGTTGGTGATTGTTTTGCTCTACACAATATTTACATTGATACTACAGTATTTCATGAGTGCCTAGAGGGTTCACTATATCTTATTGGTGAAAAATGATCCGTTATCTGAAATGACCTGTTATCCAAAATACTTCTGGTCCCAAGCATTTCGGAGAAGTGATACTGAACCAGTATAGTCAGAAACACTCTATTATATTTATCACAGTTACTTCCAGTCTCTCTTTCTGGGGCTAAAGATTTAAATTGTAAGCCTTAGGACAATGCTGTGAAATATTCAGGTCACCAGAAACTCTTTAGAGCAGTTAATGCATTTTCTCAAAGTAAAGGTACTATAGTGGATTTTGTTGTGGTCATGGATGACCAATTGTTCCACGGCCTATTTTAAGGAATTTTTCTCACTGCACGTTATACTTCCAAAAGGACTGGCCAGCATGTAGAACAAATATGTGTCCCTGGAAACATGGCCAATGTTGGCAACTATGGACCATTAGCATCATTCCTGCTTTTAAGGCTTCTAAATATTCACGCTTAGAAAGAGGGAAAGTTAATAACTAAGTGTTCAGAAAAAATGTAACATTATTTTGTAAAAAAAAAAACAGATTTGTTTTTCAGTATATAAAAAAATTAACCCAAAAAATTCTGCCGTGACCCAGATTCAAACCGGTTTGCTGCGCTCACAACACAAAGTACTAACCACTATATGATCACAGCGAGCCACTTAAAAGTGTTATTTGTAAGTGATTGAGACAGTGAGTGAGATAGGTAGATAACAGTGGTAGTAGTGGACAGTAAGCACTAGTTAGTGTTAGCGTGACACTGTGTGTGTGACTGTGTGTAAGGGTGACTGTGTGTGTGTGTAAGTGTGACTGTGTGTGTGTCTGTGTGTGTGTAAGTGTGACTGTGTGTGCTATCACTATACGAGCCACTCAAATGTACTAATTCTAAATGAGTGAAAAAGGTGAAATGGGAGATAGTGGTAGTAGGAGACAGTGTGCACTAGGTGGATCACGCCACAAATTACCTAATGGGATGCGTTTACTCAATCTTCTTCAGTTAATGGACTATGTCCATGGGTCAAGTCCTGGAAAAAAAAGTGTGGGAACTCACACAAAATCCACTGCGACCCCCCCCCCCCCCCGAATATATATTTCACCGAAAATTCAGTGAATTTTGCCCCTCTATGCAGGATTCTGCCCCTCTATATGCCAGGATTTTGCCCCTCTATTCCAGGATTTTGCCCCTCTATTCCAGGATTCTGCCCCTCTATATGCCAGGATTTTCCCCTCTATGTCAGGATTTTGCCCCTCTATATGCCAGGATTTTGCCCCTCTATGCCAGGATTCTGCCCCTCTATATGCCAGGATTTTGCCCCTCTATTCCAGGATTTTGCTCCTCTATTGAAGCATTTTGCCCCTCTATATGCCAGGATTTTCCCCTCTATGTGCCAGGATTTTGTCCCTCTATGCCATGATTTTGACCCTCTATGCCAGGATTTTGTCCCTCTATTCCAGGATTTTGACCCTCTATATGCCAGGATTTTCCCCTCTATGTGCCAGGATTTTTCCCCTCTGTGCCAGTCAGATACCAGGAATATTGTGCCACTCAGAGCCCAGTAATAGTGTGCAAGTCAGATACCAGGAATAGTGTGCCAGTCAGATACCAGGAATAGTGTTCCAGTCAGATAGCAGGAATAGTGTGCCAGTCAGATAGCAGGAATAGTGTGCCAGACAGATGCCCAGAAATAGTGTGCCAGTCAGATACCAGGAATAGTGTGCCAGTCAGAGCCCAGGAATATTGTGCCAGTCAGATGCCCAGTAATATTGTGCCATTCAGATACCAGTAATATTGTGCCAGTCAGATGCCCAGTAATATTGTGCCAGTCAGATGCCCAGTAATATTGTGCCACTCAGAGCCCAGTAATAGTGTGCCACTCAGATACCAGGAATATTGTGCCACTCAGAGCCCAGTAATAGTGTGCAAGTCAGATACCAGGAATAGTGTGCCAGTCAGAGCCCAGTAATATTGTGCCAATATTGGACTTTTTTTTTTTATCACGGCGGCTCAAATCCAGATCCGCCACTGCAGGAGCAAAGGGAACAGCGTTCCTGCCATGAAAAAAGTGCAGGAACACCGTTCCCACGCGTTCCTGCAGGACTCGAGCCCTGACTATGTCACACAAAATTGTTTCTTCCACTCTGTTCAAGTCACAAGCTTTAATCTGTCAGCTTCCCTGGTGGTCTAGTGGTTAGGATTCGGCGCTCTCACCGCCGCGGCCCGGGTTCGATTCCCGGTCAGGGAAATTGTCTTTTACTACAATTTTACTCAAAGAGTACTCTAATTCTAACACCATTAAACGTAAATATGATTTATATTGAATTAAAGCATTCTAGAGATTTGTTCAGCATTTTTCACCTTGTCTCTCACACACTGACCTGATATATACCAAATGCACTGGGCAATGCTCTGGAACAAACCCTCTATACCCCCAATGTCAAAGGTCATGGCAATGGTTGAAGATGTTGTTGACATGTACTATCTCTCTGTTCAGCTTCACGATACTTCCACACGTTCTTTAAAACCTGGGGCCCCTGGAGGGCATGCTTCCTTAACTAAATCCGCAATACGAGAACCAGAAACATAGATACCCCGTGCTAAGTGGCCTGCAAAGCACTCCACAAATAATGTTTCAAATGACCAAGATCTACACCAACCCAAGATAGAAAGGGTCCAGGTCACTTGAACTTCCCTCCCCCTTTTTTGAATCCCCGATCACCCGGATACCCAATGTCCCCCCCCCCTCCACTTCTGTTTATCGTTTCAAAAGTAATAATATGTATATATGTCTCAGAAGATACTAGAGGATTTTCAATACTATTCCTGTATGATCTCTCTGGTAATATACAGTCAGAATTCTTCTATGCCAAATCAACCCCTACCTAATATGTTTCAGTGTCATGATAAGCATTATCTGTACCTGTAATTTCTAATTGTCTGTACTTCTACTATTATGTCATTTATTGAAATATAAAAATGAAAAATCCAAACTTAATGAATTAAAAAAAGAAGAAAGCGCCCAACGTGGGGCTCGAACCCACGACGCTGAGATTAAGAGTCTCATGCTCTACCGACTGAGCTAGCCAGGCAGAGTATCAGAGGATCCGGAACATCGAAAGCCCTTCTTGTCCTGATCAGCTTCCCTGGTGGTCTAGTGGTTAGGATTCGGCGCTCTCACCGCCGCGGCCCGGGTTCGATTCCCGGTCAGGGAAATTGACTTTTACTACACTTTTACTCAAAGAGTACTCTAATTCTAACACCAATAAACCTAAATATGATTTATATTGAACTCCAACTACATTCTTCTTTTTGTATGTATTTTATCTTGGTTAGAAATACTATACCATTCTGTTTCCCAGACTTAATGCTGAGGAAGCCTAACTGCGAAACGATAATGATTAAAGTTATGCTATATCACCAGTGTTGCGCTGCTGTCAAAATTGGGTTTCAACCTACCTGGTAGAGGTAGTGCCTGCCAGAAGCACACTACAAGTGGCTCGCCGTGATCGTATAGTGGTTAGTACTCTGCGTTGTGGCCGCAGCAACCCCGGTTCGAATCCGGGTCACGGCACTTTTTTTTTCCCAGTCGTTTTTCCACACAATATTTAGTATCCAAAAATCCATTACCCAAATTTATTTTCAGATTTTTCCACAAGTTTCACATTGATACAATGGCACGTGTGCAGGTCTGGTGGGCCAATGGCAGGTTGGTGATTGTTTTGCTCTACACAATATTTACATTGATACTACAGTATTTCATGAGTGCCTAGAGGGTTCACTATATCTTATTGGTGAAAAATGATCCGTTATCTGAAATGACCTGTTATCCAAAATACTTCTGGTCCCAAGCATTTCGGAGAAGTGATACTGAACCAGTATAGTCAGAAACACTCTATTATATTTATCACAGTTACTTCCAGTCTCTCTTTCTGGGGCTAAAGATTTAAATTGTAAGCCTTAGGACAATGCTGTGAAATATTCAGGTCACCAGAAACTCTTTAGAGCAGTTAATGCATTTTCTCAAAGTAAAGGTACTATAGTGGATTTTGTTGTGGTCATGGATGACCAATTGTTCCACGGCCTATTTTAAGGAATTTTTCTCACTGCACGTTATACTTCCAAAAGGACTGGCCAGCATGTAGAACAAATATGTGTCCCTGGAAACATGGCCAATGTTGGCAACTATGGACCATTAGCATCATTCCTGCTTTTAAGGCTTCTAAATATTCACGCTTAGAAAGAGGGAAAGTTAATAACTAAGTGTTCAGAAAAAATGTAACATTATTTTGTAAAAAAAAAAACAGATTTGTTTTTCAGTATATAAAAAAATTAACCCAAAAAATTCTGCCGTGACCCAGATTCAAACCGGTTTGCTGCGCTCACAACACAAAGTACTAACCACTATATGATCACAGCGAGCCACTTAAAAGTGTTATTTGTAAGTGATTGAGACAGTGAGTGAGATAGGTAGATAACAGTGGTAGTAGTGGACAGTAAGCACTAGTTAGTGTTAGCGTGACACTGTGTGTGTGACTGTGTGTAAGGGTGACTGTGTGTGTGTGTAAGTGTGACTGTGTGTGTGTCTGTGTGTGTGTAAGTGTGACTGTGTGTGCTATCACTATACGAGCCACTCAAATGTACTAATTCTAAATGAGTGAAAAAGGTGAAATGGGAGATAGTGGTAGTAGGAGACAGTGTGCACTAGGTGGATCACGCCACAAATTACCTAATGGGATGCGTTTACTCAATCTTCTTCAGTTAATGGACTATGTCCATGGGTCAAGTCCTGGAAAAAAAAGTGTGGGAACTCACACAAAATCCACTGCGACCCCCCCCCCCCCCGAATATATATTTCACCGAAAATTCAGTGAATTTTGCCCCTCTATGCAGGATTCTGCCCCTCTATATGCCAGGATTTTGCCCCTCTATTCCAGGATTTTGCCCCTCTATTCCAGGATTCTGCCCCTCTATATGCCAGGATTTTCCCCTCTATGTCAGGATTTTGCCCCTCTATATGCCAGGATTTTGCCCCTCTATGCCAGGATTCTGCCCCTCTATATGCCAGGATTTTGCCCCTCTATTCCAGGATTTTGCTCCTCTATTGAAGCATTTTGCCCCTCTATATGCCAGGATTTTCCCCTCTATGTGCCAGGATTTTGTCCCTCTATGCCATGATTTTGACCCTCTATGCCAGGATTTTGTCCCTCTATTCCAGGATTTTGACCCTCTATATGCCAGGATTTTCCCCTCTATGTGCCAGGATTTTTCCCCTCTGTGCCAGTCAGATACCAGGAATATTGTGCCACTCAGAGCCCAGTAATAGTGTGCAAGTCAGATACCAGGAATAGTGTGCCAGTCAGATACCAGGAATAGTGTTCCAGTCAGATAGCAGGAATAGTGTGCCAGTCAGATAGCAGGAATAGTGTGCCAGACAGATGCCCAGAAATAGTGTGCCAGTCAGATACCAGGAATAGTGTGCCAGTCAGAGCCCAGGAATATTGTGCCAGTCAGATGCCCAGTAATATTGTGCCATTCAGATACCAGTAATATTGTGCCAGTCAGATGCCCAGTAATATTGTGCCAGTCAGATGCCCAGTAATATTGTGCCACTCAGAGCCCAGTAATAGTGTGCCACTCAGATACCAGGAATATTGTGCCACTCAGAGCCCAGTAATAGTGTGCAAGTCAGATACCAGGAATAGTGTGCCAGTCAGAGCCCAGTAATATTGTGCCAATATTGGACTTTTTTTTTTTATCACGGCGGCTCAAATCCAGATCCGCCACTGCAGGAGCAAAGGGAACAGCGTTCCTGCCATGAAAAAAGTGCAGGAACACCGTTCCCACGCGTTCCTGCAGGACTCGAGCCCTGACTATGTCACACAAAATTGTTTCTTCCACTCTGTTCAAGTCACAAGCTTTAATCTGTCAGCTTCCCTGGTGGTCTAGTGGTTAGGATTCGGCGCTCTCACCGCCGCGGCCCGGGTTCGATTCCCGGTCAGGGAAATTGTCTTTTACTACAATTTTACTCAAAGAGTACTCTAATTCTAACACCATTAAACGTAAATATGATTTATATTGAATTAAAGCATTCTAGAGATTTGTTCAGCATTTTTCACCTTGTCTCTCACACACTGACCTGATATATACCAAATGCACTGGGCAATGCTCTGGAACAAACCCTCTATACCCCCAATGTCAAAGGTCATGGCAATGGTTGAAGATGTTGTTGACATGTACTATCTCTCTGTTCAGCTTCACGATACTTCCACACGTTCTTTAAAACCTGGGGCCCCTGGAGGGCATGCTTCCTTAACTAAATCCGCAATACGAGAACCAGAAACATAGATACCCCGTGCTAAGTGGCCTGCAAAGCACTCCACAAATAATGTTTCAAATGACCAAGATCTACACCAACCCAAGATAGAAAGGGTCCAGGTCACTTGAACTTCCCTCCCCCTTTTTTGAATCCCCGATCACCCGGATACCCAATGTCCCCCCCCCCTCCACTTCTGTTTATCGTTTCAAAAGTAATAATATGTATATATGTCTCAGAAGATACTAGAGGATTTTCAATACTATTCCTGTATGATCTCTCTGGTAATATACAGTCAGAATTCTTCTATGCCAAATCAACCCCTACCTAATATGTTTCAGTGTCATGATAAGCATTATCTGTACCTGTAATTTCTAATTGTCTGTACTTCTACTATTATGTCATTTATTGAAATATAAAAATGAAAAATCCAAACTTAATGAATTAAAAAAAGAAGAAAGCGCCCAACGTGGGGCTCGAACCCACGACCCTGAGATTAAGAGTCTCATGCTCTACCGACTGAGCTAGCCAGGCAACTTATGAGTGTCTATTTCTGACTAGCTAAGCGAGAGTCGCCAACATGATTGGGTTGACCTGCTTCCCAGGGAAGCATGGCAGAGTATCAGAGGATCCGGAACATCGAAAGCCCTTCTTGTCCTGATCAGCTTCCCTGGTGGTCTAGTGGTTAGGATTCGGCGCTCTCACCGCCGCGGCCCGGGTTCGATTCCCGGTCAGGGAAATTGACTTTTACTACACTTTTACTCAAAGAGTACTCTAATTCTAACACCAATAAACCTAAATATGATTTATATTGAACTCCAACTACATTCTTCTTTTTGTATGTATTTTATCTTGGTTAGAAATACTATACCATTCTGTTTCCCAGACTTAATGCTGAGGAAGCCTAACTGCGAAACGATAATGATTAAAGTTATGCTATATCACCAGTGTTGCGCTGCTGTCAAAATTGGGTTTCAACCTACCTGGTAGAGGTAGTGCCTGCCAGAAGCACACTACAAGTGGCTCGCCGTGATCGTATAGTGGTTAGTACTCTGCGTTGTGGCCGCAGCAAATCCGGGTCACGGCACTTTTTTTTTCCCAGTCGTTTTTACACACAATATTTAGTATCCAAAAATCCATTACCCAAATTTATTTTCAGATTTTTCCACAAGTTTCACATTGATACAATGGCACGTGTGCAGGTCTGGTGGGCCAATGGCAGGTTGGTGATTGTTTTGCTCTACACAATATTTACATTGATACTACAGTATTTCATGAGTGCCTAGAGGGTTCACTATATCTTATTGGTGAAAAATGATCCGTTATCTGAAATGACCTGTTATCCAAAATACTTCTGGTCCCAAGCATTTCGGAGAAGTGATACTGAACCAGTATAGTCAGAAACACTCTATTATATTTATCACAGTTACTTCCAGTCTCTCTTTCTGGGGCTAAAGATTTAAATTGTAAGCCTTAGGACAATGCTGTGAAATATTCAGGTCACCAGAAACTCTTTAGAGCAGTTAATGCATTTTCTCAAAGTAAAGGTACTATAGTGGATTTTGTTGTGGTCATGGATGACCAATTGTTCCACGGCCTATTTTAAGGAATTTTTCTCACTGCACGTTATACTTCCAAAAGGACTGGCCAGCATGTAGAACAAATATGTGTCCCTGGAAACATGGCCAATGTTGGCAACTATGGACCATTAGCATCATTCCTGCTTTTAAGGCTTCTAAATATTCACGCTTAGAAAGAGGGAAAGTTAATAACTAAGTGTTCAGAAAAAATGTAACATTATTTTGTAAAAAAAAAAACAGATTTGTTTTTCAGTATATAAAAAAATTAACCCAAAAAATTCTGCCGTGACCCAGATTCAAACCGGTTTGCTGCGCTCACAACACAAAGTACTAACCACTATATGATCACAGCGAGCCACTTAAAAGTGTTATTTGTAAGTGATTGAGACAGTGAGTGAGATAGGTAGATAACAGTGGTAGTAGTGGACAGTAAGCACTAGTTAGAGTTAGCGTGACACTGTGTGTGTGACTGTGTGTAAGGGTGACTGTGTGTGTGTGTAAGTGTGACTGTGTGTGTGTCTGTGTGTGTGTAAGTGTGACTGTGTGTGCTATCACTATACGAGCCACTCAAATGTACTAATTCTAAATGAGTGAAAAAGGTGAAATGGGAGATAGTGGTAGTAGGAGACAGTGTGCACTAGGTGGATCACGCCACAAATTACCTAATGGGATGCATTTACTCAATCTTCTTCAGTTAATGGACTATGTCCAGGGGTCAAGTCCTGGAAAAAAAAGTGTGGGAACTCACACAAAATCCACTGCGACCCCCCCCCCCCCCGAATATATATTTCACCGAAAATTCAGTGAATTTTGCCCCTCTATGCAGGATTCTGCCCCTCTATATGCCAGGATTTTGCCCCTCTATTCCAGGATTTTGCCCCTCTATTCCAGGATTCTGCCCCTCTATATGCCAGGATTTTCCCCTCTATGTCAGGATTTTGCCCCTCTATATGCCAGGATTTTGCCCCTCTATGCCAGGATTCTGCCCCTCTATATGCCAGGATTTTGCCCCTCTATTCCAGGATTTTGCTCCTCTATTGAAGCATTTTGCCCCTCTATATGCCAGGATTTTCCCCTCTATGTGCCAGGATTTTGTCCCTCTATGCCATGATTTTGACCCTCTATGCCAGGATTTTGTCCCTCTATTCCAGGATTTTGACCCTCTATATGCCAGGATTTTCCCCTCTATGTGCCAGGATTTTTCCCCTCTGTGCCAGTCAGATACCAGGAATATTGTGCCACTCAGAGCCCAGTAATAGTGTGCAAGTCAGATACCAGGAATAGTGTGCCAGTCAGATACCAGGAATAGTGTTCCAGTCAGATACCAGGAATAGTGTTCCAGTCAGATACCAGGAATAGTGTGCCAGTCAGATAGCAGGAATAGTGTGCCAGACAGATGCCCAGAAATAGTGTGCCAGTCAGATACCAGGAATAGTGTGCCAGTCAGAGCCCAGGAATATTGTGCCAGTCAGATGCCCAGTAATATTGTGCCATTCAGATACCAGTAATATTGTGCCAGTCAGATGCCCAGTAATATTGTGCCAGTCAGATGCCCAGTAATATTGTGCCACTCAGAGCCCAGTAATAGTGTGCCACTCAGATACCAGGAATATTGTGCCACTCAGAGCCCAGTAATAGTGTGCAAGTCAGATACCAGGAATAGTGTGCCAGTCAGAGCCCAGTAATATTGTGCCAATATTGGACTTTTTTTTTTTATCACGGCGGCTCAAATCCAGATCCGCCACTGCAGGAGCAAAGGGAACAGCGTTCCTGCCATGAAAAAAGTGCAGGACTCGAGCCCTGACTATGTCACACAAAATTGTTTCTTCCACTCTGTTCAAGTCACAAGCTTTAATCTGTCAGCTTCCCTGGTGGTCTAGTGGTTAGGATTCGGCGCTCTCACCGCCGCGGCCCGGGTTCGATTCCCGGTCAGGGAAATTGTCTTTTACTACAATTTTACTCAAAGAGTACTCTAATTCTAACACCATTAAACGTAAATATGATTTATATTGAATTAAAGCATTCTAGAGATTTGTTCAGCATTTTTCACCTTGTGTCTCACACACTGCCCTGATATATACCAAATGCACTGGGCAATGCTCTGGAACAAACCCTCTATACCCCCAATGTCAAAGGTCATGGCAATGGTTGAAGATGTTGTTGACATGTACTATCTCTCTGTTCAGCTTCACGATACTTCCACACGTTCTTTAAAACCTGGGGCCCCTGGAGGGCATGCTTCCTTAACTAAATCCGCAATACGAGAACCAGAAACATAGATACCCCGTGCTAAGTGGCCTGCAAAGCACTCCACAAATAATGTTTCAAATGACCAAGATCTACACCAACCCAAGATAGAAAGGGTCCAGGTCACTTGAACTTCCCTCCCCCTTTTTTGAATCCCCGATCACCCGGATACCCAATGTCCCCCCCCCCCTCCACTTCTGTTTATCGTTTCAAAAGTAATAATATGTATATATGTCTCAGAAGATACTAGAGGATTTTCAATACTATTCCTGTATGATCTCTCTGGTAATATACAGTCAGAATTCTTCTATGCCAAATCAACCCCTACCTAATATGTTTCAGTGTCATGATAAGCATTATCTGTACCTGTAATTTCTAATTGTCTGTACTTCTACTATTATGTCATTTATTGAAATATAAAAATGAAAAATCCAAACTTAATGAATTAAAAAAAGAAGAAAGCCCCCAACGTGGGGCTCGAACCCACGACCCTGAGATTAAGAGTCTCATGCTCTACCGACTGAGCTAGCCAGGCAACTTATGAGTGTCTATTTCTGACTAGCTAAGCGAGAGTCGCCAACATGATTGGGTTGACCTGCTTCCCAGGGAAGCATGGCAGAGTATCAGAGGATCCGGAACATCGAAAGCCCTTCTTGTCCTGATCAGCTTCCCTGGTGGTCTAGTGGTTAGGATTCGGCGCTCTCACCGCCGCGGCCCGGGTTCGATTCCCGGTCAGGGAAAATGACTTTTACTACACTTTTACTCAAAGAGTACTCTAATTCTAACACCAATAAACCTAAATATGATTTATATTGAACTCCAACTACATTCTTCTTTTTGTATGTATTTTATCTTGGTTAGAAATACTATACCATTCTGTTTCCCAGACTTAATGCTGAGGAAGCCTAACTGCGAAACGATAATGATTAAAGTTATGCTATATCACCAGTGTTGCGCTGCTGTCAAAATTGGGTTTCAACCTACCTGGTAGAGGTAGTGCCTGCCAGAAGCACACTACAAGTGGCTCGCCGTGATCGTATAGTGGTTAGTACTCTGCGTTGTGGCCGCAGCAAATCCGGGTCACGGCACTTTTTTTTTCCCAGTCGTTTTTCCACACAATATTTAGTATCCAAAAATCCATTACCCAAATTTATTTTCAGATTTTTCCACAAGTTTCACATTGATACAATGGCACGTGTGCAGGTCTGGTGGGCCAATGGCAGGTTGGTGATTGTTTTGCTCTACACAATATTTACATTGATACTACAGTATTTCATGAGTGCCTAGAGGGTTCACTATATCTTATTGGTGAAAAATGATCCGTTATCTGAAATGACCTGTTATCCAAAATACTTCTGGTCCCAAGCATTTCGGAGAAGTGATACTGAACCAGTATAGTCAGAAACACTCTATTATATTTATCACAGTTACTTCCAGTCTCTCTTTCTGGGGCTAAAGATTTAAATTGTAAGCCTTAGGACAATGCTGTGAAATATTCAGGTCACCAGAAACTCTTTAGAGCAGTTAATGCATTTTCTCAAAGTAAAGGTACTATAGTGGATTTTGTTGTGGTCATGGATGACCAATTGTTCCACGGCCTATTTTAAGGAATTTTTCTCACTGCACGTTATACTTCCAAAAGGACTGGCCAGCATGTAGAACAAATATGTGTCCCTGGAAACATGGCCAATGTTGGCAACTATGGACCATTAGCATCATTCCTGCTTTTAAGGCTTCTAAATATTCACGCTTAGAAAGAGGGAAAGTTAATAACTAAGTGTTCAGAAAAAATGTAACATTATTTTGTAAAAAAAAAAACAGATTTGTTTTTCAGTATATAAAAAAATTAACCCAAAAAATTCTGCCGTGACCCAGATTCAAACCGGTTTGCTGCGCTCACAACACAAAGTACTAACCACTATATGATCACAGCGAGCCACTTAAAAGTGTTATTTGTAAGTGATTGAGACAGTGAGTGAGATAGGTAGATAACAGTGGTAGTAGTGGACAGTAAGCACTAGTTAGAGTTAGCGTGACACTGTGTGTGTGACTGTGTGTAAGGGTGACTGTGTGTGTGTGTAAGTGTGACTGTGTGTGTGTCTGTGTGTGTGTAAGTGTGACTGTGTGTGCTATCACTATACGAGCCACTCAAATGTACTAATTCTAAATGAGTGAAAAAGGTGAAATGGGAGATAGTGGTAGTAGGAGACAGTGTGCACTAGGTGGATCACGCCACAAATTACCTAATGGGATGCATTTACTCAATCTTCTTCAGTTAATGGACTATGTCCAGGGGTCAAGTCCTGGAAAAAAAAGTGTGGGAACTCACACAAAATCCACTGCGACCCCCCCCCCCCCCGAATATATATTTCACCGAAAATTCAGTGAATTTTGCCCCTCTATGCAGGATTCTGCCCCTCTATATGCCAGGATTTTGCCCCTCTATTCCAGGATTCTGCCCCTCTATATGCCAGGATTTTCCCCTCTATGTCAGGATTTTGCCCCTCTATATGCCAGGATTTTGCCCCTCTATGCCAGGATTCTGCCCCTCTATATGCCAGGATTTTGCCCCTCTATTCCAGGATTTTGCTCCTCTATTGAAGCATTTTGCCCCTCTATATGCCAGGATTTTCCCCTCTATGTGCCAGGATTTTGTCCCTCTATGCCATGATTTTGACCCTCTATGCCAGGATTTTGTCCCTCTATTCCAGGATTTTGACCCTCTATATGCCAGAATTTTAACCCAAAAAATTCTGCCGTGACCCAGATTCAAACCGGTTTGCTGCGCTCACAACACAAAGTACTAACCACTATATGATCACAGCGAGCCACTTAAAAGTGTTATTTGTAAGTGATTGAGACAGTGAGTGAGATAGGTAGATAACAGTGGTAGTAGTGGACAGTAAGCACTAGTTAGTGTTAGCGTGACACTGTGTGTGTGACTGTGTGTAAGGGTGACTGTGTGTGTGTGTAAGTGTGACTGTGTGTGTGTCTGTGTGTGTGTAAGTGTGACTGTGTGTGCTATCACTATACGAGCCACTCAAATGTACTAATTCTAAATGAGTGAAAAAGGTGAAATGGGAGATAGTGGTAGTAGGAGACAGTGTGCACTAGGTGGATCACGCCACAAATTACCTAATGGGATGCGTTTACTCAATCTTCTTCAGTTAATGGACTATGTCCAGGGGTCAAGTCCTGGAAAAAAAAGTGTGGGAACTCACACAAAATCCACTGCGACCCCCCCCCCCCCCCCCGAATATATATTTCACCGAAAATTCAGTGAATTTTGCCCCTCTATGCAGGATTCTGCCCCTCTATATGCCAGGATTTTGCCCCTCTATTCCAGGATTTTGCCCCTCTATTCCAGGATTCTGCCCCTCTATATGCCAGGATTTTCCCCTCTATGTCAGGATTTTGCCCCTCTATATGCCAGGATTTTGCCCCTCTATGCCAGGATTCTGCCCCTCTATATGCCAGGATTTTGCCCCTCTATTCCAGGATTTTGCTCCTCTATTGAAGCATTTTGCCCCTCTATATGCCAGGATTTTCCCCTCTATGTGCCAGGATTTTGTCCCTCTATGCCATGATTTTGACCCTCTATGCCAGGATTTTGTCCCTCTATTCCAGGATTTTGACCCTCTATATGCCAGGATTTTCCCCTCTATGTGCCAGGATTTTTCCCCTCTGTGCCAGTCAGATACCAGGAATATTGTGCCACTCAGAGCCCAGTAATAGTGTGCAAGTCAGATACCAGGAATAGTGTGCCAGTCAGATACCAGGAATAGTGTTCCAGTCAGATAGCAGGAATAGTGTGCCAGTCAGATAGCAGGAATAGTGTGCCAGACAGATGCCCAGAAATAGTGTGCCAGTCAGATACCAGGAATAGTGTGCCAGTCAGAGCCCAGGAATATTGTGCCAGTCAGATGCCCAGTAATATTGTGCCATTCAGATACCAGTAATATTGTGCCAGTCAGATGCCCAGTAATATTGTGCCAGTCAGATGCCCAGTAATATTGTGCCACTCAGAGCCCAGTAATAGTGTGCCACTCAGATACCAGGAATATTGTGCCACTCAGAGCCCAGTAATAGTGTGCAAGTCAGATACCAGGAATAGTGTGCCAGTCAGAGCCCAGTAATATTGTGCCAATATTGGACTTTTTTTTTTTATCACGGCGGCTCAAATCCAGATCCGCCACTGCAGGAGCAAAGGGAACAGCGTTCCTGCCATGAAAAAAGTGCAGGAACACCGTTCCCACGCGTTCCTGCAGGACTCGAGCCCTGACTATGTCACACAAAATTGTTTCTTCCACTCTGTTCAAGTCACAAGCTTTAATCTGTCAGCTTCCCTGGTGGTCTAGTGGTTAGGATTCGGCGCTCTCACCGCCGCGGCCCAGGTTCGATTCCCGGTCAGCGAAATTGTCTTTTACTACAATTTTAATCAAAGAGTACTCTAATTCTAACACCAATAAACGTAAATATGATTTATATTGAATTAAAGCATTCTAGAGATTTGTTCAGCATTTTTCACCTTGTCTCTCACACACTGACCTGATATATACCAAATGCACTGGGCAATGCTCTGGAACAAACCCTCTATACCCCCAATGTCAAAGGTCATGGCAATGGTTGAAGATGTTGTTGACATGTACTATCTCTCTGTTCAGCTTCACGATACTTCCACACGTTCTTTAAAACCTGGGGCCCCTGGAGGGCATGCTTCCTTAACTAAATCCGCAATACGAGAACCAGAAACATAGATACCCCGTGCTAAGTGGCCTGCAAAGCACTCCACAAATAATGTTTCAAATGACCAAGATCTACACCAACCCAAGATAGAAAGGGTCCAGGTCACTTGAACTTCCCTCCCCCTTTTTTGAATCCCCGATCACCCGGATACCCAATGTCCCCCCCCCCTCCACTTCTGTTTATCGTTTCAAAAGTAATAATATGTATATATGTCTCAGAAGATACTAGAGGATTTTCAATACTATTCCTGTATGATCTCTCTGGCAATATACAGTCAGAATTCTTCTATGCCAAATCAACCCCTACCTAATATGTTTCAGTGTCATGATAAGCATTATCTGTACCTGTAATTTCTAATTGTCTGTACTTCTACTATTATGTCATTTATTGAAATATAAAAATGAAAAATCCAAACTTAATGAATTAAAAAAAGAAGAAAGCGCCCAACGTGGGGCTCGAACCCACGACCCTGAGATTAAGAGTCTCATGCTCTACCGACTGAGCTAGCCAGGCAACTTATGAGTGTCTATTTCTGACTAGCTAAGCGAGAGTCGCCAACATGATTGGGTTGCCTGCTTCCCAGGGAAGCATGGCAGAGTATCAGAGGATCCGGAACATCGAAAGCCCTTCTTGTCCTGATCAGCTTCCCTGGTGGTCTAGTGGTTAGGATTCGGCGCTCTCACCGCCGCGGCCCGGGTTCGATTCCCGGTCAGGGAAATTGACTTTTACTACACTTTTACTCAAAGAGTACTTTAATTCTAACACCAATAAACCTAAATATGATTTATATTGAACTCCAACTACATTCTTCTTTTTGTATGTATTTTATCTTGGTTAGAAATACTATACCATTCTGTTTCCCAGACTTAATGCTGAGGAAGCCTAACTGCGAAACGATAATGATTAAAGTTATGCTATATCACCAGTGTTGCGCTGCTGTCAAAATTGGGTTTCAACCTACCTGGTAGAGGTGGTGCCTGCCAGAAGCACACTACAAGTGGCTCGCCGTGATCGTATAGTGGTTAGTACTCTGCGTTGTGGCCGCAGCAACCCCGGTTCGAATCCGGGTCACGGCACTTTTTTTTTCCCAGTCGTTTTTCCACACAATATTTAGTATCCAAAAATCCATTACCCAAATTTATTTTCAGATTTTTCCACAAGTTTCACATTGATACAATGGCACGTGTGCAGGTCTGGTGGGCCAATGGCAGGTTGGTGATTGTTTTCCTCTACACAATATTTACATTGATACTACAGTATTTCATGAGTGCCTAGAGGGTTCACTATATCTTATTGGTGAAAAATGATCCGTTATCTGAAATGACCTGTTATCCAAAATACTTCTGGTCCCAAGCATTTCGGAGAAGTGATACTGAACCAGTATAGTCAGAAACACTCTATTATATTTATCACAGTTACTTCCAGTCTCTCTTTCTGGGGCTAAAGATTTAAATTGTAAGCCTTAGGACAATGCTGTGAAATATTCAGGTCACCAGAAACTCTTTAGAGCAGTTAATGCATTTTCTCAAAGTAAAGGTACTATAGTGGATTTTGTTGTGGTCATGGATGACCAATTGTTCCACGGCCTATTTTAAGGAATTTTTCTCACTGCACGTTATACTTCCAAAAGGACTGGCCAGCATGTAGAACAAATATGTGTCCCTGGAAACATGGCCAATGTTGGCAACTATGGACCATTAGCATCATTCCTGCTTTTAAGGCTTCTAAATATTCACGCTTAGAAAGAGGGAAAGTTAATAACTAAGTGTTCAGAAAAAATGTAACATTATTTTGTAAAAAAAAAAACAGATTTGTTTTTCAGTATATAAAAAAATTAACCCAAAAAATTCTGCCGTGACCCAGATTCAAACCGGTTTGCTGCGCTCACAACACAAAGTACTAACCACTATATGATCACAGCGAGCCACTTAAAAGTGTTATTTGTAAGTGATTGAGACAGTGAGTGAGATAGGTAGATAACAGTGGTAGTAGTGGACAGTAAGCACTAGTTAGTGTTAGCGTGACACTGTGTGTGTGACTGTGTGTAAGGGTGACTGTGTGTGTGTGTAAGTGTGACTGTGTGTGTGTCTGTGTGTGTGTAAGTGTGACTGTGTGTGCTATCACTATACGAGCCACTCAAATGTACTAATTCTAAATGAGTGAAAAAGGTGAAATGGGAGATAGTGGTAGTAGGAGACAGTGTGCACTAGGTGGATCACGCCACAAATTACCTAATGGGATGCGTTTACTCAATCTTCTTCAGTTAATGGACTATGTCCAGGGGTCAAGTCCTGGAAAAAAAAGTGTGGGAACTCACACAAAATCCACTGCGACCCCCCCCCCGAATATATATTTCACCGAAAATTCAGTGAATTTTGCCCCTCTATGCAGGATTCTGCCCCTCTATATGCCAGGATTTTGCCCCTCTATTCCAGGATTTTGCCCCTCTATTCCAGGATTCTGCCCCTCTATATGCCAGGATTTTCCCCTCTATGTCAGGATTTTGCCCCTCTATATGCCAGGATTTTGCCCCTCTATGCCAGGATTCTGCCCCTCTATATGCCAGGATTTTGCCCCTCTATTCCAGGATTTTGCTCCTCTATTGAAGCATTTTGCCCCTCTATATGCCAGGATTTTCCCCTCTATGTGCCAGGATTTTGTCCCTCTATGCCATGATTTTGACCCTCTATGCCAGGATTTTGTCCCTCTATTCCAGGATTTTGACCCTCTATATGCCAGGATTTTCCCCTCTATGTGCCAGGATTTTTCCCCTCTGTGCCAGTCAGATACCAGGAATATTGTGCCACTCAGAGCCCAGTAATAGTGTGCAAGTCAGATACCAGGAATAGTGTGCCAGTCAGATACCAGGAATAGTGTTCCAGTCAGATACCAGGAATAGTGTGCCAGTCAGATAGCAGGAATAGTGTGCCAGACAGATGCCCAGAAATAGTGTGCCAGTCAGATACCAGGAATAGTGTGCCAGTCAGAGCCCAGGAATATTGTGCCAGTCAGATGCCCAGTAATATTGTGCCATTCAGATACCAGTAATATTGTGCCAGTCAGATGCCCAGTAATATTGTGCCAGTCAGATGCCCAGTAATATTGTGCCACTCAGAGCCCAGTAATAGTGTGCCACTCAGATACCAGGAATATTGTGCCACTCAGAGCCCAGTAATAGTGTGCAAGTCAGATACCAGGAATAGTGTGCCAGTCAGAGCCCAGTAATATTGTGCCAATATTGGACTTTTTTTTTTTATCACGGCGGCTCAAATCCAGATCCGCCACTGCAGGAGCAAAGGGAACAGCGTTCCTGCCATGAAAAAAGTGCAGGAACACCGTTCCCACGCGTTCCTGCAGGACTCGAGCCCTGACTATGTCACACAAAATTGTTTCTTCCACTCTGTTCAAGTCACAAGCTTTAATCTGTCAGCTTCCCTGGTGGTCTAGTGGTTAGGATTCGGCGCTCTCACCGCCGCGGCCCGGGTTCGATTCCCGGTCAGGGAAATTGTCTTTTACTACAATTTTACTCAAAGAGTACTCTAATTCTAACACCATTAAACGTAAATATGATTTATATTGAATTAAAGCATTCTAGAGATTTGTTCAGCATTTTTCACCTTGTGTCTCACACACTGCCCTGATATATACCAAATGCACTGGGCAATGCTCTGGAACAAACCCTCTATACCCCCAATGTCAAAGGTCATGGCAATGGTTGAAGATGTTGTTGACATGTACTATCTCTCTGTTCAGCTTCACGATACTTCCACACGTTCTTTAAAACCTGGGGCCCCTGGAGGGCATGCTTCCTTAACTAAATCCGCAATACGAGAACCAGAAACATAGATACCCCGTGCTAAGTGGCCTGCAAAGCACTCCACAAATAATGTTTCAAATGACCAAGATCTACACCAACCCAAGATAGAAAGGGTCCAGGTCACTTGAACTTCCCTCCCCCTTTTTTGAATCCCCGATCACCCGGATACCCAATGTCCCCCCCCCTCCACTTCTGTTTATCGTTTCAAAAGTAATAATATGTATATATGTCTCAGAAGATACTAGAGGATTTTCAATACTATTCCTGTATGATCTCTCTGGTAATATACAGTCAGAATTCTTCTATGCCAAATCAACCCCTACCTAATATGTTTCAGTGTCATGATAAGCATTATCTGTACCTGTAATTTCTAATTGTCTGTACTTCTACTATTATGTCATTTATTGAAATATAAAAATGAAAAATCCAAACTTAATGAATTAAAAAAAGAAGAAAGCGCCCAACGTGGGGCTCGAACCCACGACCCTGAGATTAAGAGTCTCATGCTCTACCGACTGAGCTAGCCAGGCAACTTATGAGTGTCTATTTCTGACTAGCTAAGCGAGAGTCGCCAACATGATTGGGTTGCCTGCTTCCCAGGGAAGCATGGCAGAGTATCAGAGGATCCGGAACATCGAAAGCCCTTCTTGTCCTGATCAGCTTCCCTGGTGGTCTAGTGGTTAGGATTCGGCGCTCTCACCGCCGCGGCCCGGGTTCGATTCCCGGTCAGGGAAATTGACTTTTACTACACTTTTACTCAAAGAGTACTTTAATTCTAACACCAATAAACCTAAATATGATTTATATTGAACTCCAACTACATTCTTCTTTTTGTATGTATTTTATCTTGGTTAGAAATACTATACCATTCTGTTTCCCAGACTTAATGCTGAGGAAGCCTAACTGCGAAACGATAATGATTAAAGTTATGCTATATCACCAGTGTTGCGCTGCTGTCAAAATTGGGTTTCAACCTACCTGGTAGAGGTGGTGCCTGCCAGAAGCACACTACAAGTGGCTCGCCGTGATCGTATAGTGGTTAGTACTCTGCGTTGTGGCCGCAGCAACCCCGGTTCGAATCCGGGTCACGGCACTTTTTTTTTCCCAGTCGTTTTTCCACACAATATTTAGTATCCAAAAATCCATTACCCAAATTTATTTTCAGATTTTTCCACAAGTTTCACATTGATACAATGGCACGTGTGCAGGTCTGGTGGGCCAATGGCAGGTTGGTGATTGTTTTCCTCTACACAATATTTACATTGATACTACAGTATTTCATGAGTGCCTAGAGGGTTCACTATATCTTATTGGTGAAAAATGATCCGTTATCTGAAATGACCTGTTATCCAAAATACTTCTGGTCCCAAGCATTTCGGAGAAGTGATACTGAACCAGTATAGTCAGAAACACTCTATTATATTTATCACAGTTACTTCCAGTCTCTCTTTCTGGGGCTAAAGATTTAAATTGTAAGCCTTAGGACAATGCTGTGAAATATTCAGGTCACCAGAAACTCTTTAGAGCAGTTAATGCATTTTCTCAAAGTAAAGGTACTATAGTGGATTTTGTTGTGGTCATGGATGACCAATTGTTCCACGGCCTATTTTAAGGAATTTTTCTCACTGCACGTTATACTTCCAAAAGGACTGGCCAGCATGTAGAACAAATATGTGTCCCTGGAAACATGGCCAATGTTGGCAACTATGGACCATTAGCATCATTCCTGCTTTTAAGGCTTCTAAATATTCACGCTTAGAAAGAGGGAAAGTTAATAACTAAGTGTTCAGAAAAAATGTAACATTATTTTGTAAAAAAAAAAACAGATTTGTTTTTCAGTATATAAAAAAATTAACCCAAAAAATTCTGCCGTGACCCAGATTCAAACCGGTTTGCTGCGCTCACAACACAAAGTACTAACCACTATATGATCACAGCGAGCCACTTAAAAGTGTTATTTGTAAGTGATTGAGACAGTGAGTGAGATAGGTAGATAACAGTGGTAGTAGTGGACAGTAAGCACTAGTTAGTGTTAGCGTGACACTGTGTGTGTGACTGTGTGTAAGGGTGACTGTGTGTGTGTGTAAGTGTGACTGTGTGTGTGTCTGTGTGTGTGTAAGTGTGACTGTGTGTGCTATCACTATACGAGCCACTCAAATGTACTAATTCTAAATGAGTGAAAAAGGTGAAATGGGAGATAGTGGTAGTAGGAGACAGTGTGCACTAGGTGGATCACGCCACAAATTACCTAATGGGATGCGTTTACTCAATCTTCTTCAGTTAATGGACTATGTCCAGGGGTCAAGTCCTGGAAAAAAAAGTGTGGGAACTCACACAAAATCCACTGCGACCCCCCCCCCGAATATATATTTCACCGAAAATTCAGTGAATTTTGCCCCTCTATGCAGGATTCTGCCCCTCTATATGCCAGGATTTTGCCCCTCTATTCCAGGATTTTGCCCCTCTATTCCAGGATTCTGCCCCTCTATATGCCAGGATTTTCCCCTCTATGTCAGGATTTTGCCCCTCTATATGCCAGGATTTTGCCCCTCTATGCCAGGATTCTGCCCCTCTATATGCCAGGATTTTGCCCCTCTATTCCAGGATTTTGCTCCTCTATTGAAGCATTTTGCCCCTCTATATGCCAGGATTTTCCCCTCTATGTGCCAGGATTTTGTCCCTCTATGCCATGATTTTGACCCTCTATGCCAGGATTTTGTCCCTCTATTCCAGGATTTTGACCCTCTATATGCCAGGATTTTCCCCTCTATGTGCCAGGATTTTTCCCCTCTGTGCCAGTCAGATACCAGGAATATTGTGCCACTCAGAGCCCAGTAATAGTGTGCAAGTCAGATACCAGGAATAGTGTGCCAGTCAGATACCAGGAATAGTGTTCCAGTCAGATACCAGGAATAGTGTGCCAGTCAGATAGCAGGAATAGTGTGCCAGACAGATGCCCAGAAATAGTGTGCCAGTCAGATACCAGGAATAGTGTGCCAGTCAGAGCCCAGGAATATTGTGCCAGTCAGATGCCCAGTAATATTGTGCCATTCAGATACCAGTAATATTGTGCCAGTCAGATGCCCAGTAATATTGTGCCAGTCAGATGCCCAGTAATATTGTGCCACTCAGAGCCCAGTAATAGTGTGCCACTCAGATACCAGGAATATTGTGCCACTCAGAGCCCAGTAATAGTGTGCAAGTCAGATACCAGGAATAGTGTGCCAGTCAGAGCCCAGTAATATTGTGCCAATATTGGACTTTTTTTTTTTATCACGGCGGCTCAAATCCAGATCCGCCACTGCAGGAGCAAAGGGAACAGCGTTCCTGCCATGAAAAAAGTGCAGGAACACCGTTCCCACGCGTTCCTGCAGGACTCGAGCCCTGACTATGTCACACAAAATTGTTTCTTCCACTCTGTTCAAGTCACAAGCTTTAATCTGTCAGCTTCCCTGGTGGTCTAGTGGTTAGGATTCGGCGCTCTCACCGCCGCGGCCCGGGTTCGATTCCCGGTCAGGGAAATTGTCTTTTACTACAATTTTACTCAAAGAGTACTCTAATTCTAACACCATTAAACGTAAATATGATTTATATTGAATTAAAGCATTCTAGAGATTTGTTCAGCATTTTTCACCTTGTGTCTCACACACTGCCCTGATATATACCAAATGCACTGGGCAATGCTCTGGAACAAACCCTCTATACCCCCAATGTCAAAGGTCATGGCAATGGTTGAAGATGTTGTTGACATGTACTATCTCTCTGTTCAGCTTCACGATACTTCCACACGTTCTTTAAAACCTGGGGCCCCTGGAGGGCATGCTTCCTTAACTAAATCCGCAATACGAGAACCAGAAACATAGATACCCCGTGCTAAGTGGCCTGCAAAGCACTCCACAAATAATGTTTCAAATGACCAAGATCTACACCAACCCAAGATAGAAAGGGTCCAGGTCACTTGAACTTCCCTCCCCCTTTTTTGAATCCCCGATCACCCGGATACCCAATGTCCCCCCCCCTCCACTTCTGTTTATCGTTTCAAAAGTAATAATATGTATATATGTCTCAGAAGATACTAGAGGATTTTCAATACTATTCCTGTATGATCTCTCTGGTAATATACAGTCAGAATTCTTCTATGCCAAATCAACCCCTACCTAATATGTTTCAGTGTCATGATAAGCATTATCTGTACCTGTAATTTCTAATTGTCTGTACTTCTACTATTATGTCATTTATTGAAATATAAAAATGAAAAATCCAAACTTAATGAATTAAAAAAAGAAGAAAGCGCCCAACGTGGGGCTCGAACCCACGACCCTGAGATTAAGAGTCTCATGCTCTACCGACTGAGCTAGCCAGGCAACTTATGAGTGTCTATTTCTGACTAGCTAAGCGAGAGTCGCCAACATGATTGGGTTGACCTGCTTCCCAGGGAAGCATGGCAGAGTATCAGAGGATCCGGAACATCGAAAGCCCTTCTTGTCCTGATCAGCTTCCCTGGTGGTCTAGTGGTTAGGATTCGGCGCTCTCACCGCCGCGGCCCGGGTTCGATTCCCGGTCAGGGAAATTGACTTTTACTACACTTTTACTCAAAGAGTACTCTAATTCTAACACCAATAAACCTAAATATGATTTATATTGAACTCCAACTACATTCTTCTTTTTGTATGTATTTTATCTTGGTTAGAAATACTATACCATTCTGTTTCCCAGACTTAATGCTGAGGAAGTCTAACTGCGAAACGATAATGATTAAAGTTATGCTATATCACCAGTGTTGCGCTGCTGTCAAAATTGGGTTTCAACCTACCTGGTAGAGGTAGTGCCTGCCAGAAGCACACTACAAGTGGCTCGCCGTGATCGTATAGTGGTTAGTACTCTGCGTTGTGGCCGCAGCAAATCCGGGTCACGGCACTTTTTTTTTCCCAGTCGTTTTTCCACACAATATTTAGTATCCAAAAATCCATTACCCAAATTTATTTTCAGATTTTTCCACAAGTTTCACATTGATACAATGGCACGTGTGCAGGTCTGGTGGGCCAATGGCAGGTTGGTGATTGTTTTGCTCTACACAATATTTACATTGATACTACAGTATTTCATGAGTGCCTAGAGGGTTCACTATATCTTATTGGTGAAAAATGATCCGTTATCTGAAATGACCTGTTATCCAAAATACTTCTGGTCCCAAGCATTTCGGAGAAGTGATACTGAACCAGTATAGTCAGAAACACTCTATTATATTTATCACAGTTACTTCCAGTCTCTCTTTCTGGGGCTAAAGATTTAAATTGTAAGCCTTAGGACAATGCTGTGAAATATTCAGGTCACCAGAAACTCTTTAGAGCAGTTAATGCATTTTCTCAAAGTAAAGGTACTATAGTGGATTTTGTTGTGGTCATGGATGACCAATTGTTCCACGGCCTATTTTAAGGAATTTTTCTCACTGCACGTTATACTTCCAAAAGGACTGGCCAGCATGTAGAACAAATATGTGTCCCTGGAAACATGGCCAATGTTGGCAACTATGGACCATTAGCATCATTCCTGCTTTTAAGGCTTCTAAATATTCACGCTTAGAAAGAGGGAAAGTTAATAACTAAGTGTTCAGAAAAAATGTAACATTATTTTGTAAAAAAATAAACAGATTTGTTTTTCAGTATATAAAAAAATTAACCCAAAAAATTCTGCCGTGACCCAGATTCAAACCGGTTTGCTGCGCTCACAACACAAAGTACTAACCACTATATGATCACAGCGAGCCACTTAAAAGTGTTATTTGTAAGTGATTGAGACAGTGAGTGAGATAGGTAGATAACAGTGGTAGTAGTGGACAGTAAGCACTAGTTAGAGTTAGCGTGACACTGTGTGTGTGACTGTGTGTAAGGGTGACTGTGTGTGTGTGTAAGTGTGACTGTGTGTGTGTCTGTGTGTGTGTAAGTGTGACTGTGTGTGCTATCACTATACGAGCCACTCAAATGTACTAATTCTAAATGAGTGAAAAAGGTGAAATGGGAGATAGTGGTAGTAGGAGACAGTGTGCACTAGGTGGATCACGCCACAAATTACCTAATGGGATGCATTTACTCAATCTTCTTCAGTTAATGGACTATGTCCAGGGGTCAAGTCCTGGAAAAAAAAGTGTGGGAACTCACACAAAATACACTGCGACCCCCCCCCCCCCCGAATATATATTTCACCGAAAATTCAGTGAATTTTGCCCCTCTATGCAGGATTCTGCCCCTCTATATGCCAGGATTTTGCCCCTCTATTCCAGGATTTTGCCCCTCTATTCCAGGATTCTGCCCCTCTATATGCCAGGATTTTCCCCTCTATGTCAGGATTTTGCCCCTCTATATGCCAGGATTTTACCCCTCTATGCCAGGATTCTGCCCCTCTATATGCCAGGATTTTGCCCCTCTATTCCAGGATTTTGCTCCTCTATTGAAGCATTTTGCCCCTCTATATGCCAGGATTTTCCCCTCTATGTGCCAGGATTTTGTCCCTCTATGCCATGATTTTGACCCTCTATGCCAGGATTTTGTCCCTCTATTCCAGGATTTTGACCCTCTATATGCCAGGATTTTCCCCTCTATGTGCCAGGATTTTTCCCCTCTGTGCCAGTCAGATACCAGGAATATTGTGCCACTCAGAGCCCAGTAATAGTGTGCAAGTCAGATACCAGGAATAGTGTGCCAGTCAGATACCAGGAATAGTGTTCCAGTCAGATACCAGGAATAGTGTTCCAGTCAGATACCAGGAATAGTGTGCCAGTCAGATAGCAGGAATAGTGTGCCAGACAGATGCCCAGAAATAGTGTGCCAGTCAGATACCAGGAATAGTGTGCCAGTCAGAGCCCAGGAATATTGTGCCAGTCAGATGCCCAGTAATATTGTGCCATTCAGATACCAGTAATATTGTGCCAGTCAGATGCCCAGTAATATTGTGCCAGTCAGATGCCCAGTAATATTGTGCCACTCAGAGCCCAGTAATAGTGTGCCACTCAGATACCAGGAATATTGTGCCACTCAGAGCCCAGTAATAGTGTGCAAGTCAGATACCAGGAATAGTGTGCCAGTCAGAGCCCAGTAATATTGTGCCAATATTGGACTTTTTTTTTTTATCACGGCGGCTCAAATCCAGATCCGCCACTGCAGGAGCAAAGGGAACAGCGTTCCTGCCATGAAAAAAGTGCAGGAACACCGTTCCCACGCGTTCCTGCAGGACTCGAGCCCTGACTATGTCACACAAAATTGTTTCTTCCACTCTGTTCAAGTCACAAGCTTTAATCTGTCAGCTTCCCTGGTGGTCTAGTGGTTAGGATTCGGCGCTCTCACCGCCGCGGCCCGGGTTCGATTCCCGGTCAGCGAAATTGTCTTTTACTACAATTTTAATCAAAGAGTACTCTAATTCTAACACCAATAAACGTAAATATGATTTATATTGAATTAAAGCATTCTAGAGATTTGTTCAGCATTTTTCACCTTGTCTCTCACACACTGACCTGATATATACCAAATGCACTGGGCAATGCTCTGGAACAAACCCTCTATACCCCCAATGTCAAAGGTCATGGCAATGGTTGAAGATGTTGTTGACATGTACTATCTCTCTGTTCAGCTTCACGATACTTCCACACGTTCTTTAAAACCTGGGGCCCCTGGAGGGCATGCTTCCTTAACTAAATCCGCAATACGAGAACCAGAAACATAGATACCCCGTGCTAAGTGGCCTGCAAAGCACTCCACAAATAATGTTTCAAATGACCAAGATCTACACCAACCCAAGATAGAAAGGGTCCAGGTCACTTGAACTTCCCTCCCCCTTTTTTGAATCCCCGATCACCCGGATACCCAATGTCCCCCCCCCCTCCACTTCTGTTTATCGTTTCAAAAGTAATAATATGTATATATGTCTCAGAAGATACTAGAGGATTTTCAATACTATTCCTGTATGATCTCTCTGGCAATATACAGTCAGAATTCTTCTATGCCAAATCAACCCCTACCTAATATGTTTCAGTGTCATGATAAGCATTATCTGTACCTGTAATTTCTAATTGTCTGTACTTCTACTATTATGTCATTTATTGAAATATAAAAATGAAAAATCCAAACTTAATGAATTAAAAAAAGAAGAAAGCGCCCAACGTGGGGCTCGAACCCACGACCCTGAGATTAAGAGTCTCATGCTCTACCGACTGAGCTAGCCAGGCAACTTATGAGTGTCTATTTCTGACTAGCTAAGCGAGAGTCGCCAACATGATTGGGTTGCCTGCTTCCCAGGGAAGCATGGCAGAGTATCAGAGGATCCGGAACATCGAAAGCCCTTCTTGTCCTGATCAGCTTCCCTGGTGGTCTAGTGGTTAGGATTCGGCGCTCTCACCGCCGCGGCCCGGGTTCGATTCCCGGTCAGGGAAATTGACTTTTACTACACTTTTACTCAAAGAGTACTTTAATTCTAACACCAATAAACCTAAATATGATTTATATTGAACTCCAACTACATTCTTCTTTTTGTATGTATTTTATCTTGGTTAGAAATACTATACCATTCTGTTTCCCAGACTTAATGCTGAGGAAGCCTAACTGCGAAACGATAATGATTAAAGTTATGCTATATCACCAGTGTTGCGCTGCTGTCAAAATTGGGTTTCAACCTACCTGGTAGAGGTGGTGCCTGCCAGAAGCACACTACAAGTGGCTCGCCGTGATCGTATAGTGGTTAGTACTCTGCGTTGTGGCCGCAGCAACCCCGGTTCGAATCCGGGTCACGGCACTTTTTTTTTCCCAGTCGTTTTTCCACACAATATTTAGTATCCAAAAATCCATTACCCAAATTTATTTTCAGATTTTTCCACAAGTTTCACATTGATACAATGGCACGTGTGCAGGTCTGGTGGGCCAATGGCAGGTTGGTGATTGTTTTCCTCTACACAATATTTACATTGATACTACAGTATTTCATGAGTGCCTAGAGGGTTCACTATATCTTATTGGTGAAAAATGATCCGTTATCTGAAATGACCTGTTATCCAAAATACTTCTGGTCCCAAGCATTTCGGAGAAGTGATACTGAACCAGTATAGTCAGAAACACTCTATTATATTTATCACAGTTACTTCCAGTCTCTCTTTCTGGGGCTAAAGATTTAAATTGTAAGCCTTAGGACAATGCTGTGAAATATTCAGGTCACCAGAAACTCTTTAGAGCAGTTAATGCATTTTCTCAAAGTAAAGGTACTATAGTGGATTTTGTTGTGGTCATGGATGACCAATTGTTCCACGGCCTATTTTAAGGAATTTTTCTCACTGCACGTTATACTTCCAAAAGGACTGGCCAGCATGTAGAACAAATATGTGTCCCTGGAAACATGGCCAATGTTGGCAACTATGGACCATTAGCATCATTCCTGCTTTTAAGGCTTCTAAATATTCACGCTTAGAAAGAGGGAAAGTTAATAACTAAGTGTTCAGAAAAAATGTAACATTATTTTGTAAAAAAAAAAACAGATTTGTTTTTCAGTATATAAAAAAATTAACCCAAAAAATTCTGCCGTGACCCAGATTCAAACCGGTTTGCTGCGCTCACAACACAAAGTACTAACCACTATATGATCACAGCGAGCCACTTAAAAGTGTTATTTGTAAGTGATTGAGACAGTGAGTGAGATAGGTAGATAACAGTGGTAGTAGTGGACAGTAAGCACTAGTTAGTGTTAGCGTGACACTGTGTGTGTGACTGTGTGTAAGGGTGACTGTGTGTGTGTGTAAGTGTGACTGTGTGTGTGTCTGTGTGTGTGTAAGTGTGACTGTGTGTGCTATCACTATACGAGCCACTCAAATGTACTAATTCTAAATGAGTGAAAAAGGTGAAATGGGAGATAGTGGTAGTAGGAGACAGTGTGCACTAGGTGGATCACGCCACAAATTACCTAATGGGATGCGTTTACTCAATCTTCTTCAGTTAATGGACTATGTCCAGGGGTCAAGTCCTGGAAAAAAAAGTGTGGGAACTCACACAAAATCCACTGCGACCCCCCCCCCGAATATATATTTCACCGAAAATTCAGTGAATTTTGCCCCTCTATGCAGGATTCTGCCCCTCTATATGCCAGGATTTTGCCCCTCTATTCCAGGATTTTGCCCCTCTATTCCAGGATTCTGCCCCTCTATATGCCAGGATTTTCCCCTCTATGTCAGGATTTTGCCCCTCTATATGCCAGGATTTTGCCCCTCTATGCCAGGATTCTGCCCCTCTATATGCCAGGATTTTGCCCCTCTATTCCAGGATTTTGCTCCTCTATTGAAGCATTTTGCCCCTCTATATGCCAGGATTTTCCCCTCTATGTGCCAGGATTTTGTCCCTCTATGCCATGATTTTGACCCTCTATGCCAGGATTTTGTCCCTCTATTCCAGGATTTTGACCCTCTATATGCCAGGATTTTCCCCTCTATGTGCCAGGATTTTTCCCCTCTGTGCCAGTCAGATACCAGGAATATTGTGCCACTCAGAGCCCAGTAATAGTGTGCAAGTCAGATACCAGGAATAGTGTGCCAGTCAGATACCAGGAATAGTGTTCCAGTCAGATACCAGGAATAGTGTGCCAGTCAGATAGCAGGAATAGTGTGCCAGACAGATGCCCAGAAATAGTGTGCCAGTCAGATACCAGGAATAGTGTGCCAGTCAGAGCCCAGGAATATTGTGCCAGTCAGATGCCCAGTAATATTGTGCCATTCAGATACCAGTAATATTGTGCCAGTCAGATGCCCAGTAATATTGTGCCAGTCAGATGCCCAGTAATATTGTGCCACTCAGAGCCCAGTAATAGTGTGCCACTCAGATACCAGGAATATTGTGCCACTCAGAGCCCAGTAATAGTGTGCAAGTCAGATACCAGGAATAGTGTGCCAGTCAGAGCCCAGTAATATTGTGCCAATATTGGACTTTTTTTTTTTATCACGGCGGCTCAAATCCAGATCCGCCACTGCAGGAGCAAAGGGAACAGCGTTCCTGCCATGAAAAAAGTGCAGGAACACCGTTCCCACGCGTTCCTGCAGGACTCGAGCCCTGACTATGTCACACAAAATTGTTTCTTCCACTCTGTTCAAGTCACAAGCTTTAATCTGTCAGCTTCCCTGGTGGTCTAGTGGTTAGGATTCGGCGCTCTCACCGCCGCGGCCCGGGTTCGATTCCCGGTCAGGGAAATTGTCTTTTACTACAATTTTACTCAAAGAGTACTCTAATTCTAACACCATTAAACGTAAATATGATTTATATTGAATTAAAGCATTCTAGAGATTTGTTCAGCATTTTTCACCTTGTGTCTCACACACTGCCCTGATATATACCAAATGCACTGGGCAATGCTCTGGAACAAACCCTCTATACCCCCAATGTCAAAGGTCATGGCAATGGTTGAAGATGTTGTTGACATGTACTATCTCTCTGTTCAGCTTCACGATACTTCCACACGTTCTTTAAAACCTGGGGCCCCTGGAGGGCATGCTTCCTTAACTAAATCCGCAATACGAGAACCAGAAACATAGATACCCCGTGCTAAGTGGCCTGCAAAGCACTCCACAAATAATGTTTCAAATGACCAAGATCTACACCAACCCAAGATAGAAAGGGTCCAGGTCACTTGAACTTCCCTCCCCCTTTTTTGAATCCCCGATCACCCGGATACCCAATGTCCCCCCCCCTCCACTTCTGTTTATCGTTTCAAAAGTAATAATATGTATATATGTCTCAGAAGATACTAGAGGATTTTCAATACTATTCCTGTATGATCTCTCTGGTAATATACAGTCAGAATTCTTCTATGCCAAATCAACCCCTACCTAATATGTTTCAGTGTCATGATAAGCATTATCTGTACCTGTAATTTCTAATTGTCTGTACTTCTACTATTATGTCATTTATTGAAATATAAAAATGAAAAATCCAAACTTAATGAATTAAAAAAAGAAGAAAGCGCCCAACGTGGGGCTCGAACCCACGACCCTGAGATTAAGAGTCTCATGCTCTACCGACTGAGCTAGCCAGGCAACTTATGAGTGTCTATTTCTGACTAGCTAAGCGAGAGTCGCCAACATGATTGGGTTGACCTGCTTCCCAGGGAAGCATGGCAGAGTATCAGAGGATCCGGAACATCGAAAGCCCTTCTTGTCCTGATCAGCTTCCCTGGTGGTCTAGTGGTTAGGATTCGGCGCTCTCACCGCCGCGGCCCGGGTTCGATTCCCGGTCAGGGAAATTGACTTTTACTACACTTTTACTCAAAGAGTACTCTAATTCTAACACCAATAAACCTAAATATGATTTATATTGAACTCCAACTACATTCTTCTTTTTGTATGTATTTTATCTTGGTTAGAAATACTATACCATTCTGTTTCCCAGACTTAATGCTGAGGAAGTCTAACTGCGAAACGATAATGATTAAAGTTATGCTATATCACCAGTGTTGCGCTGCTGTCAAAATTGGGTTTCAACCTACCTGGTAGAGGTAGTGCCTGCCAGAAGCACACTACAAGTGGCTCGCCGTGATCGTATAGTGGTTAGTACTCTGCGTTGTGGCCGCAGCAAATCCGGGTCACGGCACTTTTTTTTTCCCAGTCGTTTTTCCACACAATATTTAGTATCCAAAAATCCATTACCCAAATTTATTTTCAGATTTTTCCACAAGTTTCACATTGATACAATGGCACGTGTGCAGGTCTGGTGGGCCAATGGCAGGTTGGTGATTGTTTTGCTCTACACAATATTTACATTGATACTACAGTATTTCATGAGTGCCTAGAGGGTTCACTATATCTTATTGGTGAAAAATGATCCGTTATCTGAAATGACCTGTTATCCAAAATACTTCTGGTCCCAAGCATTTCGGAGAAGTGATACTGAACCAGTATAGTCAGAAACACTCTATTATATTTATCACAGTTACTTCCAGTCTCTCTTTCTGGGGCTAAAGATTTAAATTGTAAGCCTTAGGACAATGCTGTGAAATATTCAGGTCACCAGAAACTCTTTAGAGCAGTTAATGCATTTTCTCAAAGTAAAGGTACTATAGTGGATTTTGTTGTGGTCATGGATGACCAATTGTTCCACGGCCTATTTTAAGGAATTTTTCTCACTGCACGTTATACTTCCAAAAGGACTGGCCAGCATGTAGAACAAATATGTGTCCCTGGAAACATGGCCAATGTTGGCAACTATGGACCATTAGCATCATTCCTGCTTTTAAGGCTTCTAAATATTCACGCTTAGAAAGAGGGAAAGTTAATAACTAAGTGTTCAGAAAAAATGTAACATTATTTTGTAAAAAAATAAACAGATTTGTTTTTCAGTATATAAAAAAATTAACCCAAAAAATTCTGCCGTGACCCAGATTCAAACCGGTTTGCTGCGCTCACAACACAAAGTACTAACCACTATATGATCACAGCGAGCCACTTAAAAGTGTTATTTGTAAGTGATTGAGACAGTGAGTGAGATAGGTAGATAACAGTGGTAGTAGTGGACAGTAAGCACTAGTTAGAGTTAGCGTGACACTGTGTGTGTGACTGTGTGTAAGGGTGACTGTGTGTGTGTGTAAGTGTGACTGTGTGTGTGTCTGTGTGTGTGTAAGTGTGACTGTGTGTGCTATCACTATACGAGCCACTCAAATGTACTAATTCTAAATGAGTGAAAAAGGTGAAATGGGAGATAGTGGTAGTAGGAGACAGTGTGCACTAGGTGGATCACGCCACAAATTACCTAATGGGATGCATTTACTCAATCTTCTTCAGTTAATGGACTATGTCCAGGGGTCAAGTCCTGGAAAAAAAAGTGTGGGAACTCACACAAAATACACTGCGACCCCCCCCCCCCCCGAATATATATTTCACCGAAAATTCAGTGAATTTTGCCCCTCTATGCAGGATTCTGCCCCTCTATATGCCAGGATTTTGCCCCTCTATTCCAGGATTTTGCCCCTCTATTCCAGGATTCTGCCCCTCTATATGCCAGGATTTTCCCCTCTATGTCAGGATTTTGCCCCTCTATATGCCAGGATTTTACCCCTCTATGCCAGGATTCTGCCCCTCTATATGCCAGGATTTTGCCCCTCTATTCCAGGATTTTGCTCCTCTATTGAAGCATTTTGCCCCTCTATATGCCAGGATTTTCCCCTCTATGTGCCAGGATTTTGTCCCTCTATGCCATGATTTTGACCCTCTATGCCAGGATTTTGTCCCTCTATTCCAGGATTTTGACCCTCTATATGCCAGGATTTTCCCCTCTATGTGCCAGGATTTTTCCCCTCTGTGCCAGTCAGATACCAGGAATATTGTGCCACTCAGAGCCCAGTAATAGTGTGCAAGTCAGATACCAGGAATAGTGTGCCAGTCAGATACCAGGAATAGTGTTCCAGTCAGATACCAGGAATAGTGTTCCAGTCAGATACCAGGAATAGTGTGCCAGTCAGATAGCAGGAATAGTGTGCCAGACAGATGCCCAGAAATAGTGTGCCAGTCAGATACCAGGAATAGTGTGCCAGTCAGAGCCCAGGAATATTGTGCCAGTCAGATGCCCAGTAATATTGTGCCATTCAGATACCAGTAATATTGTGCCAGTCAGATGCCCAGTAATATTGTGCCAGTCAGATGCCCAGTAATATTGTGCCACTCAGAGCCCAGTAATAGTGTGCCACTCAGATACCAGGAATATTGTGCCACTCAGAGCCCAGTAATAGTGTGCAAGTCAGATACCAGGAATAGTGTGCCAGTCAGAGCCCAGTAATATTGTGCCAATATTGGACTTTTTTTTTTTATCACGGCGGCTCAAATCCAGATCCGCCACTGCAGGAGCAAAGGGAACAGCGTTCCTGCCATGAAAAAAGTGCAGGAACACCGTTCCCACGCGTTCCTGCAGGACTCGAGCCCTGACTATGTCACACAAAATTGTTTCTTCCACTCTGTTCAAGTCACAAGCTTTAATCTGTCAGCTTCCCTGGTGGTCTAGTGGTTAGGATTCGGCGCTCTCACCGCCGCGGCCCGGGTTCGATTCCCGGTCAGGGAAATTGTCTTTTACTACAATTTTACTCAAAGAGTACTCTAATTCTAACACCATTAAACGTAAATATGATTTATATTGAATTAAAGCATTCTAGAGATTTGTTCAGCATTTTTCACCTTGTGTCTCACACACTGCCCTGATATATACCAAATGCACTGGGCAATGCTCTGGAACAAACCCTCTATACCCCCAATGTCAAAGGTCATGGCAATGGTTGAAGATGTTGTTGACATGTACTATCTCTCTGTTCAGCTTCACGATACTTCCACACGTTCTTTAAAACCTGGGGCCCCTGGAGGGCATGCTTCCTTAACTAAATCCGCAATACGAGAACCAGAAACATAGATACCCCGTGCTAAGTGGCCTGCAAAGCACTCCACAAATAATGTTTCAAATGACCAAGATCTACACCAACCCAAGATAGAAAGGGTCCAGGTCACTTGAACTTCCCTCCCCCTTTTTTGAATCCCCGATCACCCGGATACCCAATGTCCCCCCCCCCTCCACTTCTGTTTATCGTTTCAAAAGTAATAATATGTATATATGTCTCAGAAGATACTAGAGGATTTTCAATACTATTCCTGTATGATCTCTCTGGTAATATACAGTCAGAATTCTTCTATGCCAAATCAACCCCTACCTAATATGTTTCAGTGTCATGATAAGCATTATCTGTACCTGTAATTTCTAATTGTCTGTACTTCTACTATTATGTCATTTATTGAAATATAAAAATGAAAAATCCAAACTTAATGAATTAAAAAAAGAAGAAAGCGCCCAACGTGGGGCTCGAACCCACGACCCTGAGATTAAGAGTCTCATGCTCTACCGACTGAGCTAGCCAGGCAACTTATGAGTGTCTATTTCTGACTAGCTAAGCGAGAGTCGCCAACATGATTGGGTTGACCTGCTTCCCAGGGAAGCATGGCAGAGTATCAGAGGATCCGGAACATCGAAAGCCCTTCTTGTCCTGATCAGCTTCCCTGGTGGTCTAGTGGTTAGGATTCGGCGCTCTCACCGCCGCGGCCCGGGTTCGATTCCCGGTCAGTGAAATTGACTTTTACTACACTTTTACTCAAAGAGTACTCTAATTCTAACACCAATGAACCTAAATATGATTTATATTGAACTCCAACTACATTCTTCTTTTTGTATGTATTTTATCTTGGTTAGAAATACTATACCATTCTGTTTCCCAGACTTAATGCTGAGGAAGCCTAACTGCGAAACGATAATGATTAAAGTTATGCTATATCACCAGTGTTGCGCTGCTGTCAAAATTGGGTTTCAACCTACCTGGTAGAGGTACTACAAGTGGCTCGCCGTGATCGTATAGTGGTTAGTACTCTGCGTTGTGGCCGCAGCAACCCCGGTTCGAATCCGGGTCACGGCACTTTTTTTTTCACATTCGTTTTTCCACACAATATTTAGTATCCAAAAATCCATTACCCAAATTTATTTTCAGATTTTTCCACAAGTTTCACATTGATACAATGGCACGTGTGCAGGTCTGGTGGGCCAATGGCAGGTTGGTGATTGTTTTGCTCTACACAATATTTACATTGATACTACAGTATTTCATGAGTGCCTAGAGGGTTCACTATATCTTATTGGTGAAAAATGATCCGTTATCTGAAATGACCTGTTATCCAAAATACTTCTGGTCCCAAGCATTTCGGAGAAGTGATACTGAACCAGTATAGTCAGAAACACTCTATTATATTTATCACAGTTACTTCCAGTCTCTCTTTCTGGGGCTAAAGATTTAAATTGTAAGCCTTAGGACAATGCTGTGAAATATTCAGGTCACCAGAAACTCTTTAGAGCAGTTAATGCATTTTCTCAAAGTAAAGGTACTATAGTGGATTTTGTTGTGGTCAATTGTTCCACGGCCTATTTTAAGGAATTTTTCTCACTGCACGTTATACTTCCAAAAGGACTGGCCAGCATGTAGAACAAATATGTGTCCCTGGAAACATGGCCAATGTTGGCAACTATGGACCATTAGCATCATTCCTGCTTTTAAGGCTTCTAAATATTCACGCTTAGAAAGAGGGAAAGTTAATAACTAAGTGTTCAGAAAAAATGTAACATTATTTTGTAAAAAAAAAAACAGATTTGTTTTTCAGTATATAAAAAAATTAACCCAAAAAATTCTGCCGTGACCCAGATTCAAACCGGTTTGCTGCGCTCACAACACAAAGTACTAACCACTATATGATCACAGCGAGCCACTTAAAAGTGTTATTTGTAAGTGATTGAGACAGTGAGTGAGATAGGTAGATAACAGTGGTAGTAGTGGACAGTAAGCACTAGTTAGTGTTAGCGTGACACTGTGTGTGTGACTGTGTGTAAGGGTGACTGTGTGTGTGTGTAAGTGTGACTGTGTGTGTGTCTGTGTGTGTGTAAGTGTGACTGTGTGTGCTATCACTATCCGAGCCACTCAAATGTACTAATTCTAAATGAGTGAAAAAGGTGAAATGGGAGATAGTGGTAGTAGGAGACAGTGTGCACTAGGTGGATCACGCCACAAATTACCTAATGGGATGCGTTTACTCAATCTTCTTCAGTTAATGGACTATGTCCAGGGGTCAAGTCCTGGAAAAAAAAGTGTGGGAACTCACACAAAATCCACTGCGACCCCCCCCCCCCCCCCGAATATATATTTCACCGAAAATTCAGTGAATTTTGCCCCTCTATGCAGGATTCTGCCCCTCTATATGCCAGGATTTTGCCCCTCTATTCCAGGATTTTGCCCCTCTATTCCAGGATTCTGCCCCTCTATATGCCAGGATTTTCCCCTCTATGTCAGGATTTTGCCCCTCTATATGCCAGGATTTTGCCCCTCTATGCCAGGATTCTGCCCCTCTATATGCCAGGATTTTGCCCCTCTATTCCAGGATTTTGCTCCTCTATTGAAGCATTTTGCCCCTCTATATGCCAGGATTTTCCCCTCTATGTGCCAGGATTTTGTCCCTCTATGCCATGATTTTGACCCTCTATGCCAGGATTTTGTCCCTCTATTCCAGGATTTTGACCCTCTATATGCCAGGATTTTCCCCTCTATGTGCCAGGATTTTTCCCCTCTGTGCCAGTCAGATACCAGGAATATTGTGCCACTCAGAGCCCAGTAATAGTGTGCAAGTCAGATACCAGGAATAGTGTGCCAGTCAGATACCAGGAATAGTGTTCCAGTCAGATAGCAGGAATAGTGTGCCAGTCAGATAGCAGGAATAGTGTGCCAGACAGATGCCCAGAAATAGTGTGCCAGTCAGATACCAGGAATAGTGTGCCAGTCAGAGCCCAGGAATATTGTGCCAGTCAGATGCCCAGTAATATTGTGCCATTCAGATACCAGTAATATTGTGCCAGTCAGATGCCCAGTAATATTGTGCCAGTCAGATGCCCAGTAATATTGTGCCACTCAGAGCCCAGTAATAGTGTGCCACTCAGATACCAGGAATATTGTGCCACTCAGAGCCCAGTAATAGTGTGCAAGTCAGATACCAGGAATAGTGTGCCAGTCAGAGCCCAGTAATATTGTGCCAATATTGGACTTTTTTTTTTTATCACGGCGGCTCAAATCCAGATCCGCCACTGCAGGAGCAAAGGGAACAGCGTTCCTGCCATGAAAAAAGTGCAGGAACACCGTTCCCACGCGTTCCTGCAGGACTCGAGCCCTGACTATGTCACACAAAATTGTTTCTTCCACTCTGTTCAAGTCACAAGCTTTAATCTGTCAGCTTCCCTGGTGGTCTAGTGGTTAGGATTCGGCGCTCTCACCGCCGCGGCCCGGGTTCGATTCCCGGTCAGCGAAATTGTCTTTTACTACAATTTTAATCAAAGAGTACTCTAATTCTAACACCAATAAACGTAAATATGATTTATATTGAATTAAAGCATTCTAGAGATTTGTTCAGCATTTTTCACCTTGTCTCTCACACACTGACCTGATATATACCAAATGCACTGGGCAATGCTCTGGAACAAACCCTCTATACCCCCAATGTCAAAGGTCATGGCAATGGTTGAAGATGTTGTTGACATGTACTATCTCTCTGTTCAGCTTCACGATACTTCCACACGTTCTTTAAAACCTGGGGCCCCTGGAGGGCATGCTTCCTTAACTAAATCCGCAATACGAGAACCAGAAACATAGATACCCCGTGCTAAGTGGCCTGCAAAGCACTCCACAAATAATGTTTCAAATGACCAAGATCTACACCAACCCAAGATAGAAAGGGTCCAGGTCACTTGAACTTCCCTCCCCCTTTTTTGAATCCCCGATCACCCGGATACCCAATGTCCCCCCCCCCTCCACTTCTGTTTATCGTTTCAAAAGTAATAATATGTATATATGTCTCAGAAGATACTAGAGGATTTTCAATACTATTCCTGTATGATCTCTCTGGCAATATACAGTCAGAATTCTTCTATGCCAAATCAACCCCTACCTAATATGTTTCAGTGTCATGATAAGCATTATCTGTACCTGTAATTTCTAATTGTCTGTACTTCTACTATTATGTCATTTATTGAAATATAAAAATGAAAAATCCAAACTTAATGAATTAAAAAAAGAAGAAAGCGCCCAACGTGGGGCTCGAACCCACGACCCTGAGATTAAGAGTCTCATGCTCTACCGACTGAGCTAGCCAGGCAACTTATGAGTGTCTATTTCTGACTAGCTAAGCGAGAGTCGCCAACATGATTGGGTTGCCTGCTTCCCAGGGAAGCATGGCAGAGTATCAGAGGATCCGGAACATCGAAAGCCCTTCTTGTCCTGATCAGCTTCCCTGGTGGTCTAGTGGTTAGGATTCGGCGCTCTCACCGCCGCGGCCCGGGTTCGATTCCCGGTCAGGGAAATTGACTTTTACTACACTTTTACTCAAAGAGTACTTTAATTCTAACACCAATAAACCTAAATATGATTTATATTGAACTCCAACTACATTCTTCTTTTTGTATGTATTTTATCTTGGTTAGAAATACTATACCATTCTGTTTCCCAGACTTAATGCTGAGGAAGCCTAACTGCGAAACGATAATGATTAAAGTTATGCTATATCACCAGTGTTGCGCTGCTGTCAAAATTGGGTTTCAACCTACCTGGTAGAGGTAGTGCCTGCCAGAAGCACACTACAAGTGGCTCGCCGTGATCGTATAGTGGTTAGTACTCTGCGTTGTGGCCGCAGCAACCCCGGTTCGAATCCGGGTCACGGCACTTTTTTTTTCCCAGTCGTTTTTCCACACAATATTTAGTATCCAAAAATCCATTACCCAAATTTATTTTCAGATTTTTCCACAAGTTTCACATTGATACAATGGCACGTGTGCAGGTCTGGTGGGCCAATGGCAGGTTGGTGATTGTTTTCCTCTACACAATATTTACATTGATACTACAGTATTTCATGAGTGCCTAGAGGGTTCACTATATCTTATTGGTGAAAAATGATCCGTTATCTGAAATGACCTGTTATCCAAAATACTTCTGGTCCCAAGCATTTCGGAGAAGTGATACTGAACCAGTATAGTCAGAAACACTCTATTATATTTATCACAGTTACTTCCAGTCTCTCTTTCTGGGGCTAAAGATTTAAATTGTAAGCCTTAGGACAATGCTGTGAAATATTCAGGTCACCAGAAACTCTTTAGAGCAGTTAATGCATTTTCTCAAAGTAAAGGTACTATAGTGGATTTTGTTGTGGTCATGGATGACCAATTGTTCCACGGCCTATTTTAAGGAATTTTTCTCACTGCACGTTATACTTCCAAAAGGACTGGCCAGCATGTAGAACAAATATGTGTCCCTGGAAACATGGCCAATGTTGGCAACTATGGACCATTAGCATCATTCCTGCTTTTAAGGCTTCTAAATATTCACGCTTAGAAAGAGGGAAAGTTAATAACTAAGTGTTCAGAAAAAATGTAACATTATTTTGTAAAAAAAAAAACAGATTTGTTTTTCAGTATATAAAAAAATTAACCCAAAAAATTCTGCCGTGACCCAGATTCAAACCGGTTTGCTGCGCTCACAACACAAAGTACTAACCACTATATGATCACAGCGAGCCACTTAAAAGTGTTATTTGTAAGTGATTGAGACAGTGAGTGAGATAGGTAGATAACAGTGGTAGTAGTGGACAGTAAGCACTAGTTAGTGTTAGCGTGACACTGTGTGTGTGACTGTGTGTAAGGGTGACTGTGTGTGTGTGTAAGTGTGACTGTGTGTGTGTCTGTGTGTGTGTAAGTGTGACTGTGTGTGCTATCACTATACGAGCCACTCAAATGTACTAATTCTAAATGAGTGAAAAAGGTGAAATGGGAGATAGTGGTAGTAGGAGACAGTGTGCACTAGGTGGATCACGCCACAAATTACCTAATGGGATGCGTTTACTCAATCTTCTTCAGTTAATGGACTATGTCCAGGGGTCAAGTCCTGGAAAAAAAAGTGTGGGAACTCACACAAAATCCACTGCGACCCCCCCCCCGAATATATATTTCACCGAAAATTCAGTGAATTTTGCCCCTCTATGCAGGATTCTGCCCCTCTATATGCCAGGATTTTGCCCCTCTATTCCAGGATTTTGCCCCTCTATTCCAGGATTCTGCCCCTCTATATGCCAGGATTTTCCCCTCTATGTCAGGATTTTGCCCCTCTATATGCCAGGATTTTGCCCCTCTATGCCAGGATTCTGCCCCTCTATATGCCAGGATTTTGCCCCTCTATTCCAGGATTTTGCTCCTCTATTGAAGCATTTTGCCCCTCTATATGCCAGGATTTTCCCCTCTATGTGCCAGGATTTTGTCCCTCTATGCCATGATTTTGACCCTCTATGCCAGGATTTTGTCCCTCTATTCCAGGATTTTGACCCTCTATATGCCAGGATTTTCCCCTCTATGTGCCAGGATTTTTCCCCTCTGTGCCAGTCAGATACCAGGAATATTGTGCCACTCAGAGCCCAGTAATAGTGTGCAAGTCAGATACCAGGAATAGTGTGCCAGTCAGATACCAGGAATAGTGTTCCAGTCAGATACCAGGAATAGTGTGCCAGTCAGATAGCAGGAATAGTGTGCCAGACAGATGCCCAGAAATAGTGTGCCAGTCAGATACCAGGAATAGTGTGCCAGTCAGAGCCCAGGAATATTGTGCCAGTCAGATGCCCAGTAATATTGTGCCATTCAGATACCAGTAATATTGTGCCAGTCAGATGCCCAGTAATATTGTGCCAGTCAGATGCCCAGTAATATTGTGCCACTCAGAGCCCAGTAATAGTGTGCCACTCAGATACCAGGAATATTGTGCCACTCAGAGCCCAGTAATAGTGTGCAAGTCAGATACCAGGAATAGTGTGCCAGTCAGAGACCAGTAATATTGTGCCAATATTGGACTTTTTTTTTTTATCACGGCGGCTCAAATCCAGATCCGCCACTGCAGGAGCAAAGGGAACAGCGTTCCTGCCATGAAAAAAGTGCAGGAACACCGTTCCCACGCGTTCCTGCAGGACTCGAGCCCTGACTATGTCACACAAAATTGTTTCTTCCACTCTGTTCAAGTCACAAGCTTTAATCTGTCAGCTTCCCTGGTGGTCTAGTGGTTAGGATTCGGCGCTCTCACCGCCGCGGCCCGGGTTCGATTCCCGGTCAGGGAAATTGTCTTTTACTACAATTTTACTCAAAGAGTACTCTAATTCTAACACCATTAAACGTAAATATGATTTATATTGAATTAAAGCATTCTAGAGATTTGTTCAGCATTTTTCACCTTGTGTCTCACACACTGCCCTGATATATACCAAATGCACTGGGCAATGCTCTGGAACAAACCCTCTATACCCCCAATGTCAAAGGTCATGGCAATGGTTGAAGATGTTGTTGACATGTACTATCTCTCTGTTCAGCTTCACGATACTTCCACACGTTCTTTAAAACCTGGGGCCCCTGGAGGGCATGCTTCCTTAACTAAATCCGCAATACGAGAACCAGAAACATAGATACCCCGTGCTAAGTGGCCTGCAAAGCACTCCACAAATAATGTTTCAAATGACCAAGATCTACACCAACCCAAGATAGAAAGGGTCCAGGTCACTTGAACTTCCCTCCCCCTTTTTTGAATCCCCGATCACCCGGATACCCAATGTCCCCCCCCCTCCACTTCTGTTTATCGTTTCAAAAGTAATAATATGTATATATGTCTCAGAAGATACTAGAGGATTTTCAATACTATTCCTGTATGATCTCTCTGGTAATATACAGTCAGAATTCTTCTATGCCAAATCAACCCCTACCTAATATGTTTCAGTGTCATGATAAGCATTATCTGTACCTGTAATTTCTAATTGTCTGTACTTCTACTATTATGTCATTTATTGAAATATAAAAATGAAAAATCCAAACTTAATGAATTAAAAAAAGAAGAAAGCGCCCAACGTGGGGCTCGAACCCACGACCCTGAGATTAAGAGTCTCATGCTCTACCGACTGAGCTAGCCAGGCAACTTATAAGTGTCTATTTCTGACTAGCTAAGCGAGAGTCGCCAACATGATTGGGTTGACCTGCTTCCCAGGGAAGCATGGCAGAGTATCAGAGGATCCGGAACATCGAAAGCCCTTCTTGTCCTGATCAGCTTCCCTGGTGGTCTAGTGGTTAGGATTCGGCGCTCTCACCGCCGCGGCCCGGGTTCGATTCCCGGTCAGGGAAATTGACTTTTACTACACTTTTACTCAAAGAGTACTCTAATTCTAACACCAATAAACCTAAATATGATTTATATTGAACTCCAACTACATTCTTCTTTTTGTATGTATTTTATCTTGGTTAGAAATACTATACCATTCTGTTTCCCAGACTTAATGCTGAGGAAGTCTAACTGCGAAACGATAATGATTAAAGTTATGCTATATCACCAGTGTTGCGCTGCTGTCAAAATTGGGTTTCAACCTACCTGGTAGAGGTAGTGCCTGCCAGAAGCACACTACAAGTGGCTCGCCGTGATCGTATAGTGGTTAGTACTCTGCGTTGTGGCCGCAGCAAATCCGGGTCACGGCACTTTTTTTTTCCCAGTCGTTTTTCCACACAATATTTAGTATCCAAAAATCCATTACCCAAATTTATTTTCAGATTTTTCCACAAGTTTCACATTGATACAATGGCACGTGTGCAGGTCTGGTGGGCCAATGGCAGGTTGGTGATTGTTTTGCTCTACACAATATTTACATTGATACTACAGTATTTCATGAGTGCCTAGAGGGTTCACTATATCTTATTGGTGAAAAATGATCCGTTATCTGAAATGACCTGTTATCCAAAATACTTCTGGTCCCAAGCATTTCGGAGAAGTGATACTGAACCAGTATAGTCAGAAACACTCTATTATATTTATCACAGTTACTTCCAGTCTCTCTTTCTGGGGCTAAAGATTTAAATTGTAAGCCTTAGGACAATGCTGTGAAATATTCAGGTCACCAGAAACTCTTTAGAGCAGTTAATGCATTTTCTCAAAGTAAAGGTACTATAGTGGATTTTGTTGTGGTCATGGATGACCAATTGTTCCACGGCCTATTTTAAGGAATTTTTCTCACTGCACGTTATACTTCCAAAAGGACTGGCCAGCATGTAGAACAAATATGTGTCCCTGGAAACATGGCCAATGTTGGCAACTATGGACCATTAGCATCATTCCTGCTTTTAAGGCTTCTAAATATTCACGCTTAGAAAGAGGGAAAGTTAATAACTAAGTGTTCAGAAAAAATGTAACATTATTTTGTAAAAAAAAAAACAGATTTGTTTTTCAGTATATAAAAAAATTAACCCAAAAAATTCTGCCGTGACCCAGATTCAAACCGGTTTGCTGCGCTCACAACACAAAGTACTAACCACTATATGATCACAGCGAGCCACTTAAAAGTGTTATTTGTAAGTGATTGAGACAGTGAGTGAGATAGGTAGATAACAGTGGTAGTAGTGGACAGTAAGCACTAGTTAGAGTTAGCGTGACACTGTGTGTGTGACTGTGTGTAAGGGTGACTGTGTGTGTGTGTAAGTGTGACTGTGTGTGTGTCTGTGTGTGTGTAAGTGTGACTGTGTGTGCTATCACTATACGAGCCACTCAAATGTACTAATTCTAAATGAGTGAAAAAGGTGAAATGGGAGATAGTGGTAGTAGGAGACAGTGTGCACTAGGTGGATCACGCCACAAATTACCTAATGGGATGCATTTACTCAATCTTCTTCAGTTAATGGACTATGTCCAGGGGTCAAGTCCTGGAAAAAAAAGTGTGGGAACTCACACAAAATACACTGCGACCCCCCCCCCCCCCGAATATATATTTCACCGAAAATTCAGTGAATTTTGCCCCTCTATGCAGGATTCTGCCCCTCTATATGCCAGGATTTTGCCCCTCTATTCCAGGATTTTGCCCCTCTATTCCAGGATTCTGCCCCTCTATATGCCAGGATTTTCCCCTCTATGTCAGGATTTTGCCCCTCTATATGCCAGGATTTTACCCCTCTATGCCAGGATTCTGCCCCTCTATATGCCAGGATTTTGCCCCTCTATTCCAGGATTTTGCTCCTCTATTGAAGCATTTTGCCCCTCTATATGCCAGGATTTTCCCCTCTATATGCCAGGATTTTGCCCCTCTATTCCAGGATTTTGCTCCTCTATTGAAGCATTTTGCCCCTCTATATGCCAGGATTTTCCCCTCTATGTGCCAGGATTTTGTCCCTCTATGCCATGATTTTGACCCTCTATGCCAGGATTTTGTACCTCTATTCCAGGATTTTGACCCTCTATATGCCAGGATTTTCCCCTCTATGTGCCAGGATTTTTCCCCTCTGTGCCAGTCAGATACCAGGAATATTGTGCCACTCAGAGCCCAGTAATAGTGTGCAAGTCAGATACCAGGAATAGTGTGCCAGTCAGATACCAGGAATAGTGTTCCAGTCAGATAGCAGGAATAGTGTGCCAGTCAGATAGCAGGAATAGTGTGCCAGACAGATGCCCAGAAATAGTGTGCCAGTCAGATACCAGGAATAGTGTGCCAGTCAGAGCCCAGGAATATTGTGCCAGTCAGATGCCCAGTAATATTGTGCCATTCAGATACCAGTAATATTGTGCCAGTCAGATGCCCAGTAATATTGTGCCAGTCAGATGCCCAGTAATATTGTGCCACTCAGAGCCCAGTAATAGTGTGCCACTCAGATACCAGGAATATTGTGCCACTCAGAGCCCAGTAATAGTGTGCAAGTCAGATACCAGGAATAGTGTGCCAGTCAGAGCCCAGTAATATTGTGCCAATATTGGACTTTTTTTTTTTATCACGGCGGCTCAAATCCAGATCCGCCACTGCAGGAGCAAAGGGAACAGCGTTCCTGCCATGAAAAAAGTGCAGGAACACCGTTCCCACGCGTTCCTGCAGGACTCGAGCCCTGACTATGTCACACAAAATTGTTTCTTCCACTCTGTTCAAGTCACAAGCTTTAATCTGTCAGCTTCCCTGGTGGTCTAGTGGTTAGGATTCGGCGCTCTCACCGCCGCGGCCCGGGTTCGATTCCCGGTCAGCGAAATTGTCTTTTACTACAATTTTAATCAAAGAGTACTCTAATTCTAACACCAATAAACGTAAATATGATTTATATTGAATTAAAGCATTCTAGAGATTTGTTCAGCATTTTTCACCTTGTCTCTCACACACTGACCTGATATATACCAAATGCACTGGGCAATGCTCTGGAACAAACCCTCTATACCCCCAATGTCAAAGGTCATGGCAATGGTTGAAGATGTTGTTGACATGTACTATCTCTCTGTTCAGCTTCACGATACTTCCACACGTTCTTTAAAACCTGGGGCCCCTGGAGGGCATGCTTCCTTAACTAAATCCGCAATACGAGAACCAGAAACATAGATACCCCGTGCTAAGTGGCCTGCAAAGCACTCCACAAATAATGTTTCAAATGACCAAGATCTACACCAACCCAAGATAGAAAGGGTCCAGGTCACTTGAACTTCCCTCCCCCTTTTTTGAATCCCCGATCACCCGGATACCCAATGTCCCCCCCCCCTCCACTTCTGTTTATCGTTTCAAAAGTAATAATATGTATATATGTCTCAGAAGATACTAGAGGATTTTCAATACTATTCCTGTATGATCTCTCTGGCAATATACAGTCAGAATTCTTCTATGCCAAATCAACCCCTACCTAATATGTTTCAGTGTCATGATAAGCATTATCTGTACCTGTAATTTCTAATTGTCTGTACTTCTACTATTATGTCATTTATTGAAATATAAAAATGAAAAATCCAAACTTAATGAATTAAAAAAAGAAGAAAGCGCCCAACGTGGGGCTCGAACCCACGACCCTGAGATTAAGAGTCTCATGCTCTACCGACTGAGCTAGCCAGGCAACTTATGAGTGTCTATTTCTGACTAGCTAAGCGAGAGTCGCCAACATGATTGGGTTGCCTGCTTCCCAGGGAAGCATGGCAGAGTATCAGAGGATCCGGAACATCGAAAGCCCTTCTTGTCCTGATCAGCTTCCCTGGTGGTCTAGTGGTTAGGATTCGGCGCTCTCACCGCCGCGGCCCGGGTTCGATTCCCGGTCAGTGAAATTGACTTTTACTACACTTTTACTCAAAGAGTACTCTAATTCTAACACCAATGAACCTAAATATGATTTATATTGAACTCCAACTACATTCTTCTTTTTGTATGTATTTTATCTTGGTTAGAAATACTATACCATTCTGTTTCCCAGACTTAATGCTGAGGAAGCCTAACTGCGAAACGATAATGATTAAAGTTATGCTATATCACCAGTGTTGCGCTGCTGTCAAAATTGGGTTTCAACCTACCTGGTAGAGGTACTACAAGTGGCTCGCCGTGATCGTATAGTGGTTAGTACTCTGCGTTGTGGCCGCAGCAACCCCGGTTCGAATCCGGGTCACGGCACTTTTTTTTTCACATTCGTTTTTCCACACAATATTTAGTATCCAAAAATCCATTACCCAAATTTATTTTCAGATTTTTCCACAAGTTTCACATTGATACAATGGCACGTGTGCAGGTCTGGTGGGCCAATGGCAGGTTGGTGATTGTTTTGCTCTACACAATATTTACATTGATACTACAGTATTTCATGAGTGCCTAGAGGGTTCACTATATCTTATTGGTGAAAAATGATCCGTTATCTGAAATGACCTGTTATCCAAAATACTTCTGGTCCCAAGCATTTCGGAGAAGTGATACTGAACCAGTATAGTCAGAAACACTCTATTATATTTATCACAGTTACTTCCAGTCTCTCTTTCTGGGGCTAAAGATTTAAATTGTAAGCCTTAGGACAATGCTGTGAAATATTCAGGTCACCAGAAACTCTTTAGAGCAGTTAATGCATTTTCTCAAAGTAAAGGTACTATAGTGGATTTTGTTGTGGTCAATTGTTCCACGGCCTATTTTAAGGAATTTTTCTCACTGCACGTTATACTTCCAAAAGGACTGGCCAGCATGTAGAACAAATATGTGTCCCTGGAAACATGGCCAATGTTGGCAACTATGGACCATTAGCATCATTCCTGCTTTTAAGGCTTCTAAATATTCACGCTTAGAAAGAGGGAAAGTTAATAACTAAGTGTTCAGAAAAAATGTAACATTATTTTGTAAAAAAAAAAACAGATTTGTTTTTCAGTATATAAAAAAATTAACCCAAAAAATTCTGCCGTGACCCAGATTCAAACCGGTTTGCTGCGCTCACAACACAAAGTACTAACCACTATATGATCACAGCGAGCCACTTAAAAGTGTTATTTGTAAGTGATTGAGACAGTGAGTGAGATAGGTAGATAACAGTGGTAGTAGTGGACAGTAAGCACTAGTTAGTGTTAGCGTGACACTGTGTGTGTGACTGTGTGTAAGGGTGACTGTGTGTGTGTGTAAGTGTGACTGTGTGTGTGTCTGTGTGTGTGTAAGTGTGACTGTGTGTGCTATCACTATCCGAGCCACTCAAATGTACTAATTCTAAATGAGTGAAAAAGGTGAAATGGGAGATAGTGGTAGTAGGAGACAGTGTGCACTAGGTGGATCACGCCACAAATTACCTAATGGGATGCGTTTACTCAATCTTCTTCAGTTAATGGACTATGTCCAGGGGTCAAGTCCTGGAAAAAAAAGTGTGGGAACTCACACAAAATCCACTGCGACCCCCCCCCCCCCCCCGAATATATATTTCACCGAAAATTCAGTGAATTTTGCCCCTCTATGCAGGATTCTGCCCCTCTATATGCCAGGATTTTGCCCCTCTATTCCAGGATTTTGCCCCTCTATTCCAGGATTCTGCCCCTCTATATGCCAGGATTTTCCCCTCTATGTCAGGATTTTGCCCCTCTATATGCCAGGATTTTGCCCCTCTATGCCAGGATTCTGCCCCTCTATATGCCAGGATTTTGCCCCTCTATTCCAGGATTTTGCTCCTCTATTGAAGCATTTTGCCCCTCTATATGCCAGGATTTTCCCCTCTATGTGCCAGGATTTTGTCCCTCTATGCCATGATTTTGACCCTCTATGCCAGGATTTTGTCCCTCTATTCCAGGATTTTGACCCTCTATATGCCAGGATTTTCCCCTCTATGTGCCAGGATTTTTCCCCTCTGTGCCAGTCAGATACCAGGAATATTGTGCCACTCAGAGCCCAGTAATAGTGTGCAAGTCAGATACCAGGAATAGTGTGCCAGTCAGATACCAGGAATAGTGTTCCAGTCAGATAGCAGGAATAGTGTGCCAGTCAGATAGCAGGAATAGTGTGCCAGACAGATGCCCAGAAATAGTGTGCCAGTCAGATACCAGGAATAGTGTGCCAGTCAGAGCCCAGGAATATTGTGCCAGTCAGATGCCCAGTAATATTGTGCCATTCAGATACCAGTAATATTGTGCCAGTCAGATGCCCAGTAATATTGTGCCAGTCAGATGCCCAGTAATATTGTGCCACTCAGAGCCCAGTAATAGTGTGCCACTCAGATACCAGGAATATTGTGCCACTCAGAGCCCAGTAATAGTGTGCAAGTCAGATACCAGGAATAGTGTGCCAGTCAGAGCCCAGTAATATTGTGCCAATATTGGACTTTTTTTTTTTATCACGGCGGCTCAAATCCAGATCCGCCACTGCAGGAGCAAAGGGAACAGCGTTCCTGCCATGAAAAAAGTGCAGGAACACCGTTCCCACGCGTTCCTGCAGGACTCGAGCCCTGACTATGTCACACAAAATTGTTTCTTCCACTCTGTTCAAGTCACAAGCTTTAATCGGTCAGCTTCCCTGGTGGTCTAGTGGTTAGGATTCGGCGCTCTCACCGCCGCGGCCCGGGTTCGATTCCCGGTCAGCGAAATTGTCTTTTACTACAATTTTAATCAAAGAGTACTCTAATTCTAACACCAATAAACGTAAATATGATTTATATTGAATTAAAGCATTCTAGAGATTTGTTCAGCATTTTTCACCTTGTCTCTCACACACTGACCTGATATATACCAAATGCACTGGGCAATGCTCTGGAACAAACCCTCTATACCCCCAATGTCAAAGGTCATGGCAATGGTTGAAGATGTTGTTGACATGTACTATCTCTCTGTTCAGCTTCACGATACTTCCACACGTTCTTTAAAACCTGGGGCCCCTGGAGGGCATGCTTCCTTAACTAAATCCGCAATACGAGAACCAGAAACATAGATACCCCGTGCTAAGTGGCCTGCAAAGCACTCCACAAATAATGTTTCAAATGACCAAGATCTACACCAACCCAAGATAGAAAGGGTCCAGGTCACTTGAACTTCCCTCCCCCTTTTTTGAATCCCCGATCACCCGGATACCCAATGTCCCCCCCCCCTCCACTTCTGTTTATCGTTTCAAAAGTAATAATATGTATATATGTCTCAGAAGATACTAGAGGATTTTCAATACTATTCCTGTATGATCTCTCTGGCAATATACAGTCAGAATTCTTCTATGCCAAATCAACCCCTACCTAATATGTTTCAGTGTCATGATAAGCATTATCTGTACCTGTAATTTCTAATTGTCTGTACTTCTACTATTATGTCATTTATTGAAATATAAAAATGAAAAATCCAAACTTAATGAATTAAAAAAAGAAGAAAGCGCCCAACGTGGGGCTCGAACCCACGACCCTGAGATTAAGAGTCTCATGCTCTACCGACTGAGCTAGCCAGGCAACTTATGAGTGTCTATTTCTGACTAGCTAAGCGAGAGTCGCCAACATGATTGGGTTGCCTGCTTCCCAGGGAAGCATGGCAGAGTATCAGAGGATCCGGAACATCGAAAGCCCTTCTTGTCCTGATCAGCTTCCCTGGTGGTCTAGTGGTTAGGATTCGGCGCTCTCACCGCCGCGGCCCGGGTTCGATTCCCGGTCAGGGAAATTGACTTTTACTACACTTTTACTCAAAGAGTACTTTAATTCTAACACCAATAAACCTAAATATGATTTATATTGAACTCCAACTACATTCTTCTTTTTGTATGTATTTTATCTTGGTTAGAAATACTATACCATTCTGTTTCCCAGACTTAATGCTGAGGAAGCCTAACTGCGAAACGATAATGATTAAAGTTATGCTATATCACCAGTGTTGCGCTGCTGTCAAAATTGGGTTTCAACCTACCTGGTAGAGGTAGTGCCTGCCAGAAGCACACTACAAGTGGCTCGCCGTGATCGTATAGTGGTTAGTACTCTGCGTTGTGGCCGCAGCAACCCCGGTTCGAATCCGGGTCACGGCACTTTTTTTTTCCCAGTCGTTTTTCCACACAATATTTAGTATCCAAAAATCCATTACCCAAATTTATTTTCAGATTTTTCCACAAGTTTCACATTGATACAATGGCACGTGTGCAGGTCTGGTGGGCCAATGGCAGGTTGGTGATTGTTTTCCTCTACACAATATTTACATTGATACTACAGTATTTCATGAGTGCCTAGAGGGTTCACTATATCTTATTGGTGAAAAATGATCCGTTATCTGAAATGACCTGTTATCCAAAATACTTCTGGTCCCAAGCATTTCGGAGAAGTGATACTGAACCAGTATAGTCAGAAACACTCTATTATATTTATCACAGTTACTTCCAGTCTCTCTTTCTGGGGCTAAAGATTTAAATTGTAAGCCTTAGGACAATGCTGTGAAATATTCAGGTCACCAGAAACTCTTTAGAGCAGTTAATGCATTTTCTCAAAGTAAAGGTACTATAGTGGATTTTGTTGTGGTCATGGATGACCAATTGTTCCACGGCCTATTTTAAGGAATTTTTCTCACTGCACGTTATACTTCCAAAAGGACTGGCCAGCATGTAGAACAAATATGTGTCCCTGGAAACATGGCCAATGTTGGCAACTATGGACCATTAGCATCATTCCTGCTTTTAAGGCTTCTAAATATTCACGCTTAGAAAGAGGGAAAGTTAATAACTAAGTGTTCAGAAAAAATGTAACATTATTTTGTAAAAAAAAAAACAGATTTGTTTTTCAGTATATAAAAAAATTAACCCAAAAAATTCTGCCGTGACCCAGATTCAAACCGGTTTGCTGCGCTCACAACACAAAGTACTAACCACTATATGATCACAGCGAGCCACTTAAAAGTGTTATTTGTAAGTGATTGAGACAGTGAGTGAGATAGGTAGATAACAGTGGTAGTAGTGGACAGTAAGCACTAGTTAGTGTTAGCGTGACACTGTGTGTGTGACTGTGTGTAAGGGTGACTGTGTGTGTGTGTAAGTGTGACTGTGTGTGTGTCTGTGTGTGTGTAAGTGTGACTGTGTGTGCTATCACTATACGAGCCACTCAAATGTACTAATTCTAAATGAGTGAAAAAGGTGAAATGGGAGATAGTGGTAGTAGGAGACAGTGTGCACTAGGTGGATCACGCCACAAATTACCTAATGGGATGCGTTTACTCAATCTTCTTCAGTTAATGGACTATGTCCAGGGGTCAAGTCCTGGAAAAAAAAGTGTGGGAACTCACACAAAATCCACTGCGACCCCCCCCCCGAATATATATTTCACCGAAAATTCAGTGAATTTTGCCCCTCTATGCAGGATTCTGCCCCTCTATATGCCAGGATTTTGCCCCTCTATTCCAGGATTTTGCCCCTCTATTCCAGGATTCTGCCCCTCTATATGCCAGGATTTTCCCCTCTATGTCAGGATTTTGCCCCTCTATATGCCAGGATTTTGCCCCTCTATGCCAGGATTCTGCCCCTCTATATGCCAGGATTTTGCCCCTCTATTCCAGGATTTTGCTCCTCTATTGAAGCATTTTGCCCCTCTATATGCCAGGATTTTCCCCTCTATGTGCCAGGATTTTGTCCCTCTATGCCATGATTTTGACCCTCTATGCCAGGATTTTGTCCCTCTATTCCAGGATTTTGACCCTCTATATGCCAGGATTTTCCCCTCTATGTGCCAGGATTTTTCCCCTCTGTGCCAGTCAGATACCAGGAATATTGTGCCACTCAGAGCCCAGTAATAGTGTGCAAGTCAGATACCAGGAATAGTGTGCCAGTCAGATACCAGGAATAGTGTTCCAGTCAGATACCAGGAATAGTGTGCCAGTCAGATAGCAGGAATAGTGTGCCAGACAGATGCCCAGAAATAGTGTGCCAGTCAGATACCAGGAATAGTGTGCCAGTCAGAGCCCAGGAATATTGTGCCAGTCAGATGCCCAGTAATATTGTGCCATTCAGATACCAGTAATATTGTGCCAGTCAGATGCCCAGTAATATTGTGCCAGTCAGATGCCCAGTAATATTGTGCCACTCAGAGCCCAGTAATAGTGTGCCACTCAGATACCAGGAATATTGTGCCACTCAGAGCCCAGTAATAGTGTGCAAGTCAGATACCAGGAATAGTGTGCCAGTCAGAGCCCAGTAATATTGTGCCAATATTGGACTTTTTTTTTTTATCACGGCGGCTCAAATCCAGATCCGCCACTGCAGGAGCAAAGGGAACAGCGTTCCTGCCATGAAAAAAGTGCAGGAACACCGTTCCCACGCGTTCCTGCAGGACTCGAGCCCTGACTATGTCACACAAAATTGTTTCTTCCACTCTGTTCAAGTCACAAGCTTTAATCTGTCAGCTTCCCTGGTGGTCTAGTGGTTAGGATTCGGCGCTCTCACCGCCGCGGCCCGGGTTCGATTCCCGGTCAGGGAAATTGTCTTTTACTACAATTTTACTCAAAGAGTACTCTAATTCTAACACCATTAAACGTAAATATGATTTATATTGAATTAAAGCATTCTAGAGATTTGTTCAGCATTTTTCACCTTGTGTCTCACACACTGCCCTGATATATACCAAATGCACTGGGCAATGCTCTGGAACAAACCCTCTATACCCCCAATGTCAAAGGTCATGGCAATGGTTGAAGATGTTGTTGACATGTACTATCTCTCTGTTCAGCTTCACGATACTTCCACACGTTCTTTAAAACCTGGGGCCCCTGGAGGGCATGCTTCCTTAACTAAATCCGCAATACGAGAACCAGAAACATAGATACCCCGTGCTAAGTGGCCTGCAAAGCACTCCACAAATAATGTTTCAAATGACCAAGATCTACACCAACCCAAGATAGAAAGGGTCCAGGTCACTTGAACTTCCCTCCCCCTTTTTTGAATCCCCGATCACCCGGATACCCAATGTCCCCCCCCCTCCACTTCTGTTTATCGTTTCAAAAGTAATAATATGTATATATGTCTCAGAAGATACTAGAGGATTTTCAATACTATTCCTGTATGATCTCTCTGGTAATATACAGTCAGAATTCTTCTATGCCAAATCAACCCCTACCTAATATGTTTCAGTGTCATGATAAGCATTATCTGTACCTGTAATTTCTAATTGTCTGTACTTCTACTATTATGTCATTTATTGAAATATAAAAATGAAAAATCCAAACTTAATGAATTAAAAAAAGAAGAAAGCGCCCAACGTGGGGCTCGAACCCACGACCCTGAGATTAAGAGTCTCATGCTCTACCGACTGAGCTAGCCAGGCAACTTATGAGTGTCTATTTCTGACTAGCTAAGCGAGAGTCGCCAACATGATTGGGTTGACCTGCTTCCCAGGGAAGCATGGCAGAGTATCAGAGGATCCGGAACATCGAAAGCCCTTCTTGTCCTGATCAGCTTCCCTGGTGGTCTAGTGGTTAGGATTCGGCGCTCTCACCGCCGCGGCCCGGGTTCGATTCCCGGTCAGGGAAATTGACTTTTACTACACTTTTACTCAAAGAGTACTCTAATTCTAACACCAATAAACCTAAATATGATTTATATTGAACTCCAACTACATTCTTCTTTTTGTATGTATTTTATCTTGGTTAGAAATACTATACCATTCTGTTTCCCAGACTTAATGCTGAGGAAGTCTAACTGCGAAACGATAATGATTAAAGTTATGCTATATCACCAGTGTTGCGCTGCTGTCAAAATTGGGTTTCAACCTACCTGGTAGAGGTAGTGCCTGCCAGAAGCACACTACAAGTGGCTCGCCGTGATCGTATAGTGGTTAGTACTCTGCGTTGTGGCCGCAGCAAATCCGGGTCACGGCACTTTTTTTTTCCCAGTCGTTTTTCCACACAATATTTAGTATCCAAAAATCCATTACCCAAATTTATTTTCAGATTTTTCCACAAGTTTCACATTGATACAATGGCACGTGTGCAGGTCTGGTGGGCCAATGGCAGGTTGGTGATTGTTTTGCTCTACACAATATTTACATTGATACTACAGTATTTCATGAGTGCCTAGAGGGTTCACTATATCTTATTGGTGAAAAATGATCCGTTATCTGAAATGACCTGTTATCCAAAATACTTCTGGTCCCAAGCATTTCGGAGAAGTGATACTGAACCAGTATAGTCAGAAACACTCTATTATATTTATCACAGTTACTTCCAGTCTCTCTTTCTGGGGCTAAAGATTTAAATTGTAAGCCTTAGGACAATGCTGTGAAATATTCAGGTCACCAGAAACTCTTTAGAGCAGTTAATGCATTTTCTCAAAGTAAAGGTACTATAGTGGATTTTGTTGTGGTCATGGATGACCAATTGTTCCACGGCCTATTTTAAGGAATTTTTCTCACTGCACGTTATACTTCCAAAAGGACTGGCCAGCATGTAGAACAAATATGTGTCCCTGGAAACATGGCCAATGTTGGCAACTATGGACCATTAGCATCATTCCTGCTTTTAAGGCTTCTAAATATTCACGCTTAGAAAGAGGGAAAGTTAATAACTAAGTGTTCAGAAAAAATGTAACATTATTTTGTAAAAAAAAAAACAGATTTGTTTTTCAGTATATAAAAAAATTAACCCAAAAAATTCTGCCGTGACCCAGATTCAAACCGGTTTGCTGCGCTCACAACACAAAGTACTAACCACTATATGATCACAGCGAGCCACTTAAAAGTGTTATTTGTAAGTGATTGAGACAGTGAGTGAGATAGGTAGATAACAGTGGTAGTAGTGGACAGTAAGCACTAGTTAGAGTTAGCGTGACACTGTGTGTGTGACTGTGTGTAAGGGTGACTGTGTGTGTGTGTAAGTGTGACTGTGTGTGTGTCTGTGTGTGTGTAAGTGTGACTGTGTGTGCTATCACTATACGAGCCACTCAAATGTACTAATTCTAAATGAGTGAAAAAGGTGAAATGGGAGATAGTGGTAGTAGGAGACAGTGTGCACTAGGTGGATCACGCCACAAATTACCTAATGGGATGCATTTACTCAATCTTCTTCAGTTAATGGACTATGTCCAGGGGTCAAGTCCTGGAAAAAAAAGTGTGGGAACTCACACAAAATACACTGCGACCCCCCCCCCCCCGAATATATATTTCACCGAAAATTCAGTGAATTTTGCCCCTCTATGCAGGATTCTGCCCCTCTATATGCCAGGATTTTGCCCCTCTATTCCAGGATTTTGCCCCTCTATTCCAGGATTCTGCCCCTCTATATGCCAGGATTTTCCCCTCTATGTCAGGATTTTGCCCCTCTATATGCCAGGATTTTACCCCTCTATGCCAGGATTCTGCCCCTCTATATGCCAGGATTTTGCCCCTCTATTCCAGGATTTTGCTCCTCTATTGAAGCATTTTGCCCCTCTATATGCCAGGATTTTCCCCTCTATATGCCAGGATTTTGCCCCTCTATTCCAGGATTTTGCTCCTCTATTGAAGCATTTTGCCCCTCTATATGCCAGGATTTTCCCCTCTATGTGCCAGGATTTTGTCCCTCTATGCCATGATTTTGACCCTCTATGCCAGGATTTTGTCCCTCTATTCCAGGATTTTGACCCTCTATATGCCAGAATTTTAACCCAAAAAATTCTGCCGTGACCCAGATTCAAACCGGTTTGCTGCGCTCACAACACAAAGTACTAACCACTATATGATCACAGCGAGCCACTTAAAAGTGTTATTTGTAAGTGATTGAGACAGTGAGTGAGATAGGTAGATAACAGTGGTAGTAGTGGACAGTAAGCACTAGTTAGTGTTAGCGTGACACTGTGTGTGTGACTGTGTGTAAGGGTGACTGTGTGTGTGTGTAAGTGTGACTGTGTGTGTGTCTGTGTGTGTGTAAGTGTGACTGTGTGTGCTATCACTATACGAGCCACTCAAATGTACTAATTCTAAATGAGTGAAAAAGGTGAAATGGGAGATAGTGGTAGTAGGAGACAGTGTGCACTAGGTGGATCACGCCACAAATTACCTAATGGGATGCGTTTACTCAATCTTCTTCAGTTAATGGACTATGTCCAGGGGTCAAGTCCTGGAAAAAAAAGTGTGGGAACTCACACAAAATCCACTGCGACCCCCCCCCCCCCCCGAATATATATTTCACCGAAAATTCAGTGAATTTTGCCCCTCTATGCAGGATTCTGCCCCTCTATATGCCAGGATTTTGCCCCTCTATTCCAGGATTTTGCCCCTCTATTCCAGGATTCTGCCCCTCTATATGCCAGGATTTTCCCCTCTATGTCAGGATTTTGCCCCTCTATATGCCAGGATTTTGCCCCTCTATGCCAGGATTCTGCCCCTCTATATGCCAGGATTTTGCCCCTCTATTCCAGGATTTTGCTCCTCTATTGAAGCATTTTGCCCCTCTATATGCCAGGATTTTCCCCTCTATGTGCCAGGATTTTGTCCCTCTATGCCATGATTTTGACCCTCTATGCCAGGATTTTGTCCCTCTATTCCAGGATTTTGACCCTCTATATGCCAGGATTTTCCCCTCTATGTGCCAGGATTTTTCCCCTCTGTGCCAGTCAGATACCAGGAATATTGTGCCACTCAGAGCCCAGTAATAGTGTGCAAGTCAGATACCAGGAATAGTGTGCCAGTCAGATACCAGGAATAGTGTTCCAGTCAGATAGCAGGAATAGTGTGCCAGTCAGATAGCAGGAATAGTGTGCCAGACAGATGCCCAGAAATAGTGTGCCAGTCAGATACCAGGAATAGTGTGCCAGTCAGAGCCCAGGAATATTGTGCCAGTCAGATGCCCAGTAATATTGTGCCATTCAGATACCAGTAATATTGTGCCAGTCAGATGCCCAGTAATATTGTGCCAGTCAGATGCCCAGTAATATTGTGCCACTCAGAGCCCAGTAATAGTGTGCCACTCAGATACCAGGAATATTGTGCCACTCAGAGCCCAGTAATAGTGTGCAAGTCAGATACCAGGAATAGTGTGCCAGTCAGAGCCCAGTAATATTGTGCCAATATTGGACTTTTTTTTTTTATCACGGCGGCTCAAATCCAGATCCGCCACTGCAGGAGCAAAGGGAACAGCGTTCCTGCCATGAAAAAAGTGCAGGAACACCGTTCCCACGCGTTCCTGCAGGACTCGAGCCCTGACTATGTCACACAAAATTGTTTCTTCCACTCTGTTCAAGTCACAAGCTTTAATCTGTCAGCTTCCCTGGTGGTCTAGTGGTTAGGATTCGGCGCTCTCACCGCCGCGGCCCGGGTTCGATTCCCGGTCAGGGAAATTGTCTTTTACTACAATTTTACTCAAAGAGTACTCTAATTCTAACACCATTAAACGTAAATATGATTTATATTGAATTAAAGCATTCTAGAGATTTGTTCAGCATTTTTCACCTTGTGTCTCACACACTGCCCTGATATATACCAAATGCACTGGGCAATGCTCTGGAACAAACCCTCTATACCCCCAATGTCAAAGGTCATGGCAATGGTTGAAGATGTTGTTGACATGTACTATCTCTCTGTTCAGCTTCACGATACTTCCACACGTTCTTTAAAACCTGGGGCCCCTGGAGGGCATGCTTCCTTAACTAAATCCGCAATACGAGAACCAGAAACATAGATACCCCGTGCTAAGTGGCCTGCAAAGCACTCCACAAATAATGTTTCAAATGACCAAGATCTACACCAACCCAAGATAGAAAGGGTCCAGGTCACTTGAACTTCCCTCCCCCTTTTTTGAATCCCCGATCACCCGGATACCCAATGTCCCCCCCCCTCCACTTCTGTTTATCGTTTCAAAAGTAATAATATGTATATATGTCTCAGAAGATACTAGAGGATTTTCAATACTATTCCTGTATGATCTCTCTGGTAATATACAGTCAGAATTCTTCTATGCCAAATCAACCCCTACCTAATATGTTTCAGTGTCATGATAAGCATTATCTGTACCTGTAATTTCTAATTGTCTGTACTTCTACTATTATGTCATTTATTGAAATATAAAAATGAAAAATCCAAACTTAATGAATTAAAAAAAGAAGAAAGCGCCCAACGTGGGGCTCGAACCCACGACCCTGAGATTAAGAGTCTCATGCTCTACCGACTGAGCTAGCCAGGCAACTTATGAGTGTCTATTTCTGACTAGCTAAGCGAGAGTCGCCAACATGATTGGGTTGACCTGCTTCCCAGGGAAGCATGGCAGAGTATCAGAGGATCCGGAACATCGAAAGCCCTTCTTGTCCTGATCAGCTTCCCTGGTGGTCTAGTGGTTAGGATTCGGCGCTCTCACCGCCGCGGCCCGGGTTCGATTCCCGGTCAGGGAAATTGACTTTTACTACACTTTTACTCAAAGAGTACTCTAATTCTAACACCAATAAACCTAAATATGATTTATATTGAACTCCAACTACATTCTTCTTTTTGTATGTATTTTATCTTGGTTAGAAATACTATACCATTCTGTTTCCCAGACTTAATGCTGAGGAAGTCTAACTGCGAAACGATAATGATTAAAGTTATGCTATATCACCAGTGTTGCGCTGCTGTCAAAATTGGGTTTCAACCTACCTGGTAGAGGTAGTGCCTGCCAGAAGCACACTACAAGTGGCTCGCCGTGATCGTATAGTGGTTAGTACTCTGCGTTGTGGCCGCAGCAAATCCGGGTCACGGCACTTTTTTTTCCCAGTCGTTTTTCCACACAATATTTAGTATCCAAAAATCCATTACCCAAATTTATTTTCAGATTTTTCCACAAGTTTCACATTGATACAATGGCACGTGTGCAGGTCTGGTGGGCCAATGGCAGGTTGGTGATTGTTTTGCTCTACACAATATTTACATTGATACTACAGTATTTCATGAGTGCCTAGAGGGTTCACTATATCTTATTGGTGAAAAATGATCCGTTATCTGAAATGACCTGTTATCCAAAATACTTCTGGTCCCAAGCATTTCGGAGAAGTGATACTGAACCAGTATAGTCAGAAACACTCTATTATATTTATCACAGTTACTTCCAGTCTCTCTTTCTGGGGCTAAAGATTTAAATTGTAAGCCTTAGGACAATGCTGTGAAATATTCAGGTCACCAGAAACTCTTTAGAGCAGTTAATGCATTTTCTCAAAGTAAAGGTACTATAGTGGATTTTGTTGTGGTCATGGATGACCAATTGTTCCACGGCCTATTTTAAGGAATTTTTCTCACTGCACGTTATACTTCCAAAAGGACTGGCCAGCATGTAGAACAAATATGTGTCCCTGGAAACATGGCCAATGTTGGCAACTATGGACCATTAGCATCATTCCTGCTTTTAAGGCTTCTAAATATTCACGCTTAGAAAGAGGGAAAGTTAATAACTAAGTGTTCAGAAAAAATGTAACATTATTTTGTAAAAAAAAAAACAGATTTGTTTTTCAGTATATAAAAAAATTAACCCAAAAAATTCTGCCGTGACCCAGATTCAAACCGGTTTGCTGCGCTCACAACACAAAGTACTAACCACTATATGATCACAGCGAGCCACTTAAAAGTGTTATTTGTAAGTGATTGAGACAGTGAGTGAGATAGGTAGATAACAGTGGTAGTAGTGGACAGTAAGCACTAGTTAGAGTTAGCGTGACACTGTGTGTGTGACTGTGTGTAAGGGTGACTGTGTGTGTGTGTAAGTGTGACTGTGTGTGTGTCTGTGTGTGTGTAAGTGTGACTGTGTGTGCTATCACTATACGAGCCACTCAAATGTACTAATTCTAAATGAGTGAAAAAGGTGAAATGGGAGATAGTGGTAGTAGGAGACAGCGTGCACTAGGTGGATCACGCCACAAATTACCTAATGGGATGCATTTACTCAATCTTCTTCAGTTAATGGACTATGTCCAGGGGTCAAGTCCTGGAAAAAAAAGTGTGGGAACTCACACAAAATACACTGCGACCCCCCCCCCCCCCCGAATATATATTTCACCGAAAATTCAGTGAATTTTGCCCCTCTATGCAGGATTCTGCCCCTCTATATGCCAGGATTTTGCCCCTCTATTCCAGGATTTTGCCCCTCTATTCCAGGATTCTGCCCCTCTATATGCCAGGATTTTCCCCTCTATGTCAGGATTTTGCCCCTCTATATGCCAGGATTTTACCCCTCTATGCCAGGATTCTGCCCCTCTATATGCCAGGATTTTGCCCCTCTATTCCAGGATTTTGCTCCTCTATTGAAGCATTTTGCCCCTCTATATGCCAGGATTTTCCCCTCTATATGCCAGGATTTTGCCCCTCTATTCCAGGATTTTGCTCCTCTATTGAAGCATTTTGCCCCTCTATATGCCAGGATTTTCCCCTCTATGTGCCAGGATTTTGTCCCTCTATGCCATGATTTTGACCCTCTATGCCAGGATTTTGTCCCTCTATTCCAGGATTTTGACCCTCTATATGCCAGAATTTTAACCCAAAAAATTCTGCCGTGACCCAGATTCAAACCGGTTTGCTGCGCTCACAACACAAAGTACTAACCACTATATGATCACAGCGAGCCACTTAAAAGTGTTATTTGTAAGTGATTGAGACAGTGAGTGAGATAGGTAGATAACAGTGGTAGTAGTGGACAGTAAGCACTAGTTAGTGTTAGCGTGACACTGTGTGTGTGACTGTGTGTAAGGGTGACTGTGTGTGTGTGTAAGTGTGACTGTGTGTGTGTCTGTGTGTGTGTAAGTGTGACTGTGTGTGCTATCACTATACGAGCCACTCAAATGTACTAATTCTAAATGAGTGAAAAAGGTGAAATGGGAGATAGTGGTAGTAGGAGACAGTGTGCACTAGGTGGATCACGCCACAAATTACCTAATGGGATGCGTTTACTCAATCTTCTTCAGTTAATGGACTATGTCCAGGGGTCAAGTCCTGGAAAAAAAAGTGTGGGAACTCACACAAAATCCACTGCGACCCCCCCCCCGAATATATATTTCACCGAAAATTCAGTGAATTTTGCCCCTCTATGCAGGATTCTGCCCCTCTATATGCCAGGATTTTGCCCCTCTATTCCAGGATTTTGCCCCTCTATTCCAGGATTCTGCCCCTCTATATGCCAGGATTTTCCCCTCTATGTCAGGATTTTGCCCCTCTATATGCCAGGATTTTGCCCCTCTATGCCAGGATTCTGCCCCTCTATATGCCAGGATTTTGCCCCTCTATTCCAGGATTTTGCTCCTCTATTGAAGCATTTTGCCCCTCTATATGCCAGGATTTTCCCCTCTATGTGCCAGGATTTTGTCCCTCTATGCCATGATTTTGACCCTCTATGCCAGGATTTTGTCCCTCTATTCCAGGATTTTGACCCTCTATATGCCAGGATTTTCCCCTCTATGTGCCAGGATTTTTCCCCTCTGTGCCAGTCAGATACCAGGAATATTGTGCCACTCAGAGCCCAGTAATAGTGTGCAAGTCAGATACCAGGAATAGTGTGCCAGTCAGATACCAGGAATAGTGTTCCAGTCAGATAGCAGGAATAGTGTGCCAGTCAGATAGCAGGAATAGTGTGCCAGACAGATGCCCAGAAATAGTGTGCCAGTCAGATACCAGGAATAGTGTGCCAGTCAGAGCCCAGGAATATTGTGCCAGTCAGATGCCCAGTAATATTGTGCCATTCAGATACCAGTAATATTGTGCCAGTCAGATGCCCAGTAATATTGTGCCAGTCAGATGCCCAGTAATATTGTGCCACTCAGAGCCCAGTAATAGTGTGCCACTCAGATACCAGGAATATTGTGCCACTCAGAGCCCAGTAATAGTGTGCAAGTCAGATACCAGGAATAGTGTGCCAGTCAGAGCCCAGTAATATTGTGCCAATATTGGACTTTTTTTTTTTATCACGGCGGCTCAAATCCAGATCCGCCACTGCAGGAGCAAAGGGAACAGCGTTCCTGCCATGAAAAAAGTGCAGGAACACCGTTCCCACGCGTTCCTGCAGGACTCGAGCCCTGACTATGTCACACAAAATTGTTTCTTCCACTCTGTTCAAGTCACAAGCTTTAATCTGTCAGCTTCCCTGGTGGTCTAGTGGTTAGGATTCGGCGCTCTCACCGCCGCGGCCCGGGTTCGATTCCCGGTCAGCGAAATTGTCTTTTACTACAATTTTAATCAAAGAGTACTCTAATTCTAACACCAATAAACGTAAATATGATTTATATTGAATTAAAGCATTCTAGAGATTTGTTCAGCATTTTTCACCTTGTCTCTCACACACTGACCTGATATATACCAAATGCACTGGGCAATGCTCTGGAACAAACCCTCTATACCCCCAATGTCAAAGGTCATGGCAATGGTTGAAGATGTTGTTGACATGTACTATCTCTCTGTTCAGCTTCACGATACTTCCACACGTTCTTTAAAACCTGGGGCCCCTGGAGGGCATGCTTCCTTAACTAAATCCGCAATACGAGAACCAGAAACATAGATACCCCGTGCTAAGTGGCCTGCAAAGCACTCCACAAATAATGTTTCAAATGACCAAGATCTACACCAACCCAAGATAGAAAGGGTCCAGGTCACTTGAACTTCCCTCCCCCTTTTTTGAATCCCCGATCACCCGGATACCCAATGTCCCCCCCCCCTCCACTTCTGTTTATCGTTTCAAAAGTAATAATATGTATATATGTCTCAGAAGATACTAGAGGATTTTCAATACTATTCCTGTATGATCTCTCTGGCAATATACAGTCAGAATTCTTCTATGCCAAATCAACCCCTACCTAATATGTTTCAGTGTCATGATAAGCATTATCTGTACCTGTAATTTCTAATTGTCTGTACTTCTACTATTATGTCATTTATTGAAATATAAAAATGAAAAATCCAAACTTAATGAATTAAAAAAAGAAGAAAGCGCCCAACGTGGGGCTCGAACCCACGACCCTGAGATTAAGAGTCTCATGCTCTACCGACTGAGCTAGCCAGGCAACTTATGAGTGTCTATTTCTGACTAGCTAAGCGAGAGTCGCCAACATGATTGGGTTGCCTGCTTCCCAGGGAAGCATGGCAGAGTATCAGAGGATCCGGAACATCGAAAGCCCTTCTTGTCCTGATCAGCTTCCCTGGTGGTCTAGTGGTTAGGATTCGGCGCTCTCACCGCCGCGGCCCTGGTTCGATTCCCGGTCAGGGAAATTGACTTTTACTACACTTTTACTCAAAGAGTACTTTAATTCTAACACCAATAAACCTAAATATGATTTATATTGAACTCCAACTACATTCTTCTTTTTGTATGTATTTTATCTTGGTTAGAAATACTATACCATTCTGTTTCCCAGACTTAATGCTGAGGAAGCCTAACTGCGAAACGATAATGATTAAAGTTATGCTATATCACCAGTGTTGCGCTGCTGTCAAAATTGGGTTTCAACCTACCTGGTAGAGGTAGTGCCTGCCAGAAGCACACTACAAGTGGCTCGCCGTGATCGTATAGTGGTTAGTACTCTGCGTTGTGGCCGCAGCAACCCCGGTTCGAATCCGGGTCACGGCACTTTTTTTTTCCCAGTCGTTTTTCCACACAATATTTAGTATCCAAAAATCCATTACCCAAATTTATTTTCAGATTTTTCCACAAGTTTCACATTGATACAATGGCACGTGTGCAGGTCTGGTGGGCCAATGGCAGGTTGGTGATTGTTTTCCTCTACACAATATTTACATTGATACTACAGTATTTCATGAGTGCCTAGAGGGTTCACTATATCTTATTGGTGAAAAATGATCCGTTATCTGAAATGACCTGTTATCCAAAATACTTCTGGTCCCAAGCATTTCGGAGAAGTGATACTGAACCAGTATAGTCAGAAACACTCTATTATATTTATCACAGTTACTTCCAGTCTCTCTTTCTGGGGCTAAAGATTTAAATTGTAAGCCTTAGGACAATGCTGTGAAATATTCAGGTCACCAGAAACTCTTTAGAGCAGTTAATGCATTTTCTCAAAGTAAAGGTACTATAGTGGATTTTGTTGTGGTCATGGATGACCAATTGTTCCACGGCCTATTTTAAGGAATTTTTCTCACTGCACGTTATACTTCCAAAAGGACTGGCCAGCATGTAGAACAAATATGTGTCCCTGGAAACATGGCCAATGTTGGCAACTATGGACCATTAGCATCATTCCTGCTTTTAAGGCTTCTAAATATTCACGCTTAGAAAGAGGGAAAGTTAATAACTAAGTGTTCAGAAAAAATGTAACATTATTTTGTAAAAAAAAAAACAGATTTGTTTTTCAGTATATAAAAAAATTAACCCAAAAAATTCTGCCGTGACCCAGATTCAAACCGGTTTGCTGCGCTCACAACACAAAGTACTAACCACTATATGATCACAGCGAGCCACTTAAAAGTGTTATTTGTAAGTGATTGAGACAGTGAGTGAGATAGGTAGATAACAGTGGTAGTAGTGGACAGTAAGCACTAGTTAGAGTTAGCGTGACACTGTGTGTGTGACTGTGTGTAAGGGTGACTGTGTGTGTGTGTAAGTGTGACTGTGTGTGTGTCTGTGTGTGTGTAAGTGTGACTGTGTGTGCTATCACTATACGAGCCACTCAAATGTACTAATTCTAAATGAGTGAAAAAGGTGAAATGGGAGATAGTGGTAGTAGGAGACAGTGTGCACTAGGTGGATCACGCCACAAATTACCTAATGGGATGCATTTACTCAATCTTCTTCAGTTAATGGACTATGTCCAGGGGTCAAGTCCTGGAAAAAAAAGTGTGGGAACTCACACAAAATACACTGCGACCCCCCCCCCCCGAATATATATTTCACCGAAAATTCAGTGAATTTTGCCCCTCTATGCAGGATTCTGCCCCTCTATATGCCAGGATTTTGCCCCTCTATTCCAGGATTTTGCCCCTCTATTCCAGGATTCTGCCCCTCTATATGCCAGGATTTTCCCCTCTATGTCAGGATTTTGCCCCTCTATATGCCAGGATTTTACCCCTCTATGCCAGGATTCTGCCCCTCTATATGCCAGGATTTTGCCCCTCTATTCCAGGATTTTGCTCCTCTATTGAAGCATTTTGCCCCTCTATATGCCAGGATTTTCCCCTCTATATGCCAGGATTTTGCCCCTCTATTCCAGGATTTTGCTCCTCTATTGAAGCATTTTGCCCCTCTATATGCCAGGATTTTCCCCTCTATGTGCCAGGATTTTGTCCCTCTATGCCATGATTTTGACCCTCTATGCCAGGATTTTGTCCCTCTATTCCAGGATTTTGACCCTCTATATGCCAGGATTTTCCCCTCTATGTGCCAGGATTTTTCCCCTCTGTGCCAGTCAGATACCAGGAATATTGTGCCACTCAGAGCCCAGTAATAGTGTGCAAGTCAGATACCAGGAATAGTGTGCCAGTCAGATACCAGGAATAGTGTTCCAGTCAGATACCAGGAATAGTGTGCCAGTCAGATAGCAGGAATAGTGTGCCAGACAGATGCCCAGAAATAGTGTGCCAGTCAGATACCAGGAATAGTGTGCCAGTCAGAGCCCAGGAATATTGTGCCAGTCAGATGCCCAGTAATATTGTGCCATTCAGATACCAGTAATATTGTGCCAGTCAGATGCCCAGTAATATTGTGCCAGTCAGATGCCCAGTAATATTGTGCCACTCAGAGCCCAGTAATAGTGTGCCACTCAGATACCAGGAATATTGTGCCACTCAGAGCCCAGTAATAGTGTGCAAGTCAGATACCAGGAATAGTGTGCCAGTCAGAGCCCAGTAATATTGTGCCAATATTGGACTTTTTTTTTTTATCACGGCGGCTCAAATCCAGATCCGCCACTGCAGGAGCAAAGGGAACAGCGTTCCTGCCATGAAAAAAGTGCAGGAACACCGTTCCCACGCGTTCCTGCAGGACTCGAGCCCTGACTATGTCACACAAAATTGTTTCTTCCACTCTGTTCAAGTCACAAGCTTTAATCTGTCAGCTTCCCTGGTGGTCTAGTGGTTAGGATTCGGCGCTCTCACCGCCGCGGCCCGGGTTTGATTCCCGGTCAGGGAAATTGTCTTTTACTACAATTTTACTCAAAGAGTACTCTAATTCTAACACCATTAAACGTAAATATGATTTATATTGAATTAAAGCATTCTAGAGATTTGTTCAGCATTTTTCACCTTGTGTCTCACACACTGCCCTGATATATACCAAATGCACTGGGCAATGCTCTGGAACAAACCCTCTATACCCCCAATGTCAAAGGTCATGGCAATGGTTGAAGATGTTGTTGACATGTACTATCTCTCTGTTCAGCTTCACGATACTTCCACACGTTCTTTAAAACCTGGGGCCCATGGAGGGCATGCTTCCTTAACTAAATCCGCAATACGAGAACCAGAAACATAGATACCCCGTGCTAAGTGGCCTGCAAAGCACTCCACAAATAATGTTTCAAATGACCAAGATCTACACCAACCCAAGATAGAAAGGGTCCAGGTCACTTGAACTTCCCTCCCCCTTTTTTGAATCCCCGATCACCCGGATACCCAATGTCCCCCCCCCTCCACTTCTGTTTATCGTTTCAAAAGTAATAATATGTATATATGTCTCAGAAGATACTAGAGGATTTTCAATACTATTCCTGTATGATCTCTCTGGTAATATACAGTCAGAATTCTTCTATGCCAAATCAACCCCTACCTAATATGTTTCAGTGTCATGATAAGCATTATCTGTACCTGTAATTTCTAATTGTCTGTACTTCTACTATTATGTCATTTATTGAAATATAAAAATGAAAAATCCAAACTTAATGAATTAAAAAAAGAAGAAAGCGCCCAACGTGGGGCTCGAACCCACGACCCTGAGATTAAGAGTCTCATGCTCTACCGACTGAGCTAGCCAGGCAACTTATGAGTGTCTATTTCTGACTAGCTAAGCGAGAGTCGCCAACATGATTGGGTTGACCTGCTTCCCAGGGAAGCATGGCAGAGTATCAGAGGATCCGGAACATCGAAAGCCCTTCTTGTCCTGATCAGCTTCCCTGGTGGTCTAGTGGTTAGGATTCGGCGCTCTCACCGCCGCGGCCCGGGTTCGATTCCCGGTCAGGGAAATTGACTTTTACTACACTTTTACTCAAAGAGTACTCTAATTCTAACACCAATAAACCTAAATATGATTTATATTGAACTCCAACTACATTCTTCTTTTTGTATGTATTTTATCTTGGTTAGAAATACTATACCATTCTGTTTCCCAGACTTAATGCTGAGGAAGTCTAACTGCGAAACGATAATGATTAAAGTTATGCTATATCACCAGTGTTGCGCTGCTGTCAAAATTGGGTTTCAACCTACCTGGTAGAGGTAGTGCCTGCCAGAAGCACACTACAAGTGGCTCGCCGTGATCGTATAGTGGTTAGTACTCTGCGTTGTGGCCGCAGCAAATCCGGGTCACGGCACTTTTTTTTTCCCAGTCGTTTTTCCACACAATATTTAGTATCCAAAAATCCATTACCCAAATTTATTTTCAGATTTTTCCACAAGTTTCACATTGATACAATGGCACGTGTGCAGGTCTGGTGGGCCAATGGCAGGTTGGTGATTGTTTTGCTCTACACAATATTTACATTGATACTACAGTATTTCATGAGTGCCTAGAGGGTTCACTATATCTTATTGGTGAAAAATGATCCGTTATCTGAAATGACCTGTTATCCAAAATACTTCTGGTCCCAAGCATTTCGGAGAAGTGATACTGAACCAGTATAGTCAGAAACACTCTATTATATTTATCACAGTTACTTCCAGTCTCTCTTTCTGGGGCTAAAGATTTAAATTGTAAGCCTTAGGACAATGCTGTGAAATATTCAGGTCACCAGAAACTCTTTAGAGCAGTTAATGCATTTTCTCAAAGTAAAGGTACTATAGTGGATTTTGTTGTGGTCATGGATGACCAATTGTTCCACGGCCTATTTTAAGGAATTTTTCTCACTGCACGTTATACTTCCAAAAGGACTGGCCAGCATGTAGAACAAATATGTGTCCCTGGAAACATGGCCAATGTTGGCAACTATGGACCATTAGCATCATTCCTGCTTTTAAGGCTTCTAAATATTCACGCTTAGAAAGAGGGAAAGTTAATAACTAAGTGTTCAGAAAAAATGTAACATTATTTTGTAAAAAAAAAAACAGATTTGTTTTTCAGTATATAAAAAAATTAACCCAAAAAATTCTGCCGTGACCCAGATTCAAACCGGTTTGCTGCGCTCACAACACAAAGTACTAACCACTATATGATCACAGCGAGCCACTTAAAAGTGTTATTTGTAAGTGATTGAGACAGTGAGTGAGATAGGTAGATAACAGTGGTAGTAGTGGACAGTAAGCACTAGTTAGAGTTAGCGTGACACTGTGTGTGTGACTGTGTGTAAGGGTGACTGTGTGTGTGTGTAAGTGTGACTGTGTGTGTGTCTGTGTGTGTGTAAGTGTGACTGTGTGTGCTATCACTATACGAGCCACTCAAATGTACTAATTCTAAATGAGTGAAAAAGGTGAAATGGGAGATAGTGGTAGTAGGAGACAGTGTGCACTAGGTGGATCACGCCACAAATTACCTAATGGGATGCATTTACTCAATCTTCTTCAGTTAATGGACTATGTCCAGGGGTCAAGTCCTGGAAAAAAAAGTGTGGGAACTCACACAAAATACACTGCGACCCCCCCCCCCCCCCGAATATATATTTCACCGAAAATTCAGTGAATTTTGCCCCTCTATGCAGGATTCTGCCCCTCTATATGCCAGGATTTTGCCCCTCTATTCCAGGATTTTGCCCCTCTATTCCAGGATTCTGCCCCTCTATATGCCAGGATTTTCCCCTCTATGTCAGGATTTTGCCCCTCTATATGCCAGGATTTTACCCCTCTATGCCAGGATTCTGCCCCTCTATATGCCAGGATTTTGCCCCTCTATTCCAGGATTTTGCTCCTCTATTGAAGCATTTTGCCCCTCTATATGCCAGGATTTTCCCCTCTATGTGCCAGGATTTTGTCCCTCTATGCCATGATTTTGACCCTCTATGCCAGGATTTTGTCCCTCTATTCCAGGATTTTGACCCTCTATATGCCAGGATTTTCCCCTCTATGTGCCAGGATTTTTCCCCTCTGTGCCAGTCAGATACCAGGAATATTGTGCCACTCAGAGCCCAGTAATAGTGTGCAAGTCAGATACCAGGAATAGTGTGCCAGTCAGATACCAGGAATAGTGTTCCAGTCAGATACCAGGAATAGTGTTCCAGTCAGATACCAGGAATAGTGTGCCAGTCAGATAGCAGGAATAGTGTGCCAGACAGATGCCCAGAAATAGTGTGCCAGTCAGATACCAGGAATAGTGTGCCAGTCAGAGCCCAGGAATATTGTGCCAGTCAGATGCCCAGTAATATTGTGCCATTCAGATACCAGTAATATTGTGCCAGTCAGATGCCCAGTAATATTGTGCCAGTCAGATGCCCAGTAATATTGTGCCACTCAGAGCCCAGTAATAGTGTGCCACTCAGATACCAGGAATATTGTGCCACTCAGAGCCCAGTAATAGTGTGCAAGTCAGATACCAGGAATAGTGTGCCAGTCAGAGCCCAGTAATATTGTGCCAATATTGGACTTTTTTTTTTTATCACGGCGGCTCAAATCCAGATCCGCCACTGCAGGAGCAAAGGGAACAGCGTTCCTGCCATGAAAAAAGTGCAGGAACACCGTTCCCACGCGTTCCTGCAGGACTCGAGCCCTGACTATGTCACACAAAATTGTTTCTTCCACTCTGTTCAAGTCACAAGCTTTAATCTGTCGGCTTCCCTGGTGGTCTAGTGGTTAGGATTCGGCGCTCTCACCGCCGCGGCCCGGGTTCGATTCCCGGTCAGGGAAATTGTCTTTTACTACAATTTTACTCAAAGAGTACTCTAATTCTAACACCATTAAACGTAAATATGATTTATATTGAATTAAAGCATTCTAGAGATTTGTTCAGCATTTTTCACCTTGTGTCTCACACACTGCCCTGATATATACCAAATGCACTGGGCAATGCTCTGGAACAAACCCTCTATACCCCCAATGTCAAAGGTCATGGCAATGGTTGAAGATGTTGTTGACATGTACTATCTCTCTGTTCAGCTTCACGATACTTCCACACGTTCTTTAAAACCTGGGGCCCCTGGAGGGCATGCTTCCTTAACTAAATCCGCAATACGAGAACCAGAAACATAGATACCCCGTGCTAAGTGGCCTGCAAAGCACTCCACAAATAATGTTTCAAATGACCAAGATCTACACCAACCCAAGATAGAAAGGGTCCAGGTCACTTGAACTTCCCTCCCCCTTTTTTGAATCCCCGATCACCCGGATACCCAATGTCCCCCCCCCTCCACTTCTGTTTATCGTTTCAAAAGTAATAATATGTATATATGTCTCAGAAGATACTAGAGGATTTTCAATACTATTCCTGTATGATCTCTCTGGTAATATACAGTCAGAATTCTTCTATGCCAAATCAACCCCTACCTAATATGTTTCAGTGTCATGATAAGCATTATCTGTACCTGTAATTTCTAATTGTCTGTACTTCTACTATTATGTCATTTATTGAAATATAAAAATGAAAAATCCAAACTTAATGAATTAAAAAAAGAAGAAAGCGCCCAACGTGGGGCTCGAACCCACGACCCTGAGATTAAGAGTCTCATGCTCTACCGACTGAGCTAGCCAGGCAACTTATGAGTGTCTATTTCTGACTAGCTAAGCGAGAGTCGCCAACATGATTGGGTTGACCTGCTTCCCAGGGAAGCATGGCAGAGTATCAGAGGATCCGGAACATCGAAAGCCCTTCTTGTCCTGATCAGCTTCCCTGGTGGTCTAGTGGTTAGGATTCGGCGCTCTCACCGCCGCGGCCCGGGTTCGATTCCCGGTCAGGGAAAATGACTTTTACTACACTTTTACTCAAAGAGTACTCTAATTCTAACACCAATAAACCTAAATATGATTTATATTGAACTCCAACTACATTCTTCTTTTTGTATGTATTTTATCTTGGTTAGAAATACTATACCATTCTGTTTCCCAGACTTAATGCTGAGGAAGCCTAACTGCGAAACGATAATGATTAAAGTTATGCTATATCACCAGTGTTGCGCTGCTGTCAAAATTGGGTTTCAACCTACCTGGTAGAGGTAGTGCCTGCCAGAAGCACACTACAAGTGGCTCGCCGTGATCGTATAGTGGTTAGTACTCTGCGTTGTGGCCGCAGCAAATCCGGGTCACGGCACTTTTTTTTTCCCAGTCGTTTTTCCACACAATATTTAGTATCCAAAAATCCATTACCCAAATTTATTTTCAGATTTTTCCACAAGTTTCACATTGATACAATGGCACGTGTGCAGGTCTGGTGGGCCAATGGCAGGTTGGTGATTGTTTTGCTCTACACAATATTTACATTGATACTACAGTATTTCATGAGTGCCTAGAGGGTTCACTATATCTTATTGGTGAAAAATGATCCGTTATCTGAAATGACCTGTTATCCAAAATACTTCTGGTCCCAAGCATTTCGGAGAAGTGATACTGAACCAGTATAGTCAGAAACACTCTATTATATTTATCACAGTTACTTCCAGTCTCTCTTTCTGGGGCTAAAGATTTAAATTGTAAGCCTTAGGACAATGCTGTGAAATATTCAGGTCACCAGAAACTCTTTAGAGCAGTTAATGCATTTTCTCACAGTAAAGGTACTATAGTGGATTTTGTTGTGGTCATGGATGACCAATTGTTCCACGGCCTATTTTAAGGAATTTTTCTCACTGCACGTTATACTTCCAAAAGGACTGGCCAGCATGTAGAACAAATATGTGTCCCTGGAAACATGGCCAATGTTGGCAACTATGGACCATTAGCATCATTCCTGCTTTTAAGGCTTCTAAATATTCACGCTTAGAAAGAGGGAAAGTTAATAACTAAGTGTTCAGAAAAAATGTAACATTATTTTGTAAAAAAAAAAACAGATTTGTTTTTCAGTATATAAAAAAATTAACCCAAAAAATTCTGCCGTGACCCAGATTCAAACCGGTTTGCTGCGCTCACAACACAAAGTACTAACCACTATATGATCACAGCGAGCCACTTAAAAGTGTTATTTGTAAGTGATTGAGACAGTGAGTGAGATAGGTAGATAACAGTGGTAGTAGTGGACAGTAAGCACTAGTTAGTGTTAGCGTGACACTGTGTGTGTGACTGTGTGTAAGGGTGACTGTGTGTGTGTGTAAGTGTGACTGTGTGTGTGTCTGTGTGTGTGTAAGTGTGACTGTGTGTGCTATCACTATACGAGCCACTCAAATGTACTAATTCTAAATGAGTGAAAAAGGTGAAATGGGAGATAGTGGTAGTAGGAGACAGTGTGCACTAGGTGGATCACGCCACAAATTACCTAATGGGATGCATTTACTCAATCTTCTTCAGTTAATGGACTATGTCCAGGGGTCAAGTCCTGGAAAAAAAAGTGTGGGAACTCACACAAAATCCACTGCGACCCCCCCCCCCCCCCCCCGAATATATATTTCACCGAAAATTCAGTGAATTTTGCCCCTCTATGCAGGATTCTGCCCCTCTATATGCCAGGATTTTGCCCCTCTATTCCAGGATTCTGCCCCTCTATATGCCAGGATTTTCCCCTCTATGTCAGGATTTTGCCCCTCTATATGCCAGGATTTTGCCCCTCTATGCCAGGATTCTGCCCCTCTATATGCCAGGATTTTGCCCCTCTATTCCAGGATTTTGCTCCTCTATTGAAGCATTTTGCCCCTCTATATGCCAGGATTTTCCCCTCTATGTGCCAGGATTTTGTCCCTCTATGCCATGATTTTGACCCTCTATGCCAGGATTTTGTCCCTCTATTCCAGGATTTTGACCCTCTATATGCCAGGATTTTCCCCTCTATGTGCCAGGATTTTTCCCCTCTGTGCCAGTCAGATACCAGGAATATTGTGCCACTCAGAGCCCAGTAATAGTGTGCAAGTCAGATACCAGGAATAGTGTGCCAGTCAGATACCAGGAATAGTGTTCCAGTCAGATACCAGGAATAGTGTGCCAGTCAGATAGCAGGAATAGTGTGCCAGACAGATGCCCAGAAATAGTGTGCCAGTCAGATACCAGGAATAGTGTGCCAGTCAGAGCCCAGGAATATTGTGCCAGTCAGATGCCCAGTAATATTGTGCCATTCAGATACCAGTAATATTGTGCCAGTCAGATGCCCAGTAATATTGTGCCAGTCAGATGCCCAGTAATATTGTGCCACTCAGAGCCCAGTAATAGTGTGCCACTCAGATACCAGGAATATTGTGCCACTCAGAGCCCAGTAATAGTGTGCAAGTCAGATACCAGGAATAGTGTGCCAGTCAGAGCCCAGTAATATTGTGCCAATATTGGACTTTTTTTTTTTATCACGGCGGCTCAAATCCAGATCCGCCACTGCAGGAGCAAAGGGAACAGCGTTCCTGCCATGAAAAAAGTGCAGGAACACCGTTCCCACGCGTTCCTGCAGGACTCGAGCCCTGACTATGTCACACAAAATTGTTTCTTCCACTCTGTTCAAGTCACAAGCTTTAATCTGTCAGCTTCCCTGGTGGTCTAGTGGTTAGGATTCGGCGCTCTCACCGCCGCGGCCCGGGTTCGATTCCCGGTCAGGGAAATTGTCTTTTACTACAATTTTACTCAAAGAGTACTCTAATTCTAACACCATTAAACGTAAATATGATTTATATTGAATTAAAGCATTCTAGAGATTTGTTCAGCATTTTTCACCTTGTGTCTCACACACTGCCCTGATATATACCAAATGCACTGGGCAATGCTCTGGAACAAACCCTCTATACCCCCAATGTCAAAGGTCATGGCAATGGTTGAAGATGTTGTTGACATGTACTATCTCTCTGTTCAGCTTCACGATACTTCCACACGTTCTTTAAAACCTGGGGCCCCTGGAGGGCATGCTTCCTTAACTAAATCCGCAATACGAGAACCAGAAACATAGATACCCCGTGCTAAGTGGCCTGCAAAGCACTCCACAAATAATGTTTCAAATGACCAAGATCTACACCAACCCAAGATAGAAAGGGTCCAGGTCACTTGAACTTCCCTCCCCCTTTTTTGAATCCCCGATCACCCGGATACCCAATGTCCCCCCCCCCTCCACTTCTGTTTATCGTTTCAAAAGTAATAATATGTATATATGTCTCAGAAGATACTAGAGGATTTTCAATACTATTCCTGTATGATCTCTCTGGTAATATACAGTCAGAATTCTTCTATGCCAAATCAACCCCTACCTAATATGTTTCAGTGTCATGATAAGCATTATCTGTACCTGTAATTTCTAATTGTCTGTACTTCTACTATTATGTCATTTATTGAAATATAAAAATGAAAAATCCAAACTTAATGAATTAAAAAAAGAAGAAAGCGCCCAACGTGGGGCTCGAACCCACGACCCTGAGATTAAGAGTCTCATGCTCTACCGACTGAGCTAGCCAGGCAACTTATGAGTGTCTATTTCTGACTAGCTAAGCGAGAGTCGCCAACATGATTGGGTTGACCTGCTTCCCAGGGAAGCATGGCAGAGTATCAGAGGATCCGGAACATCGAAAGCCCTTCTTGTCCTGATCAGCTTCCCTGGTGGTCTAGTGGTTAGGATTCGGCGCTCTCACCGCCGCGGCCCGGGTTCGATTCCCGGTCAGGTGAAAATGACTTTTACTACACTTTTACTCAAAGAGTACTCTAATTCTAACACCAATAAACCTAAATATGATTTATATTGAACTCCAACTACATACTTCTTTTTGTATGTATTTTATCTTGGTTAGAAATACTATACCATTCTGTTTCCCAGACTTAATGCTGAGGAAGCCTAACTGCGAAACGATAATGATTAAAGTTATGCTATATCACCAGTGTTGCGCTGCTGTCAAAATTGGGTTTCAACCTACCTGGTAGAGGTAGTGCCTGCCAGAAGCACACTACAAGTGGCTCGCCGTGATCGTATAGTGGTTAGTACTCTGCGTTGTGGCCGCAGCAAATCCGGGTCACGGCACTTTTTTTTTCCCAGTCGTTTTTCCACACAATATTTAGTATCCAAAAATCCATTACCCAAATTTATTTTCAGATTTTTCCACAAGTTTCACATTGATACAATGGCACGTGTGCAGGTCTGGTGGGCCAATGGCAGGTTGGTGATTGTTTTGCTCTACACAATATTTACATTGATACTACAGTATTTCATGAGTGCCTAGAGGGTTCACTATATCTTATTGGTGAAAAATGATCCGTTATCTGAAATGACCTGTTATCCAAAATACTTCTGGTCCCAAGCATTTCGGAGAAGTGATACTGAACCAGTATAGTCAGAAACACTCTATTATATTTATCACAGTTACTTCCAGTCTCTCTTTCTGGGGCTAAAGATTTAAATTGTAAGCCTTAGGACAATGCTGTGAAATATTCAGGTCACCAGAAACTCTTTAGAGCAGTTAATGCATTTTCTCAAAGTAAAGGTACTATAGTGGATTTTGTTGTGGTCATGGATGACCAATTGTTCCACGGCCTATTTTAAGGAATTTTTCTCACTGCACGTTATACTTCCAAAAGGACTGGCCAGCATGTAGAACAAATATGTGTCCCTGGAAACATGGCCAATGTTGGCAACTATGGACCATTAGCATCATTCCTGCTTTTAAGGCTTCTAAATATTCACGCTTAGAAAGAGGGAAAGTTAATAACTAAGTGTTCAGAAAAAATGTAACATTATTTTGTAAAAAAAAAAACAGATTTGTTTTTCAGTATATAAAAAAATTAACCCAAAAAATTCTGCCGTGACCCAGATTCAAACCGGTTTGCTGCGCTCACAACACAAAGTACTAACCACTATATGATCACAGCGAGCCACTTAAAAGTGTTATTTGTAAGTGATTGAGACAGTGAGTGAGATAGGTAGATAACAGTGGTAGTAGTGGACAGTAAGCACTAGTTAGTGTTAGCGTGACACTGTGTGTGTGACTGTGTGTAAGGGTGACTGTGTGTGTGTGTAAGTGTGACTGTGTGTGTGTCTGTGTGTGTGTAAGTGTGACTGTGTGTGCTATCACTATACGAGCCACTCAAATGTACTAATTCTAAATGAGTGAAAAAGGTGAAATGGGAGATAGTGGTAGTAGGAGACAGTGTGCACTAGGTGGATCACGCCACAAATTACCTAATGGGATGCATTTACTCAATCTTCTTCAGTTAATGGACTATGTCCAGGGGTCAAGTCCTGGAAAAAAAAGTGTGGGAACTCACACAAAATCCACTGCGACCCCCCCCCCCCCGAATATATATTTCACCGAAAATTCAGTGAATTTTGCCCCTCTATGCAGGATTTTGCCCCTCTATTCCAGGATTCTGCCCCTCTATATGCCAGGATTTTCCCCTCTATGTCAGGATTTTGCCCCTCTATATGCCAGGATTTTGCCCCTCTATGCCAGGATTCTGCCCCTCTATATGCCAGGATTTTGCCCCTCTATTCCAGGATTTTGCTCCTCTATTGAAGCATTTTGCCCCTCTATATGCCAGGATTTTCCCCTCTATGTGCCAGGATTTTGTCCCTCTATGCCATGATTTTGACCCTCTATGCCAGGATTTTGTCCCTCTATTCCAGGATTTTGACCCTCTATATGCCAGGATTTTCCCCTCTATGTGCCAGGATTTTTCCCCTCTGTGCCAGTCAGATACCAGGAATATTGTGCCACTCAGAGCCCAGTAATAGTGTGCAAGTCAGATACCAGGAATAGTGTGCCAGTCAGATACCAGGAATAGTTTTCCAGTCAGATACCAGGAATAGTGTGCCAGTCAGATAGCAGGAATAGTGTGCCAGACAGATGCCCAGAAATAGTGTGCCAGTCAGATACCAGGAATAGTGTGCCAGTCAGAGCCCAGGAATATTGTGCCAGTCAGATGCCCAGTAATATTGTGCCATTCAGATACCAGTAATATTGTGCCAGTCAGATGCCCAGTAATATTGTGCCAGTCAGATGCCCAGTAATATTGTGCCACTCAGAGCCCAGTAATAGTGTGCCACTCAGATACCAGGAATATTGTGCCACTCAGAGCCCAGTAATAGTGTGCAAGTCAGATACCAGGAATAGTGTGCCAGTCAGAGCCCAGTAATATTGTGCCAATATTGGACTTTTTTTTTTTATCACGGCGGCTCAAATCCAGATCCGCCACTGCAGGAGCAAAGGGAACAGCGTTCCTGCCATGAAAAAAGTGCAGGAACACCGTTCCCACGCGTTCCTGCAGGACTCGAGCCCTGACTATGTCACACAAAATTGTTTCTTCCACTCTGTTCAAGTCGCAAGCTTTAATCTGTCAGCTTCCCTGGTGGTCTAGTGGTTAGCATTCGGCGCTCTCACCGCCGCGGCCCGGGTTCGATTCCCGGTCAGGGAAATTGACTTTTACTACAATTTTACTCAAAGAGTACTCTAATTCTAACACCATTAAACGTAAATATGATTTATATTGAATTAAAGCATTCTAGAGATTTGTTCAGCATTTTTCACCTTGTGTCTCACACACTGCCCTGATATATACCAAATGCACTGGGCAATGCTCTGGAACAAACCCTCTATACCCCCAATGTCAAAGGTCATGGCAATGGTTGAAGATGTTGTTGACATGTACTATCTCTCTGTTCAGCTTCACGATACTTCCACACGTTCTTTAAAACCTGGGGCCCCTGGAGGGCATGCTTCCTTAACTAAATCCGCAATACGAGAACCAGAAACATAGATACCCCGTGCTAAGTGGCCTGCAAAGCACTCCACAAATAATGTTTCAAATGACCAAGATCTACACCAACCCAAGATAGAAAGGGTCCAGGTCACTTGAACTTCCCTCCCCCTTTTTTGAATCCCCGATCACCCGGATACCCAATGTCCCCCCCCCCTCCACTTCTGTTTATCGTTTCAAAAGTAATAATATGTATATATGTCTCAGAAGATACTAGAGGATTTTCAATACTATTCCTGTATGATCTCTCTGGTAATATACAGTCAGAATTCTTCTATGCCAAATCAACCCCTACCTAATATGTTTCAGTGTCATGATAAGCATTATCTGTACCTGTAATTTCTAATTGTCTGTACTTCTACTATTATGTCATTTATTGAAATATAAAAATGAAAAATCCAAACTTAATGAATTAAAAAAAGAAGAAAGCGCCCAACGTGGGGCTCGAACCCACGACCCTGAGATTAAGAGTCTCATGCTCTACCGACTGAGCTAGCCAGGCAACTTATGAGTGTCTATTTCTGACTAGCTAAGCGAGAGTCGCCAACATGATTGGGTTGACCTGCTTCCCAGGGAAGCATGGCAGAGTATCAGAGGATCCGGAACATCGAAAGCCCTTCTTGTCCTGATCAGCTTCCCTGGTGGTCTAGTGGTTAGGATTCGGCGCTCTCACCGCCGCGGCCCGGGTTCGATTCCCGGTCAGGGAAATTGTCTTTTACTACACTTTTACTCAAAGAGTACTCTAATTCTAACACCAATAAACCTAAATATGATTTATATTGAACTCCAACTACATTCTTCTTTTTGTATGTATTTTATCTTGGTTAGAAATACTATACCATTCTGTTTCCCAGACTTAATGCTGAGGAAGCCTAACTGCGAAACGATAATGATTAAAGTTATGCTATATCACCAGTGTTGCGCTGCTGTCAAAATTGGGTTTCAACCTACCTGGTAGAGGTAGTGCCTGCCAGAAGCACACTACAAGTGGCTCGCCGTGATCGTATAGTGGTTAGTACTCTGCGTTGTGGCCGCAGCAACCCCGGTTCGAATCCGGGTCACGGCACTTTTTTTTTCCCAGTCGTTTTTCCACACAATATTTAGTATCCAAAAATCCATTACCCAAATTTATTTTCAGATTTTTCCACAAGTTTCACATTGATACAATGGCACGTGTGCAGGTCTGGTGGGCCAATGGCAGGTTGGTGATTGTTTTGCTCTACACAATATTTACATTGATACTACAGTATTTCATGAGTGCCTAGAGGGTTCACTATATCTTATTGGTGAAAAATGATCCGTTATCTGAAATGACCTGTTATCCAAAATACTTCTGGTCCCAAGCATTTCGGAGAAGTGATACTGAACCAGTATAGTCAGAAACACTCTATTATATTTATCACAGTTACTTCCAGTCTCTCTTTCTGGGGCTAAAGATTTAAATTGTAAGCCTTAGGACAATGCTGTGAAATATTCAGGTCACCAGAAACTCTTTAGAGCAGTTAATGCATTTTCTCAAAGTAAAGGTACTATAGTGGATTTTGTTGTGGTCATGGATGACCAATTGTTCCACGGCCTATTTTAAGGAATTTTTCTCACTGCACGTTATACTTCCAAAAGGACTGGCCAGCATGTAGAACAAATATGTGTCCCTGGAAACATGGCCAATGTTGGCAACTATGGACCATTAGCATCATTCCTGCTTTTAAGGCTTCTAAATATTCACGCTTAGAAAGAGGGAAAGTTAATAACTAAGTGTTCAGAAAAAATGTAACATTATTTTGTAAAAAAAAAACAGATTTGTTTTTCAGTATATAAAAAAATTAACCCAAAAAATTCTGCCGTGACCCAGATTCAAACCGGTTTGCTGCGCTCACAACACAAAGTACTAACCACTATATGATCACAGCGAGCCACTTAAAAGTGTTATTTGTAAGTGATTGAGACAGTGAGTGAGATAGGTAGATAACAGTGGTAGTAGTGGACAGTAAGCACTAGTTAGTGTTAGCGTGACACTGTGTGTGTGACTGTGTGTAAGGGTGACTGTGTGTGTGTGTAAGTGTGACTGTGTGTGTGTCTGTGTGTGTGTAAGTGTGACTGTGTGTGCTATCACTATACGAGCCACTCAAATGTACTAATTCTAAATGAGTGAAAAAGGTGAAATGGGAGATAGTGGTAGTAGGAGACAGTGTGCACTAGGTGGATCACGCCACAAATTACCTAATGGGATGCGTTTACTCAATCTTCTTCAGTTAATGGACTATGTCCAGGGGTCAAGTCCTGGAAAAAAAAGTGTGGGAACTCACACAAAATCCACTGCGACCCCCCCCCCCCCCGAATATATATATCACCGAAAATTCAGTGAATTTTGCCCCTCTATGCAGGATTCTGCCCCTCTATATGCCAGGATTTTGCCCCTCTATTCCAGGATTTTGCCCCTCTATTCCAGGATTCTGCCCCTCTATATGCCAGGATTTTGCCCCTCTATATGCCAGGATTTTGCCCCTCTATGCCAGGATTCTGCCCCTCTATATGCCAGGATTTTGCCCCTCTATTCCAGGATTTTGCTCCTCTATTGAAGCATTTTGCCCCTCTATATGCCAGGATTTTCCCCTCTATGTGCCAGGATTTTGTCCCTCTATGCCATGATTTTGACCCTCTATGCCAGGATTTTGTCCCTCTATTCCAGGATTTTGACCCTCTATATGCCAGGATTTTCCCCTCTATGTGCCAGGATTTTTCCCCTCTGTGCCAGTCAGATACCAGGAATAGTGTTCCAGTCAGATACCAGGAATAGTGTGCCAGTCAGATAGCAGGAATAGTGTGCCAGACAGATGCCCAGAAATAGTGTGCCAGTCAGATACCAGGAATAGTGTGCCAGTCAGAGCCCAGGAATATTGTGCCAGTCAGATGCCCAGTAATATTGTGCCATTCAGATACCAGTAATATTGTGCCAGTCAGATGCCCAGTAATATTGTGCCAGTCAGATGCCCAGTAATATTGTGCCACTCAGAGCCCAGTAATAGTGTGCCACTCAGATACCAGGAATATTGTGCCACTCAGAGCCCAGTAATAGTGTGCAAGTCAGATACCAGGAATAGTGTGCCAGTCAGAGCCTCTATATGCCAGGATTTTGCCCCTCTATTCCAGGATTTTGCTCCTCTATTGAAGCATTTTGCCCCTCTATATGCCAGGATTTTCCCCTCTATGTGCCAGGATTTTGTCCCTCTATGCCATGATTTTGACCCTCTATGCCAGGATTTTGTCCCTCTATTCCAGGATTTTGACCCTCTATATGCCAGGATTTTCCCCTCTATGTGCCAGGATTTTTCCCCTCTGTGCCAGTCAGATACCAGGAATATTGTGCCACTCAGAGCCCAGTAATAGTGTGCAAGTCAGATACCAGGAATAGTGTGCCAGTCAGATACCAGGAATAGTGTTCCAGTCAGATACCAGGAATAGTGTGCCAGTCAGATAGCAGGAATAGTGTGCCAGACAGATGCCCAGAAATAGTGTGCCAGTCAGATACCAGGAATAGTGTGCCAGTCAGAGCCCAGGAATATTGTGCCAGTCAGATGCCCAGTAATATTGTGCCATTCAGATACCAGTAATATTGTGCCAGTCAGAAGCCCAGTAATATTGTGCCAGTCAGATGCCCAGTAATATTGTGCCATTCAGATACCAGTAATAGTGTGCCACTCAGATACCAGGAATATTGTGCCACTCAGAGCCCAGTAATAGTGTGCAAGTCAGATACCAGGAATAGTGTGCCAGTCAGAGCCCAGTAATATTGTGCCAATATTGGACTTTTTTTTTTTTTATCACGGCGGCTCAAATCCAGATCCGCCACTGCAGGAGCAAAGGGAACAGCGTTCCTGCCATGAAAAAAGTGCAGGAACACCGTTCCCACGCGTTCCTGCAGGACTCGAGCCTTGACTATGTCACACAAAATTGTTTCTTCCACTCTGTTCAAGTCACAAGCTTTAATCTGTCAGCTTCCCTGGTGGTCTAGTGGTTAGGATTCGGCGCTCTCACCGCCGCGGCCCGGGTTCGATTCCCGGTCAGGGAAATTGTCTTTTACTACAATTTTACTCAAAGAGTACTCTAATTCTAACACCATTAAACGTAAATATGATTTATATTGAATTAAAGCATTCTAGAGATTTGTTCAGCATTTTTCACCTTGTGTCTCACACACTGCCCTGATATATACCAAATGCACTGGGCAATGCTCTGGAACAAACCCTCTATACCCCCAATGTCAAAGGTCATGGCAATGGTTGAAGATGTTGTTGACATGTACTATCTCTCTGTTCAGCTTCACGATACTTCCACACGTTCTTTAAAACCTGGGGCCCCTGGAGGGCATGCTTCCTTAACTAAATCCGCAATACGAGAACCAGAAACATAGATACCCCGTGCTAAGTGGCCTGCAAAGCACTCCACAAATAATGTTTCAAATGACCAAGATCTACACCAACCCAAGATAGAAAGGGTCCAGGTCACTTGAACTTCCCTCCCCCTTTTTTGAATCCCCGATCACCCGGATACCCAATGTCCCCCCCCCTCCACTTCTGTTTATCGTTTCAAAAGTAATAATATGTATATATGTCTCAGAAGATACTAGAGGATTTTCAATACTATTCCTGTATGATCTCTCTGGTAATATACAGTCAGAATTCTTCTATGCCAAATCAACCCCTACCTAATATGTTTCAGTGTCATGATAAGCATTATCTGTACCTGTAATTTCTAATTGTCTGTACTTCTACTATTATGTCATTTATTGAAATATAAAAATGAAAAATCCAAACTTAATGAATTAAAAAAAGAAGAAAGCGCCCAACGTGGGGCTCGAACCCACGACCCTGAGATTAAGAGTCTCATGCTCTACCGACTGAGCTAGCCAGGCAACTTATGAGTGTCTATTTCTGACTAGCTAAGCGAGAGTCGCCAACATGATTGGGTTGACCTGCTTCCCAGGGAAGCATGGCAGAGTATCAGAGGATCCGGAACATCGAAAGCTCTTCTTGTCCTGATCAGCTTCCCTGGTGGTCTAGTGGTTAGGATTCGGCGCTCTCACCGCCGCGGCCCGGGTTCGATTCCCGGTCAGGGAAATTGACTTTTACTCAAAGAGTACTCTAATTCTAACACCAATAAACCTAAATATGATTTATATTGAACTCCAACTACATTCTTCTTTTTGTATGTATTTTATCTTGGTTAGAAATACTATACCATTCTGTTTCCCAGACTTAATGCTGAGGAAGCCTAACTGCGAAACGATAATGATTAAAGTTATGCTATATCACCAGTGTTGCGCTGCTGTCAAAATTGGGTTTCAACCTACCTGGTAGAGGTAGTGCCTGCCAGAAGCACACTACAAGTGGCTCGCCGTGATCGTATAGTGGTTAGTACTCTGCGTTGTGGCCGCAGCAACCCCGGTTCGAATCCGGGTCACGGCACTTTTTTTTTCCCAGTCGTTTTTCCACACAATATTTAGTATCCAAAAATCCATTACCCAAATTTATTTTCAGATTTTTCCACAAGTTTCACATTGATACAATGGCACGTGTGCAGGTCTGGTGGGCCAATGGCAGGTTGGTGATTGTTTTGCTCTACACAATATTTACATTGATACTACAGTATTTCATGAGTGCCTAGAGGGTTCACTATATCTTATTGGTGAAAAATGATCCGTTATCTGAAATGACCTGTTATCCAAAATACTTCTGGTCCCAAGCATTTCGGAGAAGTGATACTGAACCAGTATAGTCAGAAACACTCTATTATATTTATCACAGTTACTTCCAGTCTCTCTTTCTGGGGCTAAAGATTTAAATTGTAAGCCTTAGGACAATGCTGTGAAATATTCAGGTCACCAGAAACTCTTTAGAGCAGTTAATGCATTTTCTCAAAGTAAAGGTACTATAGTGGATTTTGTTGTGGTCATGGATGACCAATTGTTCCACGGCCTATTTTAAGGAATTTTTCTCACTGCACGTTATACTTCCAAAAGGACTGGCCAGCATGTAGAACAAATATGTGTCCCTGGAAACATGGCCAATGTTGGCAACTATGGACCATTAGCATCATTCCTGCTTTTAAGGCTTCTAAATATTCACGCTTAGAAAGAGGGAAAGTTAATAACTAAGTGTTCAGAAAAAATGTAACATTATTTTGTAAAAAAAAAAACAGATTTGTTTTTCAGTATATAAAAAAATTAACCCAAAAAATTCTGCCGTGACCCAGATTCAAACCGGTTTGCTGCGCTCACAACACAAAGTACTAACCACTATATGATCACAGCGAGCCACTTAAAAGTGTTATTTGTAAGTGATTGAGACAGTGAGTGAGATAGGTAGATAACAGTGGTAGTAGTGGACAGTAAGCACTAGTTAGTGTTAGCGTGACACTGTGTGTGTGACTGTGTGTAAGGGTGACTGTGTGTGTGTGTAAGTGTGACTGTGTGTGTGTCTGTGTGTGTGTAAGTGTGACTGTGTGTGCTATCACTATACGAGCCACTCAAATGTACTAATTCTAAATGAGTGAAAAAGGTGAAATGGGAGATAGTGGTAGTAGGAGACAGTGTGCACTAGGTGGATCACGCCACAAATTACCTAATGGGATGCGTTTACTCAATCTTCTTCAGTTAATGGACTATGTCCAGGGGTCAAGTCCTGGAAAAAAAAGTGTGGGAACTCACACAAAATCCACTGCGACCCCCCCCCCCCCCCCGAATATATATATCACCGAAAATTCAGTGAATTTTGCCCCTCTATGCAGGATTCTGCCCCTCTATTCCAGGATTCTGCCCCTCTATATGCCAGGATTTTCCCCTCTATTCCAGGATTTTGCCCCTCTATATGCCAGGATTTTGCCCCTCTATGCCAGGATTCTGCCCCTCTATATGCCAGGATTTTGCCCCTCTATTCCAGGATTTTGCTCCTCTATTGAAGCATTTTGCCCCTCTATATGCCAGGATTTTCCCCTCTATGTGCCAGGATTTTGTCCCTCTATGCCATGATTTTGACCCTCTATGCCAGGATTTTGTCCCTCTATTCCAGGATTTTGACCCTCTATATGCCAGGATTTTCCCCTCTATGTGCCAGGATTTTTCCCCTCTGTGCCAGTCAGATACCAGGAATATTGTGCCACTCAGAGCCCAGTAATAGTGTGCAAGTCAGATACCAGGAATAGTGTGCCAGTCAGATACCAGGAATAGTGTTCCAGTCAGATACCAGGAATAGTGTGCCAGTCAGATAGCAGGAATAGTGTGCCAGACAGATGCCCAGAAATAGTGTGCCAGTCAGATACCAGGAATAGTGTGCCAGTCAGAGCCCAGGAATATTGTGCCAGTCAGATGCCCAGTAATATTGTGCCATTCAGATACCAGTAATATTGTGCCAGTCAGATGCCCAGTAATATTGTGCCAGTCAGATGCCCAGTAATATTGTGCCACTCAGAGCCCAGTAATAGTGTGCCACTCAGATACCAGGAATATTGTGCCACTCAGAGCCCAGTAATAGTGTGCAAGTCAGATACCAGGAATAGTGTGCCAGTCAGAGCCTCTATATGCCAGGATTTTGCCCCTCTATTCCAGGATTTTGCTCCTCTATTGAAGCATTTTGCCCCTCTATATGCCAGGATTTTCCCCTCTATGTGCCAGGATTTTGTCCCTCTATGCCATGATTTTGACCCTCTATGCCAGGATTTTGTCCCTCTATTCCAGGATTTTGACCCTCTATATGCCAGGATTTTCCCCTCTATGTGCCAGGATTTTTCCCCTCTGTGCCAGTCAGATACCAGGAATATTGTGCCACTCAGAGCCCAGTAATAGTGTGCAAGTCAGATACCAGGAATAGTGTGCCAGTCAGATACCAGGAATAGTGTTCCAGTCAGATACCAGGAATAGTGTGCCAGTCAGATAGCAGGAATAGTGTGCCAGACAGATGCCCAGAAATAGTGTGCCAGTCAGATACCAGGAATAGTGTGCCAGTCAGAGCCCAGGAATATTGTGCCAGTCAGATGCCCAGTAATATTGTGCCATTCAGATACCAGTAATATTGTGCCAGTCAGAAGCCCAGTAATATTGTGCCAGTCAGATGCCCAGTAATATTGTGCCATTCAGATACCAGTAATAGTGTGCCACTCAGATACCAGGAATATTGTGCCACTCAGAGCCCAGTAATAGTGTGCAAGTCAGATACCAGGAATAGTGTGCCAGTCAGAGCCAAGTAATATTGTGCCAATATTGGACTTTTTTTTTTTTTATCACGGCGGCTCAAATCCAGATCCGCCACTGCAGGAGCAAAGGGAACAGCGTTCCTGCCATGAAAAAAGTGCAGGAACACCGTTCCCACGCGTTCCTGCAGGACTCGAGCCTTGACTATGTCACACAAAATTGTTTCTTCCACTCTGTTCAAGTCACAAGCTTTAATCTGTCAGCTTCCCTGGTGGTCTAGTGGTTAGGATTCGGCGCTCTCACCGCCGCGGCCCGGGTTCGATTCCCGGTCAGGGAAATTGTCTTTTACTACAATTTTACTCAAAGAGTACTCTAATTCTAACACCATTAAACGTAAATATGATTTATATTGAATTAAAGCATTCTAGAGATTTGTTCAGCATTTTTCACCTTGTGTCTCACACACTGCCCTGATATATACCAAATGCACTGGGCAATGCTCTGGAACAAACCCTCTATACCCCCAATGTCAAAGGTCATGGCAATGGTTGAAGATGTTGTTGACATGTACTATCTCTCTGTTCAGCTTCACGATACTTCCACACGTTCTTTAAAACCTGGGGCCCCTGGAGGGCATGCTTCCTTAACTAAATCCGCAATACGAGAACCAGAAACATAGATACCCCGTGCTAAGTGGCCTGCAAAGCACTCCACAAATAATGTTTCAAATGACCAAGATCTACACCAACCCAAGATAGAAAGGGTCCAGGTCACTTGAACTTCCCTCCCCCTTTTTTGAATCCCCGATCACCCGGATACCCAATGTCCCCCCCCCTCCACTTCTGTTTATCGTTTCAAAAGTAATAATATGTATATATGTCTCAGAAGATACTAGAGGATTTTCAATACTATTCCTGTATGATCTCTCTGGTAATATACAGTCAGAATTCTTCTATGCCAAATCAACCCCTACCTAATATGTTTCAGTGTCATGATAAGCATTATCTGTACCTGTAATTTCTAATTGTCTGTACTTCTACTATTATGTCATTTATTGAAATATAAAAATGAAAAATCCAAACTTAATGAATTAAAAAAAGAAGAAAGCGCCCAACGTGGGGCTCGAACCCACGACCCTGAGATTAAGAGTCTCATGCTCTACCGACTGAGCTAGCCAGGCAACTTATGAGTGTCTATTTCTGACTAGCTAAGCGAGAGTCGCCAACATGATTGGGTTGACCTGCTTCCCAGGGAAGCATGGCAGAGTATCAGAGGATCCGGAACATCGAAAGCTCTTCTTGTCCTGATCAGCTTCCCTGGTGGTCTAGTGGTTAGGATTCGGCGCTCTCACCGCCGCGGCCCGGGTTCGATTCCCGGTCAGGGAAATTGACTTTTACTCAAAGAGTACTCTAATTCTAACACCAATAAACCTAAATATGATTTATATTGAACTCCAACTACATTCTTCTTTTTGTATGTATTTTATCTTGGTTAGAAATACTATACCATTCTGTTTCCCAGACTTAATGCTGAGGAAGCCTAACTGCGAAACGATAATGATTAAAGTTATGCTATATCACCAGTGTTGCGCTGCTGTCAAAATTGGGTTTCAACCTACCTGGTAGAGGTAGTGCCTGCCAGAAGCACACTACAAGTGGCTCGCCGTGATCGTATAGTGGTTAGTACTCTGCGTTGTGGCCGCAGCAACCCCGGTTCGAATCCGGGTCACGGCACTTTTTTTTTCCCAGTCGTTTTTCCACACAATATTTAGTATCCAAAAATCCATTACCCAAATTTATTTTCAGATTTTTCCACAAGTTTCACATTGATACAATGGCACGTGTGCAGGTCTGGTGGGCCAATGGCAGGTTGGTGATTGTTTTGCTCTACACAATATTTACATTGATACTACAGTATTTCATGAGTGCCTAGAGGGTTCACTATATCTTATTGGTGAAAAATGATCCGTTATCTGAAATGACCTGTTATCCAAAATACTTCTGGTCCCAAGCATTTCGGAGAAGTGATACTGAACCAGTATAGTCAGAAACACTCTATTATATTTATCACAGTTACTTCCAGTCTCTCTTTCTGGGGCTAAAGATTTAAATTGTAAGCCTTAGGACAATGCTGTGAAATATTCAGGTCACCAGAAACTCTTTAGAGCAGTTAATGCATTTTCTCAAAGTAAAGGTACTATAGTGGATTTTGTTGTGGTCATGGATGACCAATTGTTCCACGGCCTATTTTAAGGAATTTTTCTCACTGCACGTTATACTTCCAAAAGGACTGGCCAGCATGTAGAACAAATATGTGTCCCTGGAAACATGGCCAATGTTGGCAACTATGGACCATTAGCATCATTCCTGCTTTTAAGGCTTCTAAATATTCACGCTTAGAAAGAGGGAAAGTTAATAACTAAGTGTTCAGAAAAAATGTAACATTATTTTGTAAAAAAAAAAACAGATTTGTTTTTCAGTATATAAAAAAATTAACCCAAAAAATTCTGCCGTGACCCAGATTCAAACCGGTTTGCTGCGCTCACAACACAAAGTACTAACCACTATATGATCACAGTGAGCCACTTAAAAGTGTTATTTGTAAGTGATTGAGACAGTGAGTGAGATAGGTAGATAACAGTGGTAGTAGTGGACAGTAAGCACTAGTTAGTGTTAGCGTGACACTGTGTGTGTGACTGTGTGTAAGGGTGACTGTGTGTGTGTGTAAGTGTGACTGTGTGTGTGTCTGTGTGTGTGTAAGTGTGACTGTGTGTGCTATCACTATACGAGCCACTCAAATGTACTAATTCTAAATGAGTGAAAAAGGTGAAATGGGAGATAGTGGTAGTAGGAGACAGTGTGCACTAGGTGGATCACGCCACAAATTACCTAATGGGATGCGTTTACTCAATCTTCTTCAGTTAATGGACTATGTCCAGGGGTCAAGTCCTGGAAAAAAAAGTGTGGGAACTCACACAAAATCCACTGCGACCCCCCCCCCCCCCGAATATATATTTCACCGAAAATTCAGTTAATTTTGCCCCTCTATGCAGGATTCTGCCCCTCTATATGCCAGGATTTTGCCCCTCTATTCCAGGATTTTGCCCCTCTATTCCAGGATTCTGCCCCTCTATATGCCAGGATTTTCCCCTCTATGTCAGGATTTTGCCCCTCTATATGCCAGGATTTTGCCCCTCTATGCCAGGATTCTGCCCCTCTATATGCCAGGATTTTGCCCCTCTATTCCAGGATTTTGCTCCTCTATTGAAGCATTTTGCCCCTCTATATGCCAGGATTTTCCCCTCTATGTGCCAGGATTTTGTCCCTCTATGCCATGATTTTGACCCTCTATGCCAGGATTTTGTCCCTCTATTCCAGGATTTTGACCCTCTATATGCCAGGATTTTCCCCTCTATGTGCCAGGATTTTTCCCCTCTGTGCCAGTCAGATACCAGGAATATTGTGCCACTCAGAGCCCAGTAATAGTGTGCAAGTCAGATACCAGGAATAGTGTGCCAGTCAGATACCAGGAATAGTGTTCCAGTCAGATACCAGGAATAGTGTGCCAGTCAGATAGCAGGAATAGTGTGCCAGACAGATGCCCAGAAATAGTGTGCCAGTCAGATACCAGGAATAGTGTGCCAGTCAGAGCCCAGGAATATTGTGCCAGTCAGATGCCCAGTAATATTGTGCCATTCAGATACCAGTAATATTGTGCCAGTCAGATGCCCAGTAATATTGTGCCAGTCAGATGCCCAGTAATATTGTGCCACTCAGATTCCCGGTCAGGGAAATTGTCTTTTACTACAATTTTACTCAAAGAGTACTCTAATTCTAACACCATTAAACGTAAATATGATTTATATTGAATTAAAGCATTCTAGAGATTTGTTCAGCATTTTTCACCTTGTGTCTCACACACTGCCCTGATATATACCAAATGCACTGGGCAATGCTCTGGAACAAACCCTCTATACCCCCAATGTCAAAGGTCATGGCAATGGTTGAAGATGTTGTTGACATGTACTATCTCTCTGTTCAGCTTCACGATACTTCCACACGTTCTTTAAAACCTGGGGCCCCTGGAGGGCATGCTTCCTTATCTAAATCCGCAATACGAGAACCAGAAACATAGATACCCCGTGCTAAGTGGCCTGCAAAGCACTCCACAAATAATGTTTCAAATGACCAAGATCTACACCAACCCAAGATAGAAAGGGTCCAGGTCACTTGAACTTCCCTCCCCCTTTTTTGAATCCCCGATCACCCGGATACCCAATGTCCCCCCCCCCCCTCCACTTCTGTTTATCGTTTCAAAAGTAATAATATGTATATATGTCTCAGAAGATACTAGAGGATTTTCAATACTATTCCTGTATGATCTCTCTGGTAATATACAGTCAGAATTCTTCTATGCCAAATCAACCCCTACCTAATATGTTTCAGTGTCATGATAAGCATTATCTGTACCTGTAATTTCTAATTGTCTGTACTTCTACTATTATGTCATTTATTGAAATATAAAAATGAAAAATCCAAACTTAATGAATTAAAAAAAGAAGAAAGCGCCCAACGTGGGGCTCGAACCCACGACCCTGAGATTAAGAGTCTCATGCTCTACCGACTGAGCTAGCCAGGCAACTTTTGAGTGTCTATTTCTGACTAGCTAAGCGAGAGTCGCCAACATGATTGGGTTGACCTGCTTCTCAGGGAAGCATGGCAGAGTATCAGAGGATCCGGAACATCGAAAGCCCTTCTTGTCCTGATCAGCTTCCCTGGTGGTCTAGTGGTTAGGATTCGGCGCTCTCACCGCCGCGGCCCGGGTTCGATTCCCGGTCAGGGAAATTGACTTTTACTACACTTTTACTCAAAGAGTACTCTAATTCTAACACCAATAAACCTAAATATGATTTATATTGAACTCCAACTACATTCTTCTTTTTGTATGTATTTTATCTTGGTTAGAAATACTATACCATTCTGTTTCCCAGACTTAATGCTGAGGAAGCCTAACTGCGAAACGATAATGATTAAAGTTATGCTATATCACCAGTGTTGCGCTGCTGTCAAAATTGGGTTTCAACCTACCTGGTAGAGGTAGTGCCTGCCAGAAGCACACTACAAGTGGCTGTGGCACACTACAAGATCGCCGTGATCGTATAGTGGTTAGTACTCTGCGTTGTGGCCGCAGCAACCCCGGTTCGAATCCGGGTCACGGCACTTTTTTTTTTCCCAGTCGTTTTTCCACACAATATTTAGTATCCAAAAATCCATTACCCAAATTTATTTTCAGATTTTTCCACAAGTTTCACATTGATACAATGGCACGTGTGCAGGTCTGGTGGGCCAATGGCAGGTTGGTGATTGTTTTGCTCTACACAATATTTACATTGATACTACAGTATTTCATGAGTGCCTAGAGGGTTCACTATATCTTATTGGTGAAAAATGATCCGTTATCTGAAATGACCTGTTATCCAAAATACTTCTGGTCCCAAGCATTTCGGAGAAGTGATACTGAACCAGTATAGTCAGAAACACTCTATTATATTTATCACAGTTACTTCCAGTCTCTCTTTCTGGGGCTAAAGATTTAAATTGTAAGCCTTAGGACAATGCTGTGAAATATTCAGGTCACCAGAAACTCTTTAGAGCAGTTAATGCATTTTCTCAAAGTAAAGGTACTATAGTGGATTTTGTTGTGGTCATGGATGACCAATTGTTCCACGGCCTATTTTAAGGAATTTTTCTCACTGCACGTTATACTTCCAAAAGGACTGGCCAGCATGTAGAACAAATATGTGTCCCTGGAAACATGGCCAATGTTGGCAACTATGGACCATTAGCATCATTCCTGCTTTTAAGGCTTCTAAATATTCACGCTTAGAAAGAGGGAAAGTTAATAACTAAGTGTTCAGAAAAAATGTAACATTATTTTGTAAAAAAAAAAACAGATTTGTTTTTCAGTATATAAAAAAATTAACCCAAAAAATTCTGCCGTGACCCAGATTCAAACCGGTTTGCTGCGCTCACAACACAAAGTACTAACCACTATATGATCACAGCGAGCCACTTTTGTGTTATTTGTAAGTGATTGAGACAGTGAGTGAGATAGGTAGATAACAGTGGTAGTAGTGGACAGTAAGCACTAGTTAGTGTTAGCGTGACACTGTGTGTGTGACTGTGTGTAAGGGTGACTGTGTGTGTGTGTAAGTGTGACTGTGTGTGTGTCTGTGTGTGTGTAAGTGTGACTGTGTGTGCTATCACTATACGAGCCACTCAAATGTACTAATTCTAAATGAGTGAAAAAGGTGAAATGGGAGATAGTGGTAGTAGGAGACAGTGTGCACTAGGTGGATCACGCCACAAATTACCTAATGGGATGCGTTTACTCAATCTTCTTCAGTTAATGGACTATGTCCAGGGGTCAAGTCCTGGAAAAAAAAGTGTGGGAACTCACACAAAATCCACTGCGACCCCCCCCCCCCCCCGAATATATATTTCACCGAAAATTCAGTGAATTTTGCCCCTCTATGCAGGATTCTGCCCCTCTATATGCCAGGATTTTGCCCCTCTATTCCAGGATTTTGCCCCTCTATTCCAGGATTCTGCCCCTCTATATGCCAGGATTTTCCCCTCTATGTCAGGATTTTGCCCCTCTATATGCCAGGATTTTGCCCCTCTATGCCAGGATTCTGCCCCTCTATTCCAGGATTTTGCTCCTCTATTGAAGCATTTTGCCCCTCTATATGCCAGGATTTTCCCCTCTATGTGCCAGGATTTTGTCCCTCTATGCCATGATTTTGACCCTCTATGCCAGGATTTTGTCCCTCTATTCCAGGATTTTGACCCTCTATATGCCAGGATTTTCCCCTCTATGTGCCAGGATTTTTCCCCTCTGTGCCAGTCAGATACCAGGAATATTGTGCCACTCAGAGCCCAGTAATAGTGTGCAAGTCAGATACCAGGAATAGTGTGCCAGTCAGATACCAGGAATAGTGTTCCAGTCAGATACCAGGAATAGTGTGCCAGTCAGATAGCAGGAATAGTGTGCCAGACAGATGCCCAGAAATAGTGTGCCAGTCAGATACCAGGAATAGTGTGCCAGTCAGAGCCCAGGAATATTGTGCCAGTCAGATGCCCAGTAATATTGTGCCATTCAGATACCAGTAATATTGTGCCAGTCAGATGCCCAGTAATATTGTGCCAGTCAGATGCCCAGTAATATTGTGCCACTCAGAGCCCAGTAATAGTGTGCCACTCAGATACCAGGAATATTGTGCCACTCAGAGCCCAGTAATAGTGTGCAAGTCAGATACCAGGAATAGTGTGCCAGTCAGAGCCCAGTAATATTGTGCCAATATTGGACTTTTTTTTTTTATCACGGCGGCTCAAATCCAGATCCGCCACTGCAGGAGCAAAGGGAACAGCGTTCCTGCCATGAAAAAAGTGCAGGAACACCGTTCCCACGCGTTCCTGCAGGACTCGAGCCCTGACTATGTCACACAAAATTGTTTCTTCCACTCTGTTCAAGTCACAAGCTTTAATCTGTCAGCTTCCCTGGTGGTCTAGTGGTTAGGATTCGGCGCTCTCACCGCCGCGGCCCGGGTTCGATTCCCGGTCAGGGAAATTGTCTTTTACTACAATTTTACTCAAAGAGTACTCTAATTCTAACACCATTAAACGTAAATATGATTTATATTGAATTAAAGCATTCTAGAGATTTGTTCAGCATTTTTCACCTTGTGTCTCACACACTGCCCTGATATATACCAAATGCACTGGGCAATGCTCTGGAACAAACCCTCTATACCCCCAATGTCAAAGGTCATGGCAATGGTTGAAGATGTTGTTGACATGTACTATCTCTCTGTTCAGCTTCACGATACTTCCACACGTTCTTTAAAACCTGGGGCCCCTGGAGGGCATGCTTCCTTAACTAAATCCGCAATACGAGAACCAGAAACATAGATACCCCGTGCTAAGTGGCCTGCAAAGCACTCCACAAATAATGTTTCAAATGACCAAGATCTACACCAACCCAAGATAGAAAGGGTCCAGGTCACTTGAACTTCCCTCCCCCTTTTTTGAATCCCCGATCACCCGGATACCCAATGTCCCCCCCCCTCCACTTCTGTTTATCGTTTCAAAAGTAATAATATGTATATATGTCTCAGAAGAGTCGCCAACATGATTGGGTTGACCTGCTTCCCAGGGAAGCATGGCAGAGTATCAGAGGATCCGGAACATCGAAAGCCCTTCTTGTCCTGATCAGCTTCCCTGGTGGTCTAGTGGTTAGGATTCGGCGCTCTCACCGCCGCGGCCCGGGTTCGATTCCCGGTCAGGGAAATTGACTTTTACTACACTTTTACTCAAAGAGTACTCTAATTCTAACACCAATAAACCTAAATATGATTTATATTGAACTCCAACTACATTCTTCTTTTTGTATGTATTTTATCTTGGTTAGAAATACTATACCATTCTGTTTCCCAGACTTAATGCTGAGGAAGCCTAACTGCGAAACGATAATGATTAAAGTTATGCTATATCACCAGTGTTGCGCTGCTGTCAAAATTGGGTTTCAACCTACCTGGTAGAGGTAGTGCCTGCCAGAAGCACACTACAAGTGGCTCGCCGTGATCGTATAGTGGTTAGTACTCTGCGTTGTGGCCGCAGCAACCCCGGTTCGAATCCGTGTCACGGCACTTTTTTTTTTCCCAGTCGTTTTTCCACACAATATTTAGTATCCAAAAATCCATTACCCAAATTTATTTTCAGATTTTTCCACAAGTTTCACATTGATACAATGGCACGTGTGCAGGTCTGGTGGGCCAATGGCAGGTTGGTGATTGTTTTGCTCTACACAATATTTACATTGATACTACAGTATTTCATGAGTGCCTAGAGGGTTCACTATATCTTATTGGTGAAAAATGATCCGTTATCTGAAATGACCTGTTATCCAAAATACTTCTGGTCCCAAGCATTTCGGAGAAGTGATACTGAACCAGTATAGTCAGAAACACTCTATTATATTTATCACAGTTACTTCCATTCTCTCTTTCTGGGGCTAAATATTTAAATTGTAAGCCTTAGGACAATGCTGTGAAATATTCAGGTCACCAGAAACTCTTTAGAGCAGTTAATGCATTTTCTCAAAGTAAAGGTACTATAGTGGATTTTGTTGTGGTCATGGATGACCAATTGCTCCACGGCCTATTTTAAGGAATTTTTCTCACTGCACGTTATACTTCCAAAAGGACCGGCCAGCATGTAGAACAAATATGTGTCCCTGGAAACATGGCCAATGTTGGCAACTATGGACCATTAGCATCATTCCTGCTTTTAAGGCTTCTAAATATTCACGCTTAGAAAGAGGGAAAGTTAATAACTAAGTGTTCAGAAAAAATGTAACATTATTTTGTAAAAAAAAAAAACAGATTTGTTTTTCAGTATATAAAAAAATTAACCCAAAAAATTCTGCTCACAACACAAAGTACTAACCACTATATGATCACAGCGAGCCACTTTTGTGTTATTTGTAAGTGATTGAGACAGTGAGTGAGATAGGTAGATAACAGTGGTAGTAGTGGACAGTAAGCACTAGTTAGTGTTAGCGTGACACTGTGTGTGTGACTGTGTGTAAGGGTGACTGTGTGTGTGTGTAAGTGTGACTGTGTGTGTGTCTGTGTGTGTGTAAGTGTGACTGTGTGTGCTATCACTATACGAGCCACTCAAATGTACTAATTCTAAATGAGTGAAAAAGGTGAAATGGGAGATAGTGGTAGTAGGAGACAGTGTGCACTAGGTGGATCACGCCACAAATTACCTAATGGGATGCGTTTACTCAATCTTCTTCAGTTAATGGACTATGTCCAGGGGTCAAGTCCTGGAAAAAAAAGTGTGGGAACTCACACAAAATCCACTGCAACCCCCCCCCCCCCCCGAATATATATTTCACCGAAAATTCAGTGAATTTTGCCCCTCTATGCAGGATTCTGCCCCTCTATATGCCAGGATTTTGCCCCTCTATTCCAGGATTTTGCCCCTCTATTCCAGGATTCTGCCCCTCTATATGCCAGGATTTTCCCCTCTATGTCAGGATTTTGCCCCTCTATATGCCAGGATTTTGCCCCTCTATGCCAGGATTCTGCCCCTCTATTCCAGGATTTTGCTCCTCTATTGAAGCATTTTGCCCCTCTATATGCCAGGATTTTCCCCTCTATGTGCCAGGATTTTGTCCCTCTATGCCATGATTTTGACCCTCTATGCCAGGATTTTGTCCCTCTATTCCAGGATTTTGACCCTCTATATGCCAGGATTTTCCCCTCTATGTGCCAGGATTTTTCCCCTCTGTGCCAGTCAGATACCAGGAATATTGTGCCACTCAGAGCCCAGTAATAGTGTGCAAGTCAGATACCAGGAATAGTGTGCCAGTCAGATACCAGGAATAGTGTTCCAGTCAGATACCAGGAATAGTGTGCCAGTCAGATAGCAGGAATAGTGTGCCAGACAGATGCCCAGAAATAGTGTGCCAGTCAGATACCAGGAATAGTGTGCCAGTCAGAGCCCAGGAATATTGTGCCAGTCAGATGCCCAGTAATATTGTGCCATTCAGATACCAGTAATATTGTGCCAGTCAGATGCCCAGTAATATTGTGCCAGTCAGATGCCCAGTAATATTGTGCCACTCAGAGCCCAGTAATAGTGTGCCACTCAGATACCAGGAATATTGTGCCACTCAGAGCCCAGTAATAGTGTGCAAGTCAGATACCAGGAATAGTGTGCCAGTCAGAGCCCAGTAATATTGTGCCAATATTGGACTTTTTTTTTTTATCACGGCGGCTCAAATCCAGATCCGCCACTGCAGGAGCAAAGGGAACAGCGTTCCTGCCATGAAAAAAGTGCAGGAACACCGTTCCCACGCGTTCCTGCAGGACTCGAGCCCTGACTATGTCACACAAAATTGTTTCTTCCACTCTGTTCAAGTCACAAGCTTTAATCTGTCAGCTTCCCTGGTGGTCTAGTGGTTAGGATTCGGCGCTCTCACCGCCGCGGCCCGGGTTCGATTCCCGGTCAGGGAAATTGTCTTTTACTACAATTTTACTCAAAGAGTACTCTAATTCTAACACCATTAAACGTAAATATGATTTATATTGAATTAAAGCATTCTAGAGATTTGTTCAGCATTTTTCACCTTGTGTCTCACACACTGCCCTGATATACACCAAATGCACTGGGCAATGCTCTGGAACAAACCCTCTATACCCCCAATGTCAAAGGTCATGGCAATGGTTGAAGATGTTGTTGACATGTACTATCTCTCTGTTCAGCTTCACGATACTTCCACACGTTCTTTAAAACCTGGGGCCCCTGGAGGGCATGCTTCCTTAACTAAATCCGCAATACGAGAACCAGAAACATAGATACCCCGTGCTAAGTGGCCTGCAAAGCACTCCACAAATAATGTTTCAAATGACCAAGATCTACACCAACCCAAGATAGAAAGGGTCCAGGTCACTTGAACTTCCCTCCCCCTTTTTTGAATCCCCGATCACCCGGATACCCAATGTCCCCCCCCCTCCACTTCTGTTTATCGTTTCAAAAGTAATAATATGTATATATGTCTCAGAAGAGTCGCCAACATGATTGGGTTGACCTGCTTCCCAGGGAAGCATGGCAGAGTATCAGAGGATCCGGAACATCGAAAGCCCTTCTTGTCCTGATCAGCTTCCCTGGTGGTCTAGTGGTTAGGATTCGGCGCTCTCACCGCCGCGGCCCGGGTTCGATTCCCGGTCAGGGAAATTGACTTTTACTACACTTTTACTCAAAGAGTACTCTAATTCTAACACCAATAAACCTAAATATGATTTATATTGAACTCCAACTACATTCTTCTTTTTGTATGTATTTTATCTTGGTTAGAAATACTATACCATTCTGTTTCCCAGACTTAATGCTGAGGAAGCCTAACTGCGAAACGATAATGATTAAAGTTATGCTATATCACCAGTGTTGCGCTGCTGTCAAAATTGGGTTTCAACCTACCTGGTAGAGGTAGTGCCTGCCAGAAGCACACTACAAGTGGCTCGCCGTGATCGTATAGTGGTTAGTACTCTGCGTTGTGGCCGCAGCAACCCCGGTTCGAATCCGGGTCACGGCACTTTTTTTTTTCCCAGTCGTTTTTCCACACAATATTTAGTATCCAAAAATCCATTACCCAAATTTATTTTCAGATTTTTCCACAAGTTTCACATTGATACAATGGCACGTGTGCAGGTCTGGTGGGCCAATGGCAGGTTGGTGATTGTTTTGCTCTACACAATATTTACATTGATACTACAGTATTTCATGAGTGCCTAGAGGGTTCACTATATCTTATTGGTGAAAAATGATCCGTTATCTGAAATGACCTGTTATCCAAAATACTTCTGGTCCCAAGCATTTCGGAGAAGTGATACTGAACCAGTATAGTCAGAAACACTCTATTATATTTATCACAGTTACTTCCAGTCTCTCTTTCTGGGGCTAAAGATTTAAATTGTAAGCCTTAGGACAATGCTGTGAAATATTCAGGTCACCAGAAACTCTTTAGAGCAGTTAATGCATTTTCTCAAAGTAAAGGTACTATAGTGGATTTTGTTGTGGTCATGGATGACCAATTGTTCCACGGCCTATTTTAAGGAATTTTTCTCACTGCACGTTATACTTCCAAAAGGACTGGCCAGCATGTAGAACAAATATGTGTCCCTGGAAACATGGCCAATGTTGGCAACTATGGACCATTAGCATCATTCCTGCTTTTAAGGCTTCTAAATATTCACGCTTAGAAAGAGGGAAAGTTAATAACTAAGTGTTCAGAAAAAATGTAACATTATTTTGTAAAAAAAAAAACAGATTTGTTTTTCAGTATATAAAAAAATTAACCCAAAAAATTCTGCCGTGACCCAGATTCAAACCGGTTTGCTGCGCTCACAACACAAAGTACTAACCACTATATGATCACAGCGAGCCACTTAAAAGTGTTATTTGTAAGTGATTGAGACAGTGAGTGAGATAGGTAGATAACAGTGGTAGTAGTGGACAGTAAGCACTAGTTAGTGTTAGCGTGACACTGTGTGTGTGACTGTGTGTAAGGGTGACTGTGTGTGTGTGTAAGTGTGACTGTGTGTGTGTCTGTGTGTGTGTAAGTGTGACTGTGTGTGCTATCACTATACGAGCCACTCAAATGTACTAATTCTAAATGAGTGAAAAAGGTGAAATGGGAGATAGTGGTAGTAGGAGACAGTGTGCACTAGGTGGATCACGCCACAAATTACCTAATGGGATGCGTTTACTCAATCTTCTTCAGTTAATGGACTATGTCCAGGGGTCAAGTCCTGGAAAAAAAAGTGTGGGAACTCACACAAAATCCACTGCGACCCCCCCCCCCGAATATATATTTCACCGAAAATTCAGTGAATTTTGCCCCTCTATGCAGGATTCTGCCCCTCTATATGCCAGGATTTTGCCCCTCTATTCCAGGATTTTGCCCCTCTATTCCAGGATTCTGCCCCTCTATATGCCAGGATTTTCCCCTCTATGTCAGGATTTTGCCCCTCTATATGCCAGGATTCTGCCCCTCTATATGCCAGGATTTTGCCCCTCTATTCCAGGATTTTGCTCCTCTATTGAAGCATTTTGCCCCTCTATATGCCAGGATTTTCCCCTCTATGTGCCAGGATTTTGTCCCTCTATGCCATGATTTTGACCCTCTATGCCAGGATTTTGTCCCTCTATTCCAGGATTTTGACCCTCTATATGCCAGGATTTTCCCCTCTATGTGCCAGGATTTTTCCCCTCTGTGCCAGTCAGATACCAGGAATATTGTGCCACTCAGAGCCCAGTAATAGTGTGCAAGTCAGATACCAGGAATAGTGTGCCAGTCAGATACCAGGAATAGTGTTCCAGTCAGATACCAGGAATAGTGTGCCAGTCAGATAGCAGGAATAGTGTGCCAGACAGATGCCCAGAAATAGTGTGCCAGTCAGATACCAGGAATAGTGTGCCAGTCAGAGCCCAGGAATATTGTGCCAGTCAGATGCCCAGTAATATTGTGCCATTCAGATACCAGTAATATTGTGCCAGTCAGATGCCCAGTAATATTGTGCCAGTCAGATGCCCAGTAATATTGTGCCACTCAGAGCCCAGTAATAGTGTGCCACTCAGATACCAGGAATATTGTGCCACTCAGAGCCCAGTAATAGTGTGCAAGTCAGATACCAGGAATAGTGTGCCAGTCAGAGCCCAGTAATATTGTGCCAATATTGGACTTTTTTTTTTTTATCACGGCGGCTCAAATCCAGATCCGCCACTGCAGGAGCAAAGGGAACAGCGTTCCTGCCATGAAAAAAGTGCAGGAACACCGTTCCCACGCGTTCCTGCAGGACTCGAGCCTTGACTATGTCACACAAAATTGTTTCTTCCACTCTGTTCAAGTCACAAGCTTTAATCTGTCAGCTTCCCTGGTGGTCTAGTGGTTAGGATTCGGCGCTCTCACCGCCGCGGCCCGGGTTCGATTCCCGGTCAGGGAAATTGTCTTTTACTACAATTTTACTCAAAGAGTACTCTAATTCTAACACCATTAAACGTAAATATGATTTATATTGAATTAAAGCATTCTAGAGATTTGTTCAGCATTTTTCACCTTGTGTCTCACACACTGCCCTGATATATACCAAATGCACTGGGCAATGCTCTGGAACAAACCCTCTATACCCCCAATGTCAAAGGTCATGGCAATGGTTGAAGATGTTGTTGACATGTACTATCTCTCTGTTCAGCTTCACGATACTTCCACACGTTCTTTAAAACCTGGGGCCCCTGGAGGGCATGCTTCCTTAACTAAATCCGCAATACGAGAACCAGAAACATAGATACCCCGTGCTAAGTGGCCTGCAAAGCACTCCACAAATAATGTTTCAAATGACCAAGATCTACACCAACCCAAGATAGAAAGGGTCCAGGTCACTTGAACTTCCCTCCCCCTTTTTTGAATCCCCGATCACCCGGATACCCAATGTCCCCCCCCCCTCCACTTCTGTTTATCGTTTCAAAAGTAATAATATGTATATATGTCTCAGAAGATACTAGAGGATTTTCAATACTATTCCTGTATGATCTCTCTGGTAATATACAGTCAGAATTCTTCTATGCCAAATCAACCCCTACCTAATATGTTTCAGTGTCATGATAAGCATTATCTGTACCTGTAATTTCTAATTGTCTGTACTTCTACTATTATGTCATTTATTGAAATATAAAAATGAAAAATCCAAACTTAATGAATTAAAAAAAGAAGAAAGCGCCCAACGTGGGGCTCGAACCCACGACCCTGAGATTAAGAGTCTCATGCTCTACCGACTGAGCTAGCCAGGCAACTTATGAGTGTCTATTTCTGACTAGCTAAGCGAGAGTCGCCAACATGATTGGGTTGCCTGCTTCCCAGGGAAGCATGGCAGAGTATCAGAGGATCCGGAACATCGAAAGCACTTCTTGTCCTGATCAGCTTCCCTGGTGGTCTAGTGGTTAGGATTCGGCGCTCTCACCGCCGTGGCCCGGGTTCGATTCCCGGTCAGGGAAATTGACTTTTACTACACTTTTACTCAAAGAGTACTCTAATTCTAACACCAATAAACCTAAATATGATTTATATATATATTGATATTTTGCCCCTCTATATGCAAGGATTTTGTCCCTCTATGCCAGGATTTTGCCCCTCTATTCCAGGATTTTGCTCCTCTATTGAAGCATTTTGCCCCTCTATATGCCAGGATTTTCCCCTCTATGTGCCAGGATTTTGTCCCTCTATGCCATGATTTTGACCCTCTATGCCAGGATTTTGTCCCTCTATTCCTCTAAATATAAAAATGAAAAATCCAAACTTAAAGAATTAAAAAAAGAAGAAAGCGCCCAACGTGGGGCTCGAACACACGACTCTGAGATTAAGAGTCTCATGCTCTACCGACTGAGCTAGCCAGGCAACTATTTTTCTCACTGCACTTTATACTTCCAAAAGGACTGACCAGCATGTAGAACAAATATGTGTCCCTGGAAAAATGGCCAATGTTGGCAACTATAAACCATTAGCATCATTCCTGCTTTTAAGGCTTCTAAATATTCACGCTTAGAAAGAGGGAAAGTTACCGTATTTGCTCGATTATAAGACGACTGCCGGGGCTTCTATGAAGAAGCCGGGTACTTCCGCTTTCGTCACAGAAGTCCCGGCGGTCGTGCCGGGCGGCAGCAGGGGAGGTCTGCGCTCATCACGCAGACATCCTCTGCTGCCCCACTAGCTACCAGGGTGAATCGGGCAGCTGGGGGATGTCTGCACGATACGTGCAGACATCCTCCATGCTGCCCGACACGGCAGTCTATTATGACGGACCAGCTGTCCGTCATAATAGACTGCCGTGTCGGGCAGCATGGAGGATGTCTGCACGTATCGTGCAGACATCCCTCGGCTGCCCCCACTAGCCACCAGGGATCAAGTTAAAGGTGAGGGGGAGGGAGGGGGCCGAGAGACAGGGGGAGGGGGTGGGACAGAGAAACAAGGGGAGGGAGGGGGTTAAGAGACAGAGACAAGGGGAGGGAGGGGGTTAAGAGACAAGGGGAGGGAGGGGGTTAAGAGAAAGAGACAAGGGGAAGGAGGGGGTTAAGAGACAGAGACAAGGGGAGGGAGGGGGTTAAGAGACAGAGACAATGGGAGGGAGGGGGGAGAGAGAGACAACACTAAGAGGAGGAGAGAGAGAAAAATGGGGGCAAGGGAAAGAGAGAGGCAGAATTGGCACATAAAAAGAAATAAAAACCATAAATACATTTTTTGATATCATAATTTTTTATTAAAAAAGAAATTTACATGTGAATATATACAAGTTGAACTTTTTTCCTATAGGGTAGTCTTATATTCAGGCTTTTAGTTTTTTTCCTAATGGAATATCCAAAGTTTGGGGGGTCGTCTTATAATCAGGGTCGTCTTATAATCGAGCAAATACGGTAATAACTAAGTGTTCTGAAAATATGTTACATTATTATATAAAAAAAATACAGATTTGTTTTTCAGTATATAAAAAAATCACGTGTGAGTGTGTAAGTGTGACTGTGTGTGTTTGTGTAAGTGTGACTGTGTGTGCTATCACTATACGATCACGGCGAGCCACTCAAATGTACTAATTCTAAATGAGTGAAAAATGTGCTTTAAAATGCATGATTTTCAGTTTTGTAAAATTTTTTATGAACAAGATAAAAAATGCTATGGAGAGCCAGGAGAGCTCTCGCCCAGGTCTGGAACAAACCCTCCATACCTCTGGAACAAACCCTTTATACCCCCAATGTCAAAGGTCATGGCAATGGTTGAAGATGTTGTTGACATGTACTCTCTCTCTGTTCAGCTTCACGATACTTCCACGCGTTCTTTAAAACCTGGGGCCCCTGGAGGGCATGCTTCCCTAACTAAATCTGCAATACGAGAACCAGATACATAGATACCCCGTGCTAAGTGTCCTGCAAATCACTCCACAAATAATGTTTCAAATGACCAAGATCTACACCAACCCAAGATAGAAAGGGTCCAGGTCACTTGAACTTCCCTCCCCCTTTTTTGAATCCCCGATCACCCGGATACCCAATGTCCCTCCCCCCTCCACTTCTGTTTATCGTTTCAAAGTAATAATATGTATATATGTCTCAGAAGATACTAGAGGATTTTCAATACTATTCCTGTATGATCTCTCTGGTAATATACAGTCAGCATTCTTCTATGCCAAATCAACCCCTACCTAATATGTTTCAGTGTCACGATAAGCATTACCTGTATCTGTAATTTCTTATTGTCTGTACTTCTGCTATTATGTCATTTATTGAAATATAAAAATGAAAAATCCAAACTTAAAGAATTAAAAAAAGAAGAAAGCGCCCAACGTGGGGCTCGAACCGACGACCCTGAGCTTAAGAGTCTCATGCGCTACCGACTGAGCTAGCTGGGAAACTTATGAGGATCTATTTCTGACTATCTAAGGGAGAGTCACATGATTGGGTGTTCTGCTTCCCAGTGAAGCATGGCAGCGGTCAGTCAGAGGATCCGGAACATCGAAAGCCCTTCTTGTCCCGATAAAAACAATATATAATTTGTGTGGGTACAGCAAATAACAAAGATGAAAATTACAGTTAAACACAAACAGCAAAGAAATGTTAAAATAGCCATTATCCAGAATTGCCAAAAATATTTTAAAGGGTCTGTCCTTAAGGGGTTAAAGCTGAGATGGAAAAAGGATCAAAATCCGATAGAGCATAGAAGAGAACTACATACTGAGTTAGATGAACAGAGACAGACTGATACACGGTATGAATTTAATTATTCTTTTTTAATAAAGCACTACTCCTTGCAGAATTGGAGGGCATGCTGGTTCTAACGTTGGAGATGATACTAGGAGAACTTGGAGGAGAGAAGTTGGCAAGGACCTTGAATCTTAGGTTCTTTCAATCTCCAATTAAACCTACTGATTAGGGCAAAGAGAAGTTACCAGAAGATACCCGAATGTTCTTATCTCTGTGTTACCAAAATGCTCTTATCTCTGTTTTATCCCGTGATTGGAAGCACTACATCTTTTTAATTATCAGTACATTCCATTCTTTTTCTGGTACTTTCCACTCATTTGGAGAATATCAAGGAGTCTTCTGACATTGTTTACTGCTGATCGACCCGGGACAAATCCCGCCTGATCCGGGGGGACCAGTGCGGATATGACCTCCTTCACTCTGCCGGTAATCATGGATGCGTAAAGCTTAATATCCACATTTAATAAGGATGTTGGGTGGTAATTGCCCACTAATGTGGGGTCCTTACCCTGTTTCAAGATTGGTATAATATGGACTTGCAGCATTTCTGCTGGTATCCTATTTTCGGTCCTCAAGGAATTATAAACCTTCACTAGATCCCCCATGATATTCCCTGCCATTACCTTAAAGAATTAAATACTGAATCCGTCTGGGCCAGGGGCTATCCAATTATTAGTTTCCAAGAAAAATGTTTTAATAAGAAAATAAAAAAAATATATATGTGTGTGTGTTTTTAAAAAAAAAAGAAAGTGCCCAATGTGGGGCTCGAACCCAAGACCGTGAGATTAAGAGTCTCATGCTCTACCGACTGAGCTAGCCGGGCAACTTGCCACGGTCATTTTCTGCACTAGCAGAGGGAGAGTCGCCAACCTGATTGAGTTGCCTGCTTCCCAGGGATGCATGGCAGCGGTCGGTCAGAGGATAACATTTTCCGTATTATCAGAAGTAGGGAGATAATAGGGACACTGCATCTTTTACTTTATTATTAAGTAATAATATTCAGTATATTTGAAGGAAGTAAAACTTCCACAAAAAGAAGACATAGTATTAAATTAGAGGGGAAAGATTTAAAAGTAATATCAGGAAGTATTACTTTACTGAGAGGGTAGTGGATGTATGGAATAGCCTTCCAGCAGAAGTGGTAGAGGTAAACACAGTGAAGGAGTTTAAGCATGCGTGGGTAGGCACAAGGCTATTCTATATATAAGATAGGGAACTGGGGACTAATAAAAATATTTAGAAAATGGGGAAGACTAAATGAACCAAATGGTTCTTATCTGCCGACACATTCTATGTTTCATGTGATAGTTGTAGTATGGCCCAGTACATTCCTGGTAAAGAATTGAGGTTAACGGGAGTAGTGATAAACTGTCTGGCCAATTGATCGTCCAAGTCCAGGTTAAATTCCGCTATAGAACCTTTACTTTGTAAAACTGCATTAGCTGATCTAAAGTTCCGGGGGACCTGAATATTTCACACCATTGTTCTAAGGCTTCTAAAATCTTCACCCCTAGAAAGAGGAACAGTAAATAACTAAGTATGGCCTATGCCAGGCCAGAGTATTCAACATTAATTTGTTTTTGCCATTATTATGTAGAAAAATACTGATTGTTCTTGAGTATATGTAAAAACTAATAAATGGTGTGTTAATAAAGCACTGGATAAACCCAAAAAATGTTGCCATGACCCGGATTCGAACCGCGGTTGCTGCGGCCACAACACAGAGTACTAACCACTATACCAGGGGTCCTCAAACTATGGCCCACGGGCCACATGCGGCCCGTCGAGGACATTTATCCGGCCCGCGGGGGGTGCTGCCGGCACCCCCCTCCGCGCTGTTTACCTTTTTTTTTTCTTCTTTCTGGCAGCCGCAGCGGATCACATCGGGATCCGGTAACTTTCCCTCCTCCGTGCAGGAGGACACTGCGCGAGACGTCCGGCCGGGGACACAGCAGCTGGAGGTAAGTGATGGGGAAGGGGGGAGGAGGGAGGTATAACGAGCACTGGAATGGCACACTATTCCTGAGCATCTGACGGGCAGAATATTCCTGGGCATCTGACTGGCACACTATTCCTGGGCATCTGACTTGCACACTATTCCTGGGCATCTGACTGGCACAATATTCCTGGGCATCTGACTGGCACAATATTCCTGGGCATCTGCTTGGCATAATATTCCTGGGCTCTGACTGGCATAATATTCCTGGGCATCTGACTGGCATAATATTCCTGGGCATCTGACTGGCATAATATTCCTGGGCTCTGACTGGCAAAATATTCCTGGCCATCTGACTGGCATACTATTCCTGGCCATCTGACTGGCATACTATTCCTGGGCTGACTGGCATAATATTCCTGGGCATCTGACTGGCATACTATTCCTGGGTATCTGACTGGCATTCTATTCCTGGGCATCTGACTGGCATTCTATTCCTGGGCTCTGACTGGCATACTATTTCTGGGCACCTGACTTGCATAATAATGCTGGGCATCTGACTGGCATGATATTCCTGGGAATCTGAATGGCATAATATTCCTGGGCATCTGACTGGCATAATATTCCTGGGCTCTGACTGGCATAATATTCCTGGGCATCTGACTGGCATAATATTGCTGGGCTCTGACTGGCATAATATTCCTGGGCTCTGACTGGCATAATATTGCTGGGCATCTGACTGGCATAATATTCCTGGGCATCTGACTGGCAAAATATTCCTGGGCATCTGACTGGCATAATATTACTGGGCTCTGACTGGCATAATATTCCTGGGCATCTGACTGGCATAATATTCCTGGGCTCTGACTGGCATAATATTCCTGGGCTCTGACTGGCATAATATTCCTGGGCTCTGACTGGCATAATATTTCTGGGCATCTGACTGGCATAATATTACTGGGCTCTGACTGGCATACTATTCCCATTGAAATACTGGTAAGTTTGTTGATTTAACTTTACTTCATTTTAACCCCTTGGCGACACAGGACGGACTAGGTCCGTCCTGTGTGCCGAGGCGTTAGTGACACAGGACGGACCTAGTCCGTCCTGTGTCAAAACGAGCACTGAAAGCTGAGTTTTTCCCGCTTTCAGTGCTCAAGCGGCATGGTAACGATGCTTCCGTGTGGAAGCATCGTACAATACTAAAAAAATGCCCGTCGGCATTTCGATCGCTCCGGAGAGCGATCGAAATGCTGGTTTTAAAGGTACAGAGCCTTTAAAACACGTGCATTAAAAAAATGAGCATAGGAAGCAAATTTTTCGCTTCCTATGCTCAGAAAGTGTTTCTGATTGCCTCGCAAGTCTTGGGTGACCAAGATGGCGCTGCCCTTCTAAGGGCAAGAGCACAGGAGGCAGGAAGTACCTGCTTCCTGTGCTCTCTGGCTGTCACACGATTGCCTCTTCACAGAGGCAATCAGTGACTGCCAGGCACACTGACAGGCAGTGGGGATGCTCTTCTGAACATCCCCACTGACTGGTCAGATCAATATTAACCCTATATTGTTCTGACCAGTTATGATCTTCCTCCCTCTCCTCACATTTTTTTTAGTGAGGGAGAGAGACAGTTATAAAAGTAAAAAAAAACAATAAACACACAACACCCAAATAATAAAAAATCCAAAATTTTTTATTAAAGCAATTCCCTGCGTTTAACCCCTTCCCTGCCACTGATCTTGCGTAAGCAGCGATCGTGCACATCAGCGCATTTATTTTTGCTGTTTGTGCATTTTTTAGGGGTTCATTTTTTTTGTACTGTGATTTATTATAGTACTACAAAGGCTCTTCTAAGAGTTATTCACCCCTTCTTTGCTGTCGATCACTGCTTACGCAATGATATTGACGCCAAAGCAATTTTTATCTGTCTGCATATTTGTTTTTTTTACACATACCCGCTAGCGGATTACATGTAAAGTAAAAGTATTTGAGATTTTTTTTTTAAGCTGTCTGAGCGCATAGCGATCAGTAACAGCGAATTAGTGGCAAAGGCGGTTTGGTGATTTCTAAATTAAGTTCACCATTCGCCCTGGTCAGATCAAAATTGGTCGGATCAATATTCACAAATATTGATCTGCCTCCCTCTCCTCACTTACATTTTTGTGACGGAAAGAGACAGATCAGTATTAGTGATATAAAATAACATTTTATAAAATTGGCAGGTTTTATGAAAGTCTTTCACTGTGTATTAACCCCTTCCCTGCCATTCATCACTGTATAAGCAGTAATCTTGCACAGCAACAGTATGTTTTGCTGTCTGCACTGTTTTATGGATTAATTACTTTGTACTGTAATGTATTACAGTACTAGATAGGCTCTTCTAAGAGCTATTAACCCCTTCTTTGCTCGAGATCACTGCTTACGCACTGATTCTGAGGCCGCGGACTCAGGGTTCGATTTTGACCCTGGTCAACTTTCTGATACATCATCTAGTGATGTATCGGTGGCTGCTGAGCCCTTGGCACAAGGAGTGATGGGTGTCTACCGTTAAAAATTATATGGTTTGGTGGGGGTAAATTACATTGGCTGGCTTCAAAGATATATCCCATATAGGACACGGACGCAGGTTGACTACATGTCAAAATTCCAAGTTGGAATTTTGAGATGCGCATCTTACAAATGTTGCCTTCTAGCCAAAAAACAAACCAACAAACCTATGCATGGGTGCTATCCCTGTACTCGGGAGATGTTGCTGAACACAAATTGGGTTGTTGTTTGGCAGTGACATATACCAGAATCTGTGAATTCATGCCTGAAGTACAATGCATGTGGGAAAAAAACTCCCAAAAAAGAACTACCACAAACTTTTACAAAGGCTGGTGGTAGAATTAGTACATATACAGTATTAAAATACCACCATTTGAAATAGCTTAGGATGTCTATTTTCGAAAAATATATGTTATGATGGGGTACAATTCATTGGACAGCTTCAAAAATGTTCCAAATGGAACATGGGCGCAGGCTGACTACATGTCAAAATTCCAGGTTGGAATTGCGCACCCCCTAAATGTGGCCTTTTAGCCCCAAAACAAACCAACAAACCTATGCATGGGGGGTATCCCTGTACTCAGGAGATGTTGCTGAACACATATTGAGGTGTTGGTTGGCAGTGGCAAATACCAGAATCTGAAAATTCCTGCCTGAACTACAATGTGTGTGGGGAAAAAATGACATCCCAACCCTTTGACATAGGTTGGTGGTAGAATTAGCACTTGGAAAGTGTTAAAATACCACAGTTTTAAATACCCTAGGATGTCTAGTTTTCCAGAATATATGGTTTGATGGGGTAAAATACTTTGATAGGCTTCAAAAGTGTCCCAAATGGAACATGGGCGCAGGCTGACTACATGTCAAAATTCCAAGTTGGAAATGCACCCCCCCCTAAACGTGACATTTTAGCCCCCAAATAACCCAACAAACCAATGCATGGGTGGTATCCCTGTACTCAGGAGATGTTGCTGAACACATATTGGGGTGTTGTTTTGCACTGACACATAACAGGATCTGTGAATTCATGCTCGAAGTACAATGTATGTGGAAACAAAACATTAAAAAATTACTAACCTAAAATTTGACAAAGGCTGGTGGTAGAATTAGTGCATGGAAAGTGTTAAAATACTATCATTTGAAATACCCTAGGGCAGGGGTCCTCAAACTACGGCCCGCGGGCCACATGCGGCCCGCCGAGGACATTTATGTGGCCCGCGGGGGGTGCTGCCGGCACCCCCCCTCCGCACTGTTTACTTTTTTTCTTTCTTTCTGGCAGCCGCAAAGGATGCGGCTGCAGGAAGAAAAAAAAAATCAAAAAAAAAAAAAATCACCGCGACCGTATGTGACGTTACGTCACATCCGGATCCGGTAACTGTTTCCCTCCTCCACAGGAGGACACTGCGCGAGACGTCCGGGGACACAGCAGCTGGAGGTAAGTGATGGGGAAGCGGGGGAGGAGGGAGGGATAACGAGCACTATTCCTGGGCTCTGACTGGCACAATATTCCTGGGCATCTGACTGGCATCATATTCCTAGGCATCTGAATGGCATAATATTCCTGGGCATCTGACTGGCACAATATTCCTGGGCATCTGACTGGCACAATATTCCTGGGCACCTGACTGGCACAATATTCCTGGGCATCTGACTGGCATCATATTCCTGGGCATCTGACTGACATCATATTCCAGGGCATCTGAATGGCATAATATTCCTGGGCATCTGACTGGCACAATATTCCTGGGCACCTGACTGGCACAATATTCCTGGGCATCTGACTGGCATAATATTCCTGGGCATCTGACTGGCATAATATTCCTGGGCATCTGAATGGCATAATATTCCTGGGCATCTGAATGGCAAAATATTCCTGGGCATCTGACTGGCATCATATTCCTGGGCATCTGAATGGCAAAATATTCCTGGGCATCTGACTGGCATAATATTCCTGGGCATCTGACTGGCATAATATTCCTGGCCATCTGACTGGCATAATATTCCTGGGCATCTGACTGGCATCATATTCCTGGGCATCTGAATGGCAAAATATTCCTGGGCATCTGAATGGCATAATATTCCTGGGCATCTGAATGGCAAAATATTCCTGGGCATCTGACTGGCATAATATTCCTGGGCATCTGACTGGCATAATATTCCTGGGCATCTGAATGGCATAATATTCCTGGCCATCTGACTGGCATAATATTCCTGGGCATCTGAATGGCATCATATTCCTGGGCATCTGGCTGGCATCATATTCCAGGGCATCTGACTGGTATCATTTTCCAGGGCATCTGACTGGCATAATATTCCTGGGTATCTGACTGGCATCATATTCCTGGGCATCTGAATGGCATAATATTCCTGGCCATCTGACTGGCATAATATTCCTGGGCATCTGAATGACATAATATTCCTGGGCATCTGAATGGCAAAATATTCCTGGGCATCTGACTGGCATCATATTCCTGGGCATCTGACTGGCATCATATTCCTGGGCATCTGACTGGCATCATATTCCTGGGCATCTGACTGGCATCATATTTCTGGTCTCTGACTGGCACACTATTCCCATTGAAATACTGGTAAGTTTGTTGATTTAACTTTACTTTAAATATTGTTCTCGTTTTGTTCAAAATAAGATATATGCAGCGTGCATAGGAATTTCTTCATAGTTTTTATTTTTACTATAGTCCGGCCCTTCAACGGTCTGAGGGACAGTGAACTGGCCCCCTGTTTAAAAAGTTTGAGGACCCCTGCCCTAGGGTGTCTAGTTTGCTAAAATGTATGGTTTTGTGGGGTAAAATACACATTCTGGCTTCACAAATGTCCCAAATGGAACATGGGCGCAGATTTTCTGTATGTCAGAATTCCAAGTTGAAAAACAAAAAGCGCACCTCTCAAATGTGGCCTTTTAACCCGCAAATAACCTAACCAACCTATACATGGGTGGTATCCCTGTACTCAGGAGATGTTGCTGAACACATATTGAGGTGTTGTTTGGCACTGACCTATAACAGGATCTGTGAATTCATGCCCAAAGTACAATGTATGTGAAAAAAAATTACTACCCAAAACATTGACATAGGCTGGTAGTATAATTAGTGCATGGAAAGTGTTAAAATACTACCATTTGAAATACCCTAGGGTGTCTAGTTTTAAAAAAATATATGGCTTTGTGGGGTAGAATACACTTTCTGGCTTCAAAAATGTCCCAAATGGGACATGGGCGCAAGTTTTCTGCATGTCAGAATTCCAAGTTGGAAAACCAAAATGCGCACCCCCTAAATGTGGCCTTTTAGCCCCAAAACAAACCAACAAACCCATGCATGGGTGGTATGCCTGTACTCAGGAGATGTTGCTGAACACATATTGAGGTGTTATTTGGAAATACCCCTTCACATTTTAAGGTAATGTTCACCTAAATTGCAATCTATGTGAAAAATTAAAAAAAAAGTTTTTTTGCTGCAAACTTTGGCAAATATTGGTGGTAAAATGGCTACATGAAATGTGTCAAAATACCCCAAGTTAAATGCCCTGAGTGGTCTAGTTTTCAGAAATATGTACATGTTGGGGGTCATTCATGGATTTAGTACAGAAATCAGTGTTACAATGTCACTATCGCTAATTTTGAAAAAAAGGATTTTAAAATAGTGTTGCACTACTTATAGTTCTGGCCCTGTAACATGAATAAAAAAGCACAAAAACATAAAACATGGGCTATTTCTGAACTCAGGACATATATTAGAAACTATTCAGCAGTGTTTTTTTGTTGTCTCTTGTATATGAGTATACGATTTTTCAAATAAAAGTCATAAAAAAAATATTTTTTTTCATTTTTTTGCCATATTTTATTATTTTTTTTACATCAAATGATATGCTATTATCAAAATAATGGTATCAAAAGAAAGCCCTTCTTATAACGATAAAAACGATATATAGTTTGTGCGGGTACACTAAATGAGACAGAAATAAATTACAGCAAAACACAAACACCTCAGAAATGTTAAAACAGCCCATGTCACCAAAAGTCGGACAAGCCAAAAAAGTCATGTCACTAAGGGGTTAAATATTGTATTTGTTCCCGTTTTGTTTCTTCACTTCAAAATAAGATATATGCAGTGTGCATAGGAATTTGTTCATAGTTTTTGTTTTTACTATAGTCCGGCCCTCCAAAGGTCTGAGGGACAGTGAACTGGCCCCCTGTTTAAAAAGTTTGAGGACCCCTGCACTATACGATCACAGCAAGCCACTTGAAAAGTGCATATCTGTACTGGTGAAGTACCATGTCTAAATGAGCGCTGCACTGTGCACCAGCTGCACTGATTATAAACTATGGGCTCTTATGAAAGAGGGAATTGAGATGGGAATCTCAAACTTAAGGTTCAAGTAGCTGAGTTGGAAAAATTCTCCCATTCACCTGAAGTGCAAATATTAGGTTCACTCTCTGCGCTAACATAGCGAACCGCTTACAGACCAGACTGAGCTGCTTGTCAAAAGTACATGCTAGTTCTCATTTGGCGCATCTAACCACAATAGTTCTTCCACAGCTTCGTCTATATGACTCTCGGCCCATAGTGATTTCCTTGGACACCATATGGGTTACAGTTAATCCCTGCCTAGATAACCAGAACACTACCTGGATGCAATGGAAGTGTCAACTACACATTGGAGTCCTTCCTCTTTCAACAACATCCATCCAGGGACAGCTAAGTTTGCTCTGATAGGCACTGTTTATATTATGGTTATTGTTGTATGTTACAGGACACTGTATGATATCTAACCCCTGCTTATTACACATCTCCTTCACCATTTACGTCCCAATATCCACAACTCCTCCTTGGCACTCTCCCTAAAGGCTAAAATCATCGCATACCACCAATACTATAATACCATATGCTATACCTTTTGGTGACAGATCAAATCACTCCCCGCCCACTACAAAAAGTTACAACTTAACGATACATAGAACCAGTGGCGGCTCTAGACTTTGTGAGGCCTTAGGCGAAAGTCGAACATGAGGCCCTCACGGACACACATTATTAAATAAAATATATGCAAGTGATAATAAAAATGAACTGTAGAAATAGCATATTTCAAGATCAGACTCAAATCCCAGCTTCTAGAAATGAACAGCTCCTAGAATTTTATTTGTCTCATAATTATTCTACAAACATCTATAAACATTTGGTATAGATAAAATTGTGTGCGGCTGACTAACTCACATTGTTATTGCCGTGTCCTAAATGTGAACACTAACACATATCACACAGTCATTCATAGACACACTCAGTGTGCACACACTGACTCACAGACACACTCAGTCAGCACACAATCACACTCAGCCAGCACACACTCACAGATACACTCAGCCAGCACACACTGACTCACAGACACACTCAGAAAGCACACAATCACACACTAAGAGAAACACTCAGCCAGAAGGAAAGGTGCTCAATGTTGAAAGTGGTCTCACAGACCACGTTGTGCTAGAACAGGGGTCCTCAAACTACGGCCCGCGGGCCACATGCGGCCCGCCGAGCACATTTACCCGGCCCGCGGGGGGTGCCGGCACCCCCCGCTCCCCGCTGTTTACTTTTTTTTTCTTGCAGCCGCAGAAGATGCGGCTGTAGGAAAAAGGAAAAAAAAAAAAAAAAATCACCGTGACCGGATGTGACGTTTCGTCACATCCGGATCCGGTAACTGTTTCCCTCCTCCGTGCAGGGAGGAGGGAACACTGCGCGAGACGTCCGGCCGGGGACACAGCAGCTGAGGTAAGTGATGGGGAAGGGGGGGGAGGAGGGAGGTATAACGAGCACTGTAATATTCCTGGTCATCTGACTGGCACACTATTCCTGGGCATCTGAATGGCATAATATTCCTGGGCATCTGAATGGCACACTATTCCTGGGCATCTGACTGGCATAATATTCCTGGGCATCTGACTGGCACAATATTCCTGGGCATCTGAATGGCATAATATTCCTGGGCATCTGAATGGCACACTATTCCTGGGCATCTGACTGGCATAATATTCCTGGGCATCTGACTGGCACACTATTCCTGGGAATCTGAATGGCATAATATTCCTGGGCATCTGAATGGCATAATATTCCTGGGCATCTGACAGGCACACTATTCCTGGGCATCTGACTGGCATAATATTCCTGGGCATCTGACTGGCACACTATTCCTGGGCATCTGAATGGCATAATATTCCTGGACATCTGACTGGCACACTATTCCTGGGCATCTGAATGGCATAATATTCCTGGGCATCTGAATGGCATAATATTCCTGGGCATCTGAATGGCACAATATTACTGGGCTCTGACTGGCATAATATTACTGGGCTCTGACTGGCATAATATTACTGGACTCTGACTGGCATAATATCCCTGGGCATCTGACTGGCACACTATTCCCATTGAAATACTGGTAAGTTTGTTGATTTAACTTTACTTCATTTTAAATATTGTATTTGTTCCCGTTTTGTTTCTTCACTTCAAAATAAGATATATGCAGTGTGCATAGGAATTTGTTCATAGTTTTTGTTTTTACTATAGTCCGGCCCTCCAACGGTCTGAGGGACAGTGAACTGGCCCCCTGTTTAAAAAGTTTGAGGACCCCTGTGCTAGAAGATTGGCACTTTGTTCTTCCTCACAGCACCGGATGCACTGTGATTTAGCCATTCAAAATGCCAGAATTTTGCCACTCAGTATGCCAGGATTTAGCCATTTAATATGCCAGGATTTACCCCCTCAATATGCCAGGATTTAGTCCCTCAATATGCCAGGATTAAGCCATTCAATATGCCAGGATTTTGACCCCTCAATATGCCAGGATTGTGCCACTCAATCTTCCAGGATTTTGCCCCTCAATATGCCAGGATTTTTCCACTCTATGCCAGGATTGTGCCCCACAATTTGCCAGGATTTTGCCACTCTATGCCAGGATCTTGCCCCTCAATTTGCCAGGATTTTGCCACTCTATGCCAGGATTTTGCCCCTCAATATGCAAGAATTTTGCCCCTCAATATGGAAGGATTTTGCCCCTCAATATGCAAGAATTTTGCCACTCTGTGCCAGGATTTTGCCCCTCATTATGCCACAATTTTGCCCCTCATTATGCCACAATTTTGCCCCTCAATATGCCAGGATTTTGCCACTGTATGCCAGGATATTGCCCCTCATAATGCGACTATTTTGCCCCTCACAATGCCAGGATTTAGCCTCTCACTATGCCAGGATTTTGCCACTCTGTGCCAGGATTTTGCCCCTCATTATGCCAGAATTTTGCCCCTCACAATGCCAGAATTTTGCCTCTCAATATGCCAGGATTTTGCCTCTCACTATGCCAGGATTTTGCCCCTCACCTCATTATGCCAGGATTTTCCCCCACACTGTGCCAAGTCTTTGCTCGTTTGTACCACCCTCCTCCCCCCTTCCCTAGTACTTGCCTCCATGCTGCTCTCCGTTGTTTCCTCCGTGCATCTTCCCTCCTGCACGGAGGAAGGAAGTTCCGGTCGCGTTTTTTTTTTATTTTTTTAAACTTTATTGAAGCTGCCCGGGTTTAAAAAAAAAAAAAGCGACCGGAACTTCCTTCCTCCGTGCAGGAGAGAAGATGCACGGAGGAAACGTCCCAGGTTAGTGTAACAGGGAGCTTAACGGCAGCGTTAAGCTCCCTGATACATCAAAGGTAATAAGGTGAGTTAGGCAGCCGCGAGGCCCCCGTGAGTGCGAGGCCTTAGGCGGCTGCCTAACTCGCCTAATTAGAGAGCCGCCTCTGCATAGAACTTACCCCAAGGTTCTATAATAATACCTTAACGCACGGCCCAACACGATCTGCCCCTATGATACTATAATACATGCTGTAGCCGACAGGCAAAGTACAAAGGAAGAAGCCTTGTCTCATCCCCAATATGAATCCCACCAGAAAAAGACATTAACAATCACAAAAGTACAATACAAAAAGAACTAAGCCGCCTGATGACCACGGTACATTAGCCCCAACACCACCTTAAGCATAGCAATATTATTTGTTAAGCTGTTTTTGTTAAATTCGAAACGAAAAGCTTCTCTTACAATACCAATGTTCGATTCTGATACTATGTTAATATGTCCTGTTCTTGGAACTACTTATACAAAATAATGTTTGTCTCTAAAATATGATTTTACCAATGCTATAATCTGCTTCGAAAATGTATCTACATTCTATTAGCTCTTCATAGCTGGTAGAGATTTTGTATACACAGGCTCATATTAGCTGCAATGAGCACACCTATTATTTCAAGCTCAGTTCTCAAAAATCACACTTCTTCATTACAAGTTATTACCACTTGTAAACAATTTATAATACTACACCACTACTTGCCAATTACTCTCTCTCCCCAATACTGACTGGCCTCTGAGTAAGCCCAGTGATTTAAACTTTCCTTAAGGTTTTTTATTTTCTTTTCTTTTTCTCTTTTCTCTTCCTTTCATTTTCTCTTAATTATCTCAATTTATTTTTATCTTATTTTATCCCTACATACTGTACTCTTTCTCACCACCCCCACCTTCTTTTCCCTTCTTTCTTCATTCAATTCCCCCTCCTAATCTGACAGACCTCCCCCCGATCCATTCCCACCCCCTAACTAACACTTATTACCATCCATATCCTTAAGAAAGTTTAAAAACCCTCTCTAAGTAAAGAAAGAATCATGCCATCTCAAATATCCTTTCTATCACTTAATGTCCACGGCCTTAACTCACCGCAAAAATGTAGAACCCTCCTCCGTCACCTCAAAAAATGCAAAACAGACATCGCCTTCATCCAAGAGACTCACTTTTCCTTTACAAAAGCCCCCACCCTAAAAGAACAAATATACTCCCGCTACTACACGGCCAACTTTATCACAAAAAAACTCGGCATAGCCATCCTATTACGCAAAACCTGTCCGTATACAGTCACATATTCTCATAATGATCCTAAGGGTCGGTACCTTTTTCTCTCTGGACAAATAGGCTCATATACAGTCGCTATACTCAACATATCCGCTCCTTCCACTCCAAGCCTCATTTTCTGGCAAGAGCTCTCGAAATTTAAAAAAAAACACCCCACAGACAAGCTAATAGTAGGTGGCGACATGAATGCCACCCCAGCTCCGGAATTAGACAGATCCAATACGAATTCAAATAGTACAACCAACCCTCAGACAAACACTTACTAAACTTCATGAACACTCACAATTTACTAGATATCTGGAGGCTACAACATCCCTCATGTAAGGATTACACCTTTTTCTCACACTCCCACCTCACTTATTCAAGGATAGATCTATTCTGTATCTCACACGCCTGTCTCCCACTAATTGAATCCACAGAAATACAATCTATTACCTGGTCGGACCATGCAGAGATCACTCTAACTTTCAAACTCATCGAATTTTCCAAACATTGGTCCTGGAAATTAAATGACACTCTACTACATAACAAAGATGTCTTACTTTCAATCGAACAACAACTAAAAGATTACTTTGACTTAAATGAAGGAACAGTTAACAATCCCGCCACCATATGGGCTGCACACAAGATAGTTCTAAGAGGCCACCTGATTGGCGCTAGCACACGACTAAAAAAAGAAGCAGCAAAACAATCCCAGCTACTACAATCTAAACTCTTTAATCTAGAAACTCAACACAAAGCTAACCCCTTGCCTACTACATTGCTCGAACTTAACAAAGTTAGGAACCAACTCAAACAACTCACTTTAAAAGACACAGCTAGATCCTTAAAATACACCAAACGTAACTATTATGAAAAAGATAATAAGGCAGACAAGTTATTAGCCTCCATGCTTAAATCCAAACTCTCCTCACGCACAATCCCCAACATTGTTACCGATACAGGTGAAGTTATAACCAATCCACAAGACATAGCTAAAGAGTTCCATAACTACTTTTCAAGTCTATACAACCACTCTCCTTAAGCAACCCTCCTCCACAGAGGACATATCCAAGACATCACTCAATATCTAGACCAGATCCCACTACCTTCCCTCTCACCCATTGACATAAAGTTACTGGACAACCCGATAACAGAACTAGAAAAAGCCTCAGCAATCAAATCCCTGAAATCTAACAAGGCCCCTGGGCCAGACGGCTTCAAAGCACCTTACTATAAAATTCTTAAAGACATCCTCATCCCACAACTCCTACCTGTATACAACAGCCTACTTGACAGTTGCAACCTAACAGAAGACATGCAAGAAGACAACATTACACTTATTCACAAGCTAGGCAAACCAAAAGAACATACAACAAACTATAGGCCCATAGCTCTACTAAATATCGATTACAAAAACTTCACTAAAATTCTAGCCAACCGCCTAAATTTAATTTTGCCCAAAATAATACACCCAGATCAGGTAGGATTCATCCCCAACAGACAAGCATTAGATAACACCAGAAGGTGCATAGACCTCCTGTGGATGGCTACCAAATCTCAAACGCCTTCTCTGTTTCTATCCTTAGACGCAGAGAAGGCGTGTGACCGAGTAAACTGGGCATTCTTAAGACTGGTTATTGAAAAAATGAACTTCCCACACAATTTTCAAAATTGCTTGGCGGCCATATACCATAAACCATCTTCCAAGATCTGCATCCCTGGAGCCACCCCCCTAAGACTATATAACTTTAAAGGAACTAGACAGGTCTGTCCCCTCTCACCCCTTCTTTTCGCAATTTCACTAGAACCTCTCCTACAATCCATACGCCAAAACATAAACATCAGTGGCTTTACACTGGCCAGCAATCAATACAAAATAGCTGCTTACGCAGACGACATCATACTTTCACTCATTAACCCATTTAGCTCTTTACCCAACCTATTCACTAATCTACAAAACTATGCCAAAGTTTCAGGCTTCAAGGTTAACCCAGAAAAATCCAAAGGACTTCCAATCCATCTACCTACCTCGACTTCCCAAATTATACAATCCACCTTCTCTCTGCAACTATCTGACCAACCATTGACATATCTAGGTCTACAACTCTCCTCAGACCATAAGCAGCTATATCACCTAAACTACACTCCACTTTTGAACCAATTAAAATCCGACCTGGACAAATGGAACCCCCTTCTAATATAATGGATCGGACGTTTAACAACAGTCAAAATTAATATTCTACCCCGGTTATTATATCTATTCCAATCATTGCCAATTCCACTTGTATCCAGAGACTTTAAAATATTACAAAAATCAATTAATCAATTTATTTGGCAAGGGAAAAAGGCCAGAGTGAACACGTCCACCTTATACAAACCCAAAACCACTGGAGGTTTAGGCCTCCCCGACATTTCAAAATTTTACATCGCTGCTCAAATTGCACAAATTTCAGCTTGGCACTCTCCCGTCTCAGCTGTCAGATGGACTTATATTGAAAACGACCTTTTCAGACCCGATGTCCTAAGCCAATATATTTGGCTACCCAAAGATCATAGACCACTTCTGAAGACACAATGACCAACGATAATTAACTCTCTCAGAATTTGGAGTAAACATGCAATCAAACGACTAACCACAGATCATTCTCCTCTCTGCACTATCTACAGAAACAGAAACTTCCCTCCAGGGATGGATCCTTCCTTATTCAAAAAATGGGAACGAGATCTTGGCCATCCATTAGACACAGAGGAATGGAATGAAATCTGGGAAGCCACCTCCAAAATATCCATCTGCAACACACATAAAGAGCAAGCTTACAAGACCCTGATGAGGTGGTACCGCCCACCCTCCACCCTGGCCAAAATGTTTACCTCTTCTTCCCCTCTATGTTGGAAGGCGTGTGGAACCATAGGAACATTTTATCACTGTTGGTGGACTTGCCCATATCTACAAGCTTTCTGGAAACAAATCTGCAATCTCATTACGCACATTATCTCCAAACCAATACCACTAGAACCTGAACTCTTTCTACTTTCTAAACCTACCGACATCTGCACTAGACATGAAAACGCCCTGATAGCCAAAATCACTCTAGCAGCACGCAGAGCAATAGCGCAGTTATGGAACCAACCCAACATGCCAGCCGTTACAACAGTTAAAAACATAATCATGGAAGTAAAAAATATGGACCTTCTAACAGCCTATGTACATGACACTCCATCCAGATTTCATAAAGTCTGGCTCCCTTGGAACACAACTTTCCCTTAAACTTATCCCTTTACCCTGACACAGTAATCTTGCCCCCTCCCCTTAAAAATGCTCCCCAACACCTCCTCCCCCATTCAATCACTATTACCTCCCTCTACCCTCTCTAGTCCCCCCCCCCCTTTTTTTTCTTTCTTTCTTTCTTTCTTTCTTTCATTCTTTCTTCTCCTTTCTTTCTCTCCATGAACAACACAAAAGAAGAGTACACCATCATTTACCTCTGATCATTAAACCACCAAATCAATACTCAAAATCCCACTCACTCTGACTCAAAATAATTTAAAGCCTACGAGCCTGAGTATCACTTAAAACAATCAAACGAAACAGATTGTACTATATTACACTGTTAACATACTTTCCCTGTTATATTGCATTCTTGTTACAAATTATCTGTTTGACACAATTACTCATATGTAACTATGTAAACCACAAAAAATCGATTTAAAAAAAAAATATTACATGCTAGTTTATCCTCAGAGTAGGGGAATCTAACTATAACAGAAGCACAAGTGAAAAATAAAGTTTAGTTGTCCTTTAAAGGACAACTGTAGCAAAAAGTTGTGTTTAATTGAAAGATTGTATCAAGTGTGGGCATTTTTTATTTAATCTAATAAAGTAGCTTATGTTTCTATGTTTCTTATTGAACAATCTTTCTCCATATAGCGCCACCAGGAGGCAGACATTTTGTTTAGACCACGGGCGTTCAACATGCGGGCCGCCGGCCAGAGAGGTGCGGCCTACTTGAGAGTGGCAGCGGTAACTGCACCTCTCAGCCATTCCAACAAAGTGTGCACCAGGATGTCACTGACACCCGGTGCTTCAACAGAGTCAGAGCACGAGGGAGCTGCGCTTTCTCCCCCCTCGCGCAGGCTCGCACGCTGACCCCGATGGAGCACCGGGTGTCAGCAACACCCCGGTGCTCAGATGAAGAATGGGAGCCCTCAGTTGAGGGGGGGGGGGTTCTGTGTGTATGTGGAAGTGGGACTATGTGTGAAAGTGGAACTATGTGTGAATGTGTGTGGAAGTGGAACTATGTGTGAATGTGTGTGGAAGTGGGACTATGTGTGAATGTGTGTGGAAGAGGGACTATGTGTGAATGTGTGTGGAAGTGGGACTATGTGTGAATGTGTGTGGAAGTGGGACTGCGTATTTGTGTATTCACATGTAAATGTGTGTGCATTGAATGCGAGTTTTTTGTATTGATGCTGTCTTACTGGGAAATCTGTGATACACTCACACTGCATGTTACGGTGATATATATATCCACACGTATGTATGTATGTGTATACATACATACATACATTTACTTTCAAGGAAACATGAATGCGGCCCACGCACAAATAGATTTACGGTGAAGTGGCCCACTGCAAAACAAACTTGGACACCTCTGGTTTAGACTCTTTGGTCAGATGGGTCAGATCTTTGTTCATTTGAACGAAGGTGAGTGAAAATCTGACCTAAGATTCTAAACAACATGTCTGCCCCCTGAGACAACTATATACCGACTGAGCTAGCCGGGCAAGTTATGAAGATCTATTTCTGACTAGCTAAGGGAGAGTCGCCAACATGATTGGGTGTCCTGCTTCCCAGGGAAGCGTGGCAGCGGTCAGACAGAGGATCCGGAACATAGAAAGCCCTTCTTGTCCCGATAAAAACAATATATAATTTGTGTGGGTACAGCAAATAACAAAGATGAAAATTACAGTTAAACACAAACAGCAAAGAAATGTTAAAATAGCCATTATCCAGAATTGCCAAAAATATTTTAAAGGGTCTGTCCTTAAGGGGTTAAAGCTGAGATGGAATATGCTCAAAATCTGATAGAGCATAGAAGAGAACTACATACTGAGTTAGATGAACAGACTGATACACGGTATGAATTTAATTAGTTGAGTAGGTCACATGACAAGCTACATCAGCTTCCCTGGTGGTCTAGTGGTTAGGATTCGGCGCTCTCACCGCCGCGGCCCGGGTTCGATTCCCGGTCAGGGAAATTGTCTTTTACTTCAATTTCACTAATATACGTGGGGAAAAAAAGCATAAACCTTTTTAGCTATTTAAATCAAAGCTTAACCAAGGAAAATTAGGAAATGAATGTAGGATTGTATGTAAGAATCCGAGTACTCCAACTAATGTGTGTGTGACTGTGTGTGTGTCTAAGTATATGGGTGTAAGTAAGTATCTATCGACTGAGCTAGCCGGGCAACTTGCCAGGGTATTTTTCTGCACTAGCAGAGGGAGAGTCGCCAACCTGATTGGGATTCCTGCTTCCCAGGGAAGCATTGTGAAGGGGTAACCTAGCATTGGAAGGGTTAACTGGAGTAACCCAGCATTGTGAGGGTTAACCGAAAGAGCTGGTTTTGTTTTTGTGCCTGTTTAGTTTTAGCTTCAGTTTAATTAGAAGACACGTACTCATAACATTATCTCATGTATTCACTTGCTTATCTGAATGTTCTAACGTTGGAGATGATACTAGGAGAACTTGGAGGAGAGAAGTTGGCAAGGACCTGGAATCTTAGGTTCTTGCAATCTCCAATTAAACCTACTGATTAGGGCAAAGAGAAGTTACCAGAAGATACCCTAATGTTCTTATCTCTGTGTTACCAAAATGCTCTTATCTCTGTTTTATCCCGTGATTGGAAGCACTACATCTTTTTAATTATCAGTACATTCCATTCTTTTTCTGGTACTTTCCACTCATTTGGAGAATATCAAGGAGTCTTCTGACATTGTTTACTGCTGATCGACCCGGGACAAATCCCGTCTGATCCGGGTGGACCAGTGCAGATACGACCTCCTTCACTCTGCCGGCAATCATGGATGTGTAAAGCTTAATATCCACATTTAATAAGGATATTGGGTGGTAATTGCCCACTAATGTGGGGTCCTTACCCTGTTTCAAGATTAGTATAATATGGACCTGATGCATTTCTGGTATCCTATTTTCGGTCCTCAAGGAATTATAAACCTTCACTAGATCCCCCATGATATTCCCTGCCATTACCTTAAAGAATTAACTACTGAATCCATCTGGGCCAGGGGCTATCCAATTATTAGTTTCCAAGAAAAATGTTTTTAATAAGAAAATAAAAAAATATATATGTGTGTGTGTTTTAAAAAAAAAAAAAAGAAAGCGCCCAACGTGGGGCTCGAACCCACGACCCTGAGATTAAGAGTCTCATGCTCTACCGACTGAGCAAGCCGGGCAACTTACCAAGGAAACTAGCAGATGGAGAGTCGCCAACCTGATTGGGTTGCCTGCTTCCCAGGGATGCATGGCAGCGGTCGGTCAGAGGATAACATTTTCCGTATTATCAGAAGTAGGGAGATAATAGGGACACTGCATCTTTTACTTTATTACTCAGTAATAATATTCAGTATATTTGAAGGAAGTAAAACATCCACAAAAAGAGGACATAGTCTTAAATTAGAGGGGCAAAGATTTAAACGTAATATCAGGAAGTATTACTTTATTGAGAGGGTAGTGGATGTATGGAATAGCCTTCCAGCAGAAGTGGTAGAGGTAAACACAGTGAAGGAGTTTAAGCATGCGTGGGATAGGCACAAGGCTATTCTATATATAAGATAGGGAACTGGGGACTAATAAAAATATTTAGAAAATGGGGAAGACTAGATGAACCAAATGGTTCTTATCTGCCGACACATTCTATGTTTCATGTGATAGTTGTAGTATGGCCCAGTACATTCCTGGTAAAGAATTGAGGATAACGGGAGTAGTGATAAACTGTCTGGCCAATTGGTCGTCCAAGTCCAGGTTAAATTACGCTATAGAACCCTTACTTTGTAAAACTGTATTAGCTGATCTAAAGTTCCGGGGGACCTGAATATTTCACACCATTGTTCTAAGGCTTCTAAAATCTTCACCCCTAGAAAGAGGAACAGTAAATAACTAAGTATGGCCTATGCCAGGCCAGAGTAATCAACATTAATTTTTTTTTGCTATTATTATGTAGAAAAATACTGATTGTTCTTGAGTATATGTAAAAACTAATAAATGGTGTGTTAATAAAGCACTGGATAAACCAAAAAAAGTGCCGTGACCCGGATTCGAACCGGGGTTGCTGCGGCCACAACACAGAGTACTAACCACTATACGATCACGGCGAGCCACTTGAAAAGTGCATGGCTGTATAGGTGAAGTAACATGTCTAAATGAGCGCCGCACTGTGTTCCAGCTGCACTGATTATAAACTATGGGCTCTTATGAAAGAGGGAATTGAGATGGGAATCTCAAACTTAAGGTTCAAGTAGCCGAGTTGGAAAAATTCTCCCACCTGAAGTGCAAATATTAGGTTCACTCTCTGCGCTAACATAGTGAACCGCTTACAGACCAGACTGAGCTGCTTGTCAAAAGTACATGCTAGTTTATCCTCAGAGTAGGGGCATCTAACTATAACAGAAGCACAAGTGAAAAATAAAGTTTAGTTGTCCTTTAAAGGACAACTGTAGCAAAAAATTACCGTTTTTTCTCGATTATAAGACAAGGTTTTTTTCAGAGCAAATGCTCTGAAAAATCCCCCTCATCTTATAATCGAGGTCTCTTATAATCTGACCTCAAATTGAGGTCAGATTATAAGACATGGGGGGGACCTGGATCCCACTCTCTAGCAGCAGGGGATGTCTGCGCAACGAGCACAGACTCCCCTGCTTCCGCCCGGCACGACCGCCGGGGCTTCTGTGAAGAAGCCGGGTACTTCCGCTTTCGTCACAGAAGTCCCGGCGAGCGTGCCGGGCGGCAGCAGGGGAGGTCTGCGCTCATCGCGCAGACATCCTCTGCTGCCCCACTAGCCACCAGGGAAAAGCGGGCAGCTGGGGGATGTCTGCACGATACAGCTGTCCGTCATAATAGACTGCCGTGTCGGGCAGCATGGAGGATGTCTGCAAGTATCGTGCAGACATCCCCCGGCTGCCCCCACTAGCCACCAGGGATTGAGGTACAGGTAAGGGGGGGGGCAGAGAGACAGGGGGAGGGAGTGAGGGAGGGGGGCAGAGAGACAGGGGGGACAGAGCAGGAAGGGGGGGAGAGACAGAGGAAGGGGGGCAGAGAGAAACATGTGGGGGGAAGAGACAGGTGAGGGGGGAGTGGGGAGTGAGACAAAGCTGGGGGCAAGGGAAAGAGAGAGGCAGCATTGGCACATAAAAATAAATAAACACAAGAAATGCATTTTTTTTTATATAATATTTTATTAAAAAAGCAATTTACATGTGAATATATACAAGTTGAACTTTTTTCCTATAGGGTAGTCTTATATTCAGGCTTTTAGTTTTTTTCCTAAAGGAATATCCTGGTCGTCTTTTAATCAGGGTCGTCTTATAATCGAGCAAATACGGTAAGTTGTGTATAGTTGAAAGATTGCTTCAAGTGTAGGCATTTTTCATATAATCTAATAAAGTAGCTTATGTTTCTTATTGAGCAATCTTTACTCCATATAGCGCCACCAGGAGGCAGACATTTTGTTTAGACTCTTTGGTCAGATCTTTGTTCATTTGAACCAAGGTGAGTGAAGATCTGACCCAAGATTCTAAACAACATGTCTGCCCCCTGAGACAACTATATAGATTAAAAAGGGCTCAATGTGGCACTTTATTAATATTCTTTCATTAAAGACTTTCTTTATAAATCATCTACACTAGATACAATCTTTTAATTAAACATAAGTACATGTTTTGCTACTGTTGTCCTTTAAGCGTCTCATGCTCTATGGGGGCAGTCATAGGGCAGAATGTGTCATGGGTAAGGATGGGCAATGTGACCATGAGTAGGTCTGTGAAAGTCCATACAACCATTAAATTGTATCACAGAGTCTAGCAATTGATCACCATGAAAATTATTGGCACCTAACCCATGTGAAAGAGGTCAATGACTCTGCAATTAACACCTTGTGATCTCAATAACTTGACCAAATGCTAAAAGTAACTCCCTTAACTCCTTTGTGATGCTATGTCATTCTATGCCATCCTAATTTACAGGTACCAAAAAGACACTAAGACGGCATGGAACATCCTTAAATTTACAGCTTGTTCCCCCCCTCCTCCCGTGATGAGCTGTGCTTTGGAACCTGCTGCGGGGACATCCAGCGACTTTCATAGGTTATCTCTGAAGTGGCCTCCCTTACAGTGGTCTATGTTGTGCCTGTGGTATAACAGTATATTTTCTTATTACCTGTAGCTAGATTGGCATCATAAAATAGCCATTAGTACAGTGCAGTCTTGTGTATTTTATTTACACAAATTACCGTAATATGAAAACACAATTCCTTCAGTCTAACCTTAGTGACAGAAGATGTTTTTACACTTCTGTGGTGTTTGTGTTTAGCTGTAATGTTTATCTTAATTTTTTAATGTACCCACACATTATGTGTTTATCACCATATGAAGGGATTTTTTAAAAAGATTATTGTCTTCAAATCTTACTATTTACTAGAAGAATAAAAAAAAATCATAAATATGAGGTTTGGCAGTGCCTCCACCAAACTGGGCATCCAGTGTATGGATGGGATTCCCAGACAGGAACATATTAAATAACTACAATACAGAGCAGTAACAGTAAAAACATGTATTAAACGATAATGGCAGATAAAAGTAGGGCAGGTAATAGAGTGGCTGACTAAACACACCAATACCTATCTAATCAGGCCCACCACCCTCCCAAACCACCTGCAGATCCACCCTAATGGCTGATGGGTCGCAGTTGGAGCACGGAAGTGTTGGGGCCCTTTAAGGTAATCCACAAGATTAAAGCAGATGTAAATCACAGGAATGAGCAGATAAAAAAAGCCCTGTGACAGGTTGAGAGGATACTCCTTACCACCAGGCCCGCCATGCTTCCCTCACAGCCACGGACCTGCACCGGGAGACAGCAGCAAGGAGGTAAGTACTGGCTGGGGAAGGGGGGGGGGGGGAGGAGGGTGGCATAACGAGCATACTGAGGGGCAAAATGCTGGCATATTGAGGGTCAAAATGCTGGCATATTAATTGGCAAATTCCTGGCATTTTGAGTGACAAAATGCTGGCATATTATTTGGCAAATTCCTGGCATTTAGAGTGACAAAATCCTGGCATATTAATTGGCATAATCCTGTCTTATTAATTGGCATAACCCTGGCATATTAATTGGCTAAATCCTGGCATATTAATTGGCATAATCCTGACATATTAATTGGCATAACCCTGGAATATTAATTGGCTAAATCCTGGCATATTAATTGGCATAATCCTGACATATTATTTGGCATAACCCTGGCATATTAATTGGCTAAATCCTGGCTTATTAACTGGCATAATCCTGACATATTAATTGGCATAACCCTGGCATATTAATTGGCAAAATCCTGGCATATTAATTGGCATATCCCTGGCATATTAATTGGCATATTGAAGGGCAAAATCCTGGCATATTGAAGGGCAAAATCCTGGCATATTAAATGGCAAAAGAATGGCATATTGAAGGCAAAACATGCTTGTAAAAGTAGGTGGGGAGAATGGGAGATATTGTCGGGGGGGGGGGGGGGGGGGGTTCAGAAAATTTGTTCAGTAAGGGACCCTGAAATTCCTGGTGGCGGTCCTACTTACCACCCTTCAGTCATGCAGGACCAAAAATGGGGTCTCCAGGGTCTGTCAGTAATTTGCTGTGTCTGAAACCTTCTCCACAGCTCAGTCACTGGATCAGGGGCAGCTGGCAGCACACACACACACAGCTCTGCTGATCAGAGGGATGCTGCTGTTTTACACAGACTATGGTCTCAGTACAGGCTTCTCTCACAGCTAGGCCTCACACACACCTTCACTCCTCTGTGCATTGCACTGTTCTGGGGAGTTCCAGCCCAGGGATTCCCCTACTGGCTGAGTTGGTCACATGACCCTTGCTACTGCCAAAGTTCAACACTCTCAGTGGTGCAGCAGGAAAATGTGAGGGGCTACATAACTTTGACAATTAACAAACGGTAAAGAAGACCCTATATAAATAGTTTCTAATATAAGGCCCATGTTTATATGATTTTTTCTGTAAAGTAGCATTCCCCCCCCCCCCCCCCCCCTATCTGGTATGGCATACGATCGTTCCTAGGAGGTATCATGATAACACCATTTGATCGGTCTTAAAGACACAGGACGTTCATCCTATGTCACAATGGTGTTAAACTGACAATATTGGAAGTTTGTATTGCTCTGGAGCTCTGCGATACAGTTATACAAACGAAAAATTCCTAAATAGGGACACTTGGGAAGTATAATACTGTACAGCACAGTGACTTGTATAAGCACTCGATCTATCTATTTGCTGGTGAATTCGCTATGTATGAGTGTTTATATATAAATATATATATATGTGTGTGTGTGTATATATGGAAATATATATTGAAAGGCTTCCCTAAAGGGATTTACTAACTTCTGCGACCAAATTCTGTTCCACCAGGAACAGAAAACAACTGCACACCCTATAGTAAAATGTGTATTTATTAAAGTATGAAGCTGTAATCAAACAAACACTTGTACATAAATACACAAAAAAAAGATATAGGCTATATGAGCTGTGCTGCAGATCATGATGCCAGTTACATGCCAGTTTATCCTCGCTGTAGGGGCACAGTAATGCCCCTAGTGTCAGGATAAACTGGCATGTACTTTTATTAGGCACACTGGTCAGGTCAGCGACTAGTTCTCTCTCTGCTAGTGCAGATTGGTAGTAGATGCAGTGTGAGCACATTGGGACTAGGGTTGCCACCTGGCCGGTATTTTACCGGCAGGCCGGTAAAAAAATTGGCATCAGGCCAATGTTAAGTCTATGGATACAGTACCAAGGCCGGTATTTTTTTGAAGAAAAGGTGGCAACCCTAATTGGGACACAGGGGGCAGAGCTTGGGAAGTCAAGTGTCAGTGACCCACAAGTTAGGGCTGCCATGCAAATATGTAGAAGTCATATCTGACCTAAAGGAAATCAAGTCCCAAATCAATTGTGGTTCTGTGTGATCCACTACTCACAGTCTAGTACAGGGGTCCTCAAACTTTTTAAACAGGGTGCCAGTTCACTGTCCCTCAGACCGTTGGAGGGCCGGACTATAGTGAACAAATTCCTATGCACACTGCATACATCTTATTTTGAAACAAATCGGGAACTAATACAATATTTAAAATGAAGTAAAGTTAAATCAACAAACTTACTTATTTCAATGGGAATAGTGTGCCAGTCAGATGCCCAGGAATATTATGCCAGTCAGAGCCCAGTAATATTGTACCAGTCAGATGCCCAGTAATATTATGCCAGTCAGATGCCCAGTAATATTATGCCAGTCAGATGCCCAGGAATATTGTGCCAGTCAGAGCCCAGGAATAGTGTGCCATTCAGATGCCCAGTAATATTATGCCAGTCAGAGCCCAGGAATATTATGCCAGTCAGATGCCCAGTAATATTATGCCAGTCAGATGCCCAGTAATATTATGCCAGTCAGTGCCCAGTAATATTATACCAGTCAGATGCCCAGTAATATTTTGCCAGTCAGTGCCCAGTAATATTTTGCCATTCAGATGCCCAGTAATATTATGCCAGTCAGTGCCCAGTAATATTATACCAGTCAGTGCCCAGTAATATTATGCCAGTCAGATGCCCAGTAATATTATGCCAGTCAGTGCGCAGTAATATTATGCCAGTCAGTGCCCAGTAATATTATGCCAGTCAGATGCCCAGTAATATTTTGCCATTCAGATGCCCAGTAATATTATGCCAGTCAGTGCCCAGTAATATTATGCCAGTCAGAGCCCAGTAATATTGTGCCAGTCAGATGCCCAGTAATATTTTGCCATTCAGATGCCCAGTAATATTATGCCAGTCAGTGCCCAGTAATATTATGCCAGTCAGATGTCCAGTAATATTATGCCAGTCAGTGCCCAGTAATATTATGCCAGTCAGATGCCCAGGAATATTTTGCCAGTCAGATGTCCAGTAATATTATGCCATTCAGATGCCCAGTAATATCTTGCCATTCAGATGCCCAGTTATATTATGCCAGTCAGATGCCCAGTAATATTATGCCAGTCAGATGCCCAGTAATATTATGCCAGTCAGAGCCCAGTAATATTATGTCTCTCAGATGCCCAGTAATATTATACCAGTCAGATGCCCAGGAATATTATGCCAGTCAGATGCCCAGTAATATTATGCCTCTCAGATGCCCAGTAATATTATGCCATTCAGATGCCCAGTAATATTATGCCAGTCAGATGCCCAGTAATATTTTGCCAGTCAGATGCCCAGTAATATTTTGCCAGTCAGATGCCCAGCAATATTATGCCAGTCAGAGCCCAGTAATATTATGCCATTCAGATGCCCAGTAATATTATGCCAGTCAGATGCCCAGTAATATTATGCCATTCAGATGCCCAGTAATATTATGCCAGTCAGATGCCCAGTAATATTATGCCATTCAGATGCCCAGTAATATTATGCCAGTCAGATGCCCAGTAATATTATGCCAGTCAGATGCCCAGTAATATTTTGCCAGTCAGATGCCCAGTAATATTATGCCAGTCAGATGCCCAGTAATATTATGCCATTCAGATGCCCAGTAATATTTTGCCAGTCAGATGCCCAGTAATATTTTGCCATTCAGATGCCCAGTAATATTATGCCAGTCAGATGCCCAGTAATATTATGCCATTCAGATGCCCAGTAATATTTTGCCAGTCAGATGCCCAGTAATATTTTGCCAGTCAGATGCCCAGTAATATTTTGCCATTCAGATGCCCAGTAATATTATGCCAGTCAGATGCCCAGTAATATTATGCCATTCAGATGCCCAGTAATATTTTGCCAGTCAGATGCCCAGTAATATTTTGCCAGTCAGATGCCCAGTAATATTATGCCAGTCAGATGCCCAGGAATAAAGTGCCAGCCAGATGCTCGTTATACCTCCCTCCTCCCCCGCATCCCCATCACTTACCTCCAGCTGCTGTGTCCCCGGCCGGACGCCTTTCGCAGAGTTTCCCTCTCACGTAACGTCACATCCGGTCGCAGTGTTTTTTTTTTTCTTCTTCTTTCTGCAGCCGAATCCCCTGCGGCTGCCCCAAAAAAAAAGAAGAAAAAAAAGGTAAACAGTGGGGAGCGGGGGGTGCCGGCACCCCCCGCGGGCCGTATTAATGTCGGCGGCGGGCCGCATGTGGCCCGCGGGCCGTACTTTGAGGACCCCTGGTCTAGTATGTAAAGATATCTGCAACTGTAGTACAGTATTTGCTCGAATATAAGACGACCCCCCCAAACTTTGGATATTCCTTTAGGAAAAAAACTAAAAGCCTGAATATAAGACTACCCTATAGGAAAAAAGTTTAACTTGTATATATTCACATGTAAATTGCTTTTTAATATTTAATAAAAACTATGATATTAAACAAATGCATTTCTTGTTTTTATTTCATTTTATGTGCCAGTGCTGCCTCTCTCTCCATCCCCCCAAACTTTTCTCTCTCTCTCTTCCCCCCCCCCCCCCCGTTTCTCTTTCCCTCCCTAGTGGGGGCAGCCAGCATGCGCAGACGTCCTCCATGCTGCCTGGATTTTCCGTCTAGTAGGACTGACACTCGACTGTAGAGAAAATTCTCTAAAAAAGACCCCTCGTCTTATAGTCTGACCTCCCCCCTTCATCCTAGAAGTCCCGACGGACATGCCGGGCGGCAGCGGAGGATGTCTGCGCGACCGGCTTTTAGCGAGGGGGATCCAGGTCCCCTGCAGCTCTGCGGGGGACCTGGATCCCAGTCTTATAGTCGGACCTCAATTTGAGGTCAGACTATAAGACGACCTCGAATATAAGACGAGGGGTCTTTTTTTTTTTTTTAGAGCATTTGCTCTGAAAAAGACCTTGTCTTATATTCGAGCAAATCCGGTACTTATTCCTATGAAGACAAGGTGGTGGTGACTACAGTGTAAAAAAAAAAAAAATACACGTCATTTTGTTTGATGAATAGGTATCATTTAATCACTTCCTCTATTAAACAGGCCTACTACATGTGAGCCTGGAACCTGTCCAGCTTCATTTTGTAAGCTGTAGATAAATATTGAAATCTATCTTATTAAATATACAAAAATATATATTTTCTTTCATCGTATTTGTACGAATAATTATATTAGAAGGGGGGGAAAAAAAAAAAAAAACTACATTCCCTGACCGGGAATCGAACCCGGGCCGCGGCGGTGAGAGCGCCGAATCCTAACCACTAGACCACCAGGGAACTGCATATTAGAGAGATCTGCTTAAGTACATGTCTCATTGCTGAAGAATTTCACTCATGCGCAATCTACCAGACATTGCGCACTTCTGTCTGTCGGCCGCGCCCGCTTCAAGTGCTTCTGCCGTAGCCTCCGCCGAGCCAATCGTGTTAGCAATTCTCCCGCCCTTTCGTTCTAGCCGCAGCACAGTGACGTCAGCGTAGGCTTCTCTATGCCCGACGTTCGACCATGACAACGCGATAGAGGGGCAGCGCCCAATAGGAATCGTCGGAGTGGCCTTTACGTTTTTTTTTGTGGGCGGTAACTCATCTGACGCAAGGCAAGATGGCGGACGAGGAGAAGCTTCCAATGGGGTGGGAAAAACGAATGAGTCGCAGCTCAGGTAATTAAGCACCGAGATGACGGCCTGTTCAGGGTGTAATTGAGACTAGTAAATGGTATTTCGTGTGTAAACCTGTAATATGACTGCATACTAACACCACGAGCCTTGAACATGTTAGTAAAACACACACACAGGCCCTGACTGGATGTCATTCTTCATATAGGTACATTGTGTGTGTGTGTGTGTGTGTGTGTGTGTGTGTGTGTGTGTGTGTGTGTGTGTGTGTGTGTGTGTGTGTGTGTGTGTGTGTGTAGAGGAGTGTAGGAGAGTGTAGGATTTGGGACAATAAACAAAGTTACTGCAATCACTAGCAATGAGCTCCATAACCGCACAATGGTAGTGGTATTTATGCAGCTAGATACCCCTTTTAATATCAATTAGTATCTTGTTTGGTTTTTTTCCCCCACTCTACAATTTAAATCTAAAAATGTAATCAGTTCTGTTATTTATTATTTGCCTTCATACTCGCATTTTTGTATATTTTTTCCATGGTTCTAAATATATGGAATTAATTGTGAAAGGCTATGTTTTTACATTAAAATGGTATTACCCCCTTTGCCCTCCATTTGTCTGATTTTTTTTAATTTTAAGTTTCCTTTTTAAGATGAAATGAATTCTGCTCATGCATGGTAGTTACCGGTTTACCCAAGAGATTGCATATTTTAAACATCGTTCTTCTGAGATTTTCGAAAATACTTTTTGAAGATTTAGTTCAGGTTGTAGACCATGTGCAACTATGCCATTTTATTTAGTATTTAATTATACCTTGTGCTTTACAGGGACCTAAATGGCACATTGAGGGGCAAAATACATCATCAGGTGATCATCAAAATTTCATCACCTAAATGTTGTTTGTAGTGTGAAGAAAAAAGTGTTGGCAGAATTGCAAGTCAATTAAATAAAAATCAAGAACAGGTATCTTTAACTCTTTTTGTGGTTTTACATATTGCTCCTGATATTTAGTGAATTTGCATATAAAGCTACACAGTGATGTCATAAACCAGAAACATTCTGTATAAATCACATTTTTAACATTTGACTCAAGCCCTCCCCAGTGATTACTCTGCATGTTTACTACAGGTGCGGTGTTCTGACAAAATCCTTGAGCGAATTCTACTGCACAGGCGTAGTAGAATTCACTCATGGCACATGCGCACAAAGTTACAGCTGATCATTCAGCTGTAACTTTGCCAGGAAGGAGCATGCACGAGGGGCGCACACCACCTCCGGCCCCCTTCCCCTTGTGATCAGCTGCGGTGACAGGTAAAGTAACAGCACATGCGCACTTCAGTTGTCAGAGCACCGATCTGTCAGCGAGAGCAGCCGCGTGCCTGTACACACACATACACTTTGGGAAACCAACTATACAATGATTGCTACGCTAGTAAGTGGCAGTCGAGTTCTGCTTGCTGGGTCTCAGGGTTCTCTATCATCTTTACTCGGGCTTCCTCTGCTGTTGGGGGGATCGAGGAAACTCCAACACGGTGGAGCTGCTTCATCTTGATGAAAGTTGTGATCCCAATGCTGTATTGAGGCTTCCCACCGTGTCAGAGTTTCCTCGATTCCCCCAACAAAAATGTAGAGAATCGGCCCGTCAGGAAGCCCGAGCCCCAGCAAGCAGAACTTGACTTCCACTTACTAGCGTAGCAGTCACTGTATAGTTGGTTTCCCACAGTGTGTGTGTGTACATGATGCTCTCTTGCTGACAGACCGGTGTTCTGACAACCGAAGTGCGCATGTGCTGTTACTTTTCCTTTCACCGCCGCTGATCACAAGGGGGCGTGAAGGGGGCCGGAGGTGGTGTGTACCTCTCGCGCATGCGCCGTCCTGGCAAAGTTACAGCTGCATGATCAGCTACAACTTTGTGCGCATGTGCCATGAGTGAATTCTACTACGCCTGTGCAGTAGTATTCGCTCAAGGATTTTGTCAGAACAGCGGCAGCACTGATTATATAGACACTGAGGATATTACGTTTTGTTTCATTTAGTCATTTCCTGTGCTACTCAAATTGAATACATTGGGAGTAACCCTGCTCTTATATACAGTAGGATCTCTTAAAGGAACACTAAACTTTATATTTCATTTGTGCTTCTAATATAGACGCACAAGTGAAATGTTAGTTGTTCCTATTGTGAGGATAACATGGCGTGTAAATGTAATAGTACACGCCAGTTTATCCTCTGACCGACAGCTGCCATGCTTCCAAAGGAAGGAAATGCTGTCTATCACATTTGATAATAAACTCGCGTGTATCTATTAAGATTCACGTCAGGTTTACTTGAAAGCCCGGGACGTTTTTTTGTTTTTTTTTTAACCCTTACTTCTTTGAACTAAGCAAAGGTTTAACAAAGTGCAATGTTCCTTTAACAGTGCAACACATTGTCTGATGACATAATTAGAGAGAGAATTAATTACATTCATTTTAATGAAATTATGCTCATTGGTTACTGCAGCAAAAAAAAAAAGTAAATGTTTTTTACTCAGCTAGCGTGGGCAGTCCTGGTTTCTTGCAAACTACACTGTAATTTCACAATTTCATCTAGCTGGAAGTATTTTATATTTTAAGCAATGCAAAATTGAAAGACATGCATTTTAAAGCGCATTAATATTTGGAAGATGCATATTGGGCACCAGACAGTCCCTTTAATGGGAGCAATCGTGGTAACACAATAAATCTAGTACAGTGTAACTGGTTTGTTGCTGTAGCATATCTCCCAAGTCCTCCTTATTTCATGTCATTAAATTTAGAGGCCTCTATGTAATTACTTTCAGTAAAGGATTGCTTTAAAGTAAATTGGTATGAAGTAAAAATAAGGGCACTTCTCATTTATTAGAAATGTACAACATACACAAAATAAGCTAGGTGGAGCTGTCCCTTTAAATCAGATTGATAAAAAGCTTCTTTCACAAGTCACTTATACCAGGGCTTTTCAAACTTAATTTACATCTAGGAGCCAGGAAATTTTTTTAGGAGCCAGACTATGGCACATCAAATCATGCAAACATACACACATAATCACACACAGAGAGTCACATGCGCACACCTCACATACATGGACCGACAGTCACGTGCGCACACCTCACATACATGGACCGACAGTCACGTGCGCACACCTCACATACACGGACCGACAGTCACGTGCGCACACCTCACATACACGGACCGACAGTCACGTGCGCACACCTCACATACACGGACCGACAGTCACGTGCGCACACCTCACATACACGGACCGACAGTCACGTGCGCACACCTCACATACACGGACCGACAGTCACGTGCGCACACCTCACATACACGGACCGACAGTCATGTGCGCACCCCTCACATATACGGACCGACAGTCACGTGCGCACCCCTCACATACACGGACCGACAGTCACGTGCGCACCCCTCACATACACGGACCGACAGTCACGTGCGCACCCCTCACATACACGGACCGACAGTCACGTGCGCACCCCTCACATACACGGACCGACAGTCACGTGCGCACCCCTCACATACACGGACCGACAGTCACCATGTTCTCAGATGTACTCTAACTCCCACTCATTCGCTCTTCTGTGCATTTAGCTCCAGAAATCATGTATATAAAAAAAGGTGCCTGTAAAGTGTTGGGGAATCTTTCTTTGTGCCTTTTTGTAATTTTCCCAACACTTTTGTGCGCTTGATATTTTATATGTAACCACTAATTTCCTGAACAATATCCAATGAAACATATGTTCAATAAGACGTGTAGCGATTTCGGTTTGGTGGAAGCAGAATAATAGGTCACTGTCCCTTGTTTCTCTTTCCTTCTACTGTAGTCCATGTAGGTACAAGTGGCTTAATCTCATTAGATTTTGGCTACTAAGCAAATCACTAGGTGCCCATAGAGTTAACTTCCAATACACATACTTGAAATGTCTTTATGGTTTCCATGGAGACCTGAGATGTTGCTCTGACAAACAAAGAATTGAGAGCCCCACCAAAAATGGGCAAAATAGCCAGCCCTATAGGATGTAACCAACCCGTGCGGGGCATCAATGTTTTTTTTTTTTGACGTATGGATCAGCCTTCATTGGCCTCGTCAGTGTGGTACGCCTGGTGTCCCCGCTAGATGCAGAAAGCATATACTGTATTTGCTCAAAATCAAGACAAGGTTTATCCAGAGCACGTCCGTTGGGACTTCTATGATGAAGCCGGGACCTTCAGGAGAGAAAGAGGCAAGGGGGGGGGGGGGGAGAAAAGGAGAGAAAGAGGCAAGGGGGGGGAGAAAAGGAGAGAAAGAGGCAAGGGGGGGGAGGAGAGAAAGAGGCAAGGGGGGGGAGGAGAGAAAGAGGCAAGGGAGTGGGGCGAAGAGAAAGAGGCAAGGGAGTGGGGCGAGAGAGCCAGCGTTGAAGGGAGGGGGGAGAGCCAGCATTGGCACATAAAAGGAAATAAAAACATGAAATGCATATTTTTATATTATAATTTTTTATTAAATATGAAAAAGCAATTTACATGTGAATAGATACACAAGTTAAACTTTTTCCTATAGGGTAATCTTATATTAAGGCTTTTAGTTTTTTTCCTAAAGGAATATTCGTTTGGGGGGTCATCTTATAATCAGGGTCGTCTTATATTCAAGCAAATACGGTAATGCATTCAGAATGTGTGTAAATGTTTGTCTAGACTAGAGCCATGTGGCTGCTTATGGTATTGTGATTTGCAGATTGGTGACACTTTGGAAAGTGACTAGTAGTCAAGCTTAGCACCGATATTACTCCTAGTGATCATGTGCTGGATGATGTACCATGGACGTTCATAGCTCTTGCCACAGATGCATTGTACATCCCTGTTAGGGGCACACTTCACTCGAGAGGGGTGAAACAAATGAGGTTTGGAGCCATCTATCTAGTTAGGCTTAGAGCAGCACAAAACCTAAATACACCACTGTCTTGTGTATGTCTTAATCCATTATGCACAGCACGTATATAGAAAAAGTCACATTTCTTCTTAACGTTTTATGCAATTGACTTTATTGCCAATTCCTCTAATTTATGCAATACGCTGGAAAAACTCTGCTGGCTTCCTAATGATGCACATGGATCTTTTGTAGTATTGCACTATTCTGTTTATTGGCAAGCATAAAACAATACAATAAATGCCTTGATAACAAAACATTCCAGCTAACAATTTAATGAGCACAACCTATTTGACTTGTTACCCTGTAAGTGATATCCTTTTGTTGTACATAACAAGTACTATTTCAATGCCCTGCTTTAATGCTTTTCACTTCTGTGAACTTCTTGATTTCGTACGGCCGTCAGATGTCTCGTTGAATCATGGAAGTTTCACGTCCCTGCCTATTAAAAATAACCAGGCTGGCTCCTGAGTTGGTCTGTGGCTCATAAAGCCTACAGAATTTTCGTTAGGCTGTGCAGATTCCTTCCCAACATCAAGTCACTGATGACCAAGCGCCAGTAGAGCTAGAAACGTGATACCTTGAGGGATATGGAAAGGGTGGGACCTCTAAACTGTTGTGAATCTGTGCCCTACAAAGTGATAATTTGTCATTTTTACATGACAAGTGCCCTTTGATTTCTTTATTTACTTGCCTCTCCCTCATTTTTCTCTTCTAGTTAATTTATCTCATGGTGTGAGTTTACTCAACTGCACAATGCTAGGTTAACTTTTCATTTTCTTCTTTAGGGCGTGTATACTATTTCAACCACGTGACTAATGCTAGTCAATGGGAGCGACCCAGCTGCAGCGGGAAAAACGGCCAAGCGCAAGGTGAACCATCGAAAGTTCGATGTTCTCATCTGTTGGTGAAGCACAGTCAGTCAAGGCGTCCTTCATCGTGGAGACAGGAGAAGATCACTCGCAGCAAGGACGAGGCCTTAGAACTCATTAATGGTGAGTAAGGCGACGTGTCTGAATTATACATTATTGCTTCTTTCTGCAATGTATCCAAAAATGCTGCTGATAGGCTCATCTTATTCACCCTTCATTTGGTGCTTCCTCTGGTTTCCCATGCCTTCAAGGATCACATTTAAAAAAGTGACGCTGACATGCCAACCACTCCATGTTCTGTCCCTCTGCTCTATACATTGCTGTCAGATCACTAAACACTTCACTGTGCAGCCTGTGACTTCTTCACGTGGCCTAAAGATCTATTCCTCATCACCAGCCTGCAGACTGACAGCCACAGAGATGTGCGAGTATTTAAACTTCATTCACTGCCCGGCACAACCCCGGACGTATCGTCGGAATTTAGCATATCATTGCGCTGCCTCCTCTCTAGTGATCTGCGACCCCAGCCCACCAGTCCTGCCAAACATATAATTATATCGGCTGTAAGATTCTGCCTTGTCTGTGTGCCTTCAGCGGCACGCTAAGCATTAGGACTGCTGGTGTCCTAGGAGGGCACCAGTCAGCGGTGATCCGCTGTTATAAAGTGTACCCAGCAGTCTGATAGGATTCCCGCGCTGTGCCAGGTAACCAGCAATGCTACAATGTTGAATACTATTTGTAACTATTTGTTACTGTACCAAACAGCTCCCCCATGTGTCCTTTTCTGGTACTTACCAGCACATTTTTATGTGTCACTATGAAGGTGATTATTATTATTATGGTACACTTTAACACCTACACGAAAATGTACCCTAGAAATGGGTACAGGTTGAGTATCCCTTATCTGAAATGAGGGGCCGGCAGCATTTTGGATAATGGATACTTTCGGTTAACAAATCCATTTTGGCAGCACCAGCCCTAGAAATGATTTACATTACCTAAATTCAGTTCAAGCAACTTTCTCACGTTGTATTTACGTAATATAGATCATTTCCAGCAGTGCTGATGATCTTACCACCAGACGCCAGAAAAGATCTGTTATCCGAACTAACCCACATCTGTAAAATCCTTTTTGGATTTGGTTTTTTTTCAGCCTGTATAACAGTTGCCAGTAATATTTGCTCTTTACCTTCCCCTGTGTGTGTGGAGCTTACTTCCACAGAATCTCCCACCCTGTCTATCATTAAAATGCCAACTCTTTACAAGAGTATGGGCCATCAGTTTCCATTGATCCTACCTATGAAGCTGATGCTGTCCCCTCAACGCACTTCCACCACCTTTTCCTTTGCCTTTTCTAACACCATTTGTATCTCCTGTCTGTCCATTTAGAATGTAAGCTTGCGAGCACAGCTACCTTTTGTATCAAATGGGAAAAAAAGAAATTCAAGATGCTCAGCTCTTTTAGAATTAGTTTCACCACAATGACCACTGCACTTATTTATTAATTCGTGAGTGGAGTCCTACTGCGGCATGTACCATGTCGTGTGAAGTATATTTATCTGTCTGTTTGTAACACGTCTCTAAATTGTTTACTAAGCACTGTATAAACTGTTTGTATAAACATTGCTGTAACGTGTCGGTCATGGAATTCAGACCTGTTTTCCCAAATTCTCAGGTTACATTCAGAAGATCAAATCTGGTGATGAAGATTTTGAGGCCTTAGCCTCTCAGTTCAGTGATTGCAGCTCTGCAAAGGCTGGAGGAGATTTGGGCAATTTTGGGAGAGGTATGAAAATCTTAAAAACTCTACACCCATTAAACATATTTACAGCATTAGACTCTCTACTAGCTTATGTATTTTTAAATTTAATTTGATATCAAACATAGTGAAACCAAACTTATATTTTCTGCATTTTCCATAAAGTAACAACCAGTGGTTGGCTGTTTGTTGTTTATGATTATGCTGCTGTACCACTTTATTTCCAGTAGGCCATTACAGCTGAACAACCTTTTTATAGCCGTGTAGACGATGTTTAATAATTATTAATTCATTTGCCCCCTTTGTGACAATACTTGTACATGTATGGGCTGTCTTTAAATTGGTGCAAAAGCAGGGTTTTCAACACGATTAGCTCCATAGCAAGTGAAGATATCCAGGAAAGAAACAAAATGGGCGCCAGGACCACCCATGGATGGCGTAAAGTGACAGGCCACACGTATTCCGTTGCCATCTTCCCCCAAATTTGGAAAGCTGGATGGTGTGATTACGCAAAAACACTGATTGTCAAGTTCCTTCCTCTCTCAGTGACACACTTTGATCTTTTGTTAGAGAGAGATACTGCGCCCCAGGAAAAAAAGTAAAAAAAAAACCCCTCAATTTTAAATGTTTTGTTGTTGCCATTTTTAGTCTTTATTACATCTACCACAGGGTTAAGTCTCAAAAGAAAGCCCTATAATATGTGGGGATTCATTTAAGAAACAAGTGTGCCCTTTTATTTAAACACACCATAGCTATAAGTGTAAAATGGCTCTTGTCCCAAATGAACATCAAAACAAAAAAACACATTGTCCTGAAGGGGGGGGGGGGGGGGGGGGTGTTACAGTTCAGTGCAGATAACCCCAGATTAGCAGTGGCAGTAAATTGGAGTCCAATAAAGTGATCTGAACTAGTCTCCGTTTTGTAACCTTTTTTTTCATACATACCCTGCGACAGAATTCTTAAACAATAATTAGATTTTTTGGGGGTACAGCAGGTGTTTATTTTTTGGAGGAAATCAATATTGCAAAACATTTGACTGAGACGCCTTTATACATAACTCACATTAACTGGAGTGACCAACCTCTGCCTGGCTCTTTTTTGGTTTTAAAGAAATCCTTGTTAGGGTTACTCCTTCCTGTCAGAATAAAGCGACATGTACCATAAAAAGTACAGTTCATTTTATCCTTATACTAAGAACCGCTAAACATTTCACTTTTGCTTTCTATATATTCTAAATTAGAAGCACACGTGAAGAATTTTTTGTTGAAGTGTTTCTTTAAGAATTTTGTATTCACTATGTTCACAAACAATGGTCAGATAACATATTGCCTTTAAAGAATTTTTTTTTACATTTATAAGATGTGGTTGTATTCTTACTATTTTAGAAGAATCCTGCTCAGTTGCTGATGTTTTCATGGCCGATATTCCCTGTTCATGCCCCTGTTGCTTTTTCCCCCCTTTCTATAGGTGATATGCAAAAGCCTTTTGAGGATGCATCTTTCGCCCTGCGACCTGGAGAAATGAGTGGTCCCGTCTTCACAGATTCCGGCATCCACATTATACTGCGCACCGAGTGAATCCCCTGTTTTAGTGTCCCTCTCCTCCGCACATAACTTTCAGAGAGGTGATTTTAAGGGGTCTTGAAAGAGAATTGAGGAAGGCGGACAGCTGGGTAGGGTGTAGCGTAGGCAGTACAATACTCTTGGTGATCAACATTACAGAAGTTTGCAGTTAGTCCTGATAGTAGTTATTTGTAATGGGTTTGATCGATTAATCTGTTGATGGCCTGAGAATAATCAATGCTGAAACTTTCCTAGTAGCAACAGATCCGCAAGGAGGGATGGGACCGTTTCTAGCATAAGGAATTTTTCCACCATCCCTCACCGTCTCTGAATGTTAACTAGAAGAGTAGAAAGACCTTGACTCTCATGCTAAACCATTAGTATGCTTTTGACAATAACCCTTGAATTGCACGAGATCCTGTACTCCCAGGTGCTTCGGCATGTCTTCTAATTACACGTTAATAGGCACCAATGACCATGATTGAACTTGGTTTGATTAGTCATCGCTGTCTGTTTTTTGGTGTTTTTTTTTTTTTTGTGTGGTTACAAAGTAAAAAACTGCAGCTTTAAATTTGCATGCTAATGAAATCTGTAATCAGAGCAGTTACACAGCTCCATCAGCTCGTTAGCTTGCACAGATACCTCCTTGCGACTAAAACATAATTTTATTAAAATAAACAGGCACATGGATGTTTTTTTGTTTTGTTTTCTAGTTTACTTCAGTTGTTGTTGTAGTTACTTTTTGATTGCAAGCAAAGCGCGCTGACCTTTTTTTAATCTTGGACCAATGGATATGCTTATATTTGTGGTATAGGACAACTGTCGGCAAATAATATGTAATTTTAATGATGGCTTCAAGAGTAGGCATTTTATATAGAAAGACTTTCAGATGAAGGAAGGTCAGGCCCAACATTCTAAACATGTCTGCACCCTTCTTATTGGGAAGTAAAGAATGCACAAGCGACATACATGTTTTAGAATGGATCAGATGTTTCTTCATTTGGAAGTATTTCTATAAAAATGGCTATGATCTTTCAATTACACGTAACATTTTTCTGTTGTTGACACGTGTCCTTTTAGCTAGGGAACACTGTATGTATCTTTATTCTATTGGAAACCCTGTTTTAGATTATAGTAGGAGAGGTTAAAACAAATTGGCTAGATTATAATTGAAAATTTAAATCTGTGTATTTTTCTGGCCCTGTTCAACTATTTTTTAGTTTTATTTTTTTTTTGAGGGGGGGGGGGTTTAAATACTAACTCTAAATAAGATCTAGAACTTGACCAAAAGCATGGCTGCTATAATGGAGGGAACAGTCCTAACCACAGAACGAATGACTGAGCAACAAAAAATAAAAAGATCAAACCCCTCTCCCTTCCCAGAATGAAAGGAAAACTCCTTATTTCAGTCAAATATAGTGTAATATCTTCCTCAAGAATATGTTTAACTTTGTCTGTTTAAAGGACAACAGTTTGGCAAAAAAAGAAGTTATTTTTAAATGAAAGATGGCATCAAGTGGACACATTTTAAATAGAAATGCTTTAATGAAAGAATACAAATAAAGTACTTTAATGAGCAGTCTTTGCTTTATAGCGCTATCAATGAGCCCATCTTGTGTCAGATCTGCATTCATGTGACCCAACATTCTAAACAACATGTCTGCTCCCTGATAGATCCATGCAAGGAAAGTGGGCTCAATAAGGTATTTTACTTGTTTAATCATTAATGTAATCTTTCACTTAAACAGAGCTTGATTTGTGTGTGTGTGTGTGTGATAGTTGTCCCTTTAAGGACTTGAAATGGGAGAGGAGAGAGGAACAAAATCGTGACACCATCGACTCATTTTCATTATTTCGTGGTTGATTTTGGACATTCTGACGATGGTTTCAATATTCAATAATACACCTCACCTACAACAGCCAGGTAAAAGTGTACTCTTCATTCAAATACTCAAAAGTAACATAAATATATATATATATTACCAAAGCGAAACACACAAAACATTTCATATTCTTTCCCTTTTATGGAAATGATTAAATGATATTTACATGTTAGTCTAATCGCACACAATGTAAATAAAATTTCTGGAGGCAAAAACACATCATTTCCCCCTAATTATATTACACCGCAGACACAAATGAAAGAATGACTTATGTTGCTATAGCAACACTCCCTAGCCAGACCAGTGTTTTGTTTTGTGTTTTTCAAAATGGCTGACCATCCATTTTCACAAACCAAATCTGTGTACAAACAAATGCAATACACCAGGTGGTTATAATGTTAAAACTTCATTCAATTAGTGTTAAGTTTAGAGCATTCCTGTAAAATTGAATGTTTTTAAAAAAAATATTTGTGTGTAAATAGGCTACAGCATATTGAGTTAATTAGTATACTATCCTTCATATTTGTTACATTGAATAAAACCTCTTTTTATTAATAGAAAAACTCATTTAACAAAACACTTTCCTGCATTTAAATAGTGTGCTTTGTGTAATATAACAATTATAAATAATATAAAGTTTGAGACCCGTGAAAAATGTACAGTATTACATTCTTCACAATCAAAACTGAGGTACCCCCTCCCATCCATATAAACGATTGTTTAATTACTTGGCAATTATTTAGTGGCTTAGTATTTATCGTCCGCTGATTTTCTTTAATGTTTGAAGTTGATCGTCTTTTGGTATAAAAGAAAATCACAAGCTTTGCTTATTTTGAGGGCTACAACCTCTGATTAACTTAATTTGAAATATATTTTTTATAAAGGGGTTTGTGTTTTAAAGAACAAACCAACAACTGCAAAAATGTCACTTTAAAAAAAATAAAAATAAAAAAAGATGAGATAATAAGGATTAAAACCTTAAGATCTCTTTCGTTTTCTCTTTACTCAAAATTGGAAAGGGACATGTATGTTCATTGGGATCCACAGCTCAACTGATATTTAGCAGCTGACTATAGAGGCATGAAATGCCTGTGCACAAGTGGACACACACATATAGATTTATAAATATGTTTTAATGTAATCTGTATTTGTTTTAAGTAAAGTATAACATCCAGGCACTGTTACCATAATGCAAATGGTATTCGGTAATGTGTCCTACACAATGTATACAATGCCTAGATTGGCTTAGACCATACATGTAATGGACAAGTAAAGAAAAAGGAGGAAACGTGGCGAAAATGATTTCTACAAAAAAAAAAAAGGGGAAGTGCACGCCACTCTCCGGATTCAATGCAAAAAAGGTGCTTTATTCAATATGTAGCGAAACGCGTCAGGTCGTCCTCCCTTACCCCAGTTTATTTTTTTTGTCCATCCATTTTTTTCCTGTTTGCTACATATTAAATAAATCACCTTTTTTGCATTGAATCCAGAGAGTGGAGTGCACTTCCCCTTTTTTTTTTTGTATCCATTTGATCTCGTCCTCACTCACGATTAGGAGCACCTGCCCTCCAGATTTTCAAAGGCTGTGAGCAGAGCCGGTGCTGGCTTCTTTTTTTAAAATTATTTCTAGCCTGTCACCCTTTAAAAACAATTAGGTCACTTGCAATGCCCCTCATCTGGACATGGATTACATTCCACGCTGCCCACTTTACCAGCCCACCCACCTCACACTGGTAAAGATCAGGCTGTTGATGCCATCCCTAATTAGGGTGGTTTAATACTTTTTGCCTGTGACCTGTACATTATGGTAAATGAAAAAAGGAATTTTGTATTATTGTCGATTTGCGTATCTGTGTGCTCCCTTCAGCTGTAAATCTGTAACCCTGGTACTTGGATTAGCAGTTGTTTAACACTCGACAACATAAATCTCGCTAAGAACCTAGAGAGTTGTAGCCCTATATCTATCGCAGCAGAGCTCTTTATTATCCAGTATGGCGTGCCACATTTAAACTCCTAAATTAAAAAAGGGCATTCTTGTCATGATAACCTCTGTCTAAAGTGCAACACTCCATTTGAACAGTTTCCATAGCCAAGGATATTTTTTTTTCTTTGTTTTCTAGCTCACCATTCCCATGCATGAGACCCTGTGCCCCGCTTATTGAGGCTGCTCAAAATCAGCCTGCAGCCACAGCTTATTCACTTCTGCACTAACCGTGACAGCAGGGGTTAATGCCAACGCCTATCGAGTTCTTCCACGTGACGTGTGAGCAACACAAATATTTATTAAGCTAGTGGTTTGGCTATAATTGTGCAACTGTGGTGTTAAACTTTTTATTTAGTGTTTTTGTTTTTTGTTTTTTAGTGTTTTTTTTACTGGTTATGTTGAAATAACTTGTATCACAATAAACAGTGGTGTGTGTACAAGTGAAATTGTGTGTGTTTCTTATGAATGTTTACTAAATTCAACAGCAAACTCTGTTCTTAAATGTAAAATACCATTAGTTACTGGAGTCTTAAAACACAATTTCTTTTTCTTGATTTTGAAATTTTTTTTAACAAAATTTTTTTGTGCTGGTCTTGAAGGACAGCTGTAGCAAAACATTAAGTTGTGATTAATTGAAAGATGGAAGCAAATGTAGGCATCTTATATAGAATAGTCACCTTTACTCCATATAGCTCTACCAGGAGGCAGACATTTTTTTTGGAATCATTGGTCAGATATTTGTTCAGCTGAACCAAGGTGAGTGAAGATCTGACCCAAGATTCTAAACAAGATTTCTGCCCCCGAGAGAACTATATGGAGCAAAGAAGCCTTAATAAGGCTCTTTATTTGTATTCTTTCATTAAATATCTTTCAATTAAACATACATTTTTTTTTGCTACAGTTGTCCTTTAAGAACATTTAAGGCAAACCTTACACACTGCTGAAGTTTTGGAACTACATATCCAATGAGCTCATTCAGTCATAAGGCAGACAGAGCATCATGGTGTATGTAGTTTCCAAAGCATCTAAATGCCAAGATTAGCCACACAGCTACAAAAGTAAATTTCACTTATTCTGCTGAATTAAACATGTTATCTACCGTTCTTGCTTCTGCTACTTTTGCTCCCCACATTCAAGGTTCTCGCAACCTTATGTGTCACTAGAACAAGTCATTTTATTTTCGTTAGTAGCCAACTGCTTACAGATAAAAATAACTATAGCATGTTCATACAATGCACAGCGTTCAATCCCAAAATGCCATTCACTAAGCATGCAGAGATTAAACCGTGAGTACTTAGTGACGAGACATTTTGACCTTGTCTTTCCCTTGGTGACGAGGGCTGTTTTGACATTTCTGGGGTGTTTGTGTTTAGCTGAAATTTTCTTCTTTCTCACATACTGTACCCACACAAATTATAAAAAGTTGTTTTTTTATCGTCCTAAGTATGGCTTTCGATACCATTTTGTTCATCATGTCTTATAATTTACTACAAAAAAATTATAAAATATGAAGAAAAATTAGAGGGGCAACGATTTAAATGTAAGATCAGGAAGTATTACTTTACTGAGAGAGTAGTGGATGTATGGAATAGCCTTCCAGCAGAAGTGGTAGAGGTAAACACAGTCAAGGAGTTTAAGCATGCGTGGGATAGACACAAGGCTATCCTAGCTGAAAGACCGGGAATAGGTGACTAAAAATTATTCAAAAAAATTAGGCAGACTAGATGGACCGAATGGTTCTTATCTGCCGACACATTCTATGTTTCTATGTAAAAAAAAACAAGTTTTCAAACTTTGACCTAAACATTTTTTACACAAATACAATCACTAAAAGCAAACCCAGTCTAAATAGTTTCTAAATGTCCCGAGTTCAGAAATAATGCTTTTTTTCTCCCCATTTTTTCTGCAGCTTTTTGCGAGTTATAGGGCAAAAACCAAAAAATAAGTTTTTTCTTCTTCTATTATTTCTCCTGCAATATGGTGCGATCATGGGTGCCCTAGAGCCGGAATTTCGGTGCTGCCTATTGCCTCAATGTCAAGGCAATCGAGCAGCACCTTCAGATTGGTTTTCACAATTGTTTTTGGCTCGTTCCCCCGCAGGACATGTTAGGCACGTTTGTTGGCAACGGAGTTGCCGACTGGACATGCCTGACACGTCCTTTGTCGCAAAGGGGTTAATATACATCAAAAGGAAGGTCATTTCTAGGTTGGAGTGATTGTTTAAAGAGGGATTATACACTGAAAGTAACTTTGCTGTGTAAAAGGCAAAGTTTGAATTTATCTATTACCTATTATCCAATGTATTGGAACAAACTACCTTGCTATATACCGTATTTGCTCAAATATAAGACAAGGTTTTTTTCAAAGCAAATGCTCTCGGGGAAAAAAAACCCTTGTCTTATATTCAAGGTCGTCTTATAGTCTGACCTCAAATCGAGGGCACAGAGGGAGGGCCAGTTTTATACTACTACGTTGTGCGTTCAGTCACACTGAATAGTGACTGATCATACTGGCACAGAGAGGATTTTAGTCCTGCAGGCTTTGGGAATACAAACCTGGCAACACTCTCCTTACATATTTTATTAAATAAACTGAATTAAAAAAACAAAAGTAATATCTGAAAGCAACAATACAAAATAAAAAAATAATAATAATAAACCTTTTAATTTTCTGGTGGGAGTGTCCCTTTAACTCCCTACAAATTCGTTTTTTATTTCTTAACCACTAGATGTCAGTATTTTTTTGATGATAATAGCAAGGTGACTTGCAAAATTGGATACGCATGAAAGATTAAGACTTTAAAGTGGGTGTGAGTATCCCCTCCAAAGTCCTTTTCTTTAGACAGAAGTAGACGTCTGTCTGATTAAAAAGCAGTTGCGGAAGTTGCAAAAAAACGTTTGAAGTCTGTTTTTTCCGAATCAGAAACATTGATTTAATAAACTAATTCTTATTTTCATTAGTGTAATTCCCTTAACAGTTCATTCCCATGATTTGATATACCGTAGCCAACGAGCATTATTACAGGGTATTTACGTACTGTCCGAAGCAGCATTTCAAGGTGTGTTTTTTTTTTTTTGGGCTTGCCTCATGTCTACTTAACCCAAAACACCGTATAATGCATAAACATGTAAAGCTTGGAAGAAAGACAAGACAGAGGGGATATGATAGAAACATTTAAATACATAAAGGAATTCAACACAGTGAAGGAGAGTTTATATAACCCCTTTGTGACTGGACTTTTTGAAAGTTTTGGCAGGACTTTTAAACACTGCTGTGAAGTTTCTGATCCAAGATTCTAAACAACATGGCCGCCTCCTGATAGAGCTGTACAAGTAAGTAGGGCTCGCTTAAGGTTGTGTTCTGTCATCAAAGCATTTCTATTTAAAATGCCTAGACTTGATGCAATCATTCAGTTACACATAATTTGTTGTGACAGTCGTCCTTTAAGTTTGAAATTCCCTATTTAATTTAAATGTTTTTTTTTTTTTTTTAAATCTATCTATCCTTGCTTACGGAATCATTTATATATGTATATTTGTTTGCTGTGAACACTTTTGGTGCTGGGGAAGTGATGATTCCTGGCACTGATGTAACTTCCTCTCACTCGCCTTGCCTGGAAAGCCAGCTAACCAAGCCAGGTCCATAGAACATCATTAAAATTTCCAAAGTCCAGTAAATGCCCAACGTGAACAATGCTGGTGCCTAACCCTTGCTTAAAGGGACAGTATCACCTTAACATTTTTATTTATTGTGCATGTAGAGCATAAACAATGATTAAAAATGATCTATACAATGTCTTGGCACAATTGCAAGCAAATGCCTAAATTAGGAGAAAATGTGTTTTAAATGTGTCTGAGGAGTCTGCGGCTTATGACATCACCCATGGCACGGTATGCAAATGAACTGGTTTTAAATGGGAAGTGTGTAATCTGCATACCATGCCATGGGTGATGTCATAAGCCGCAGACTCCTCAGACACATTTAAAACACATTTTCTCCTAATTTAGGCATTTGCTTTCAATTGTGCCAAGACATTGTATAGATCATTTTTAATCATTGTTTATGATTCTGTCTACCAACGTATTTCTCATTGCTACGTTTATTCCAATAATTTCTTATACTACTTTGAACTTACTACTTACTATGTAATTACTTCATTGTATGCACTGGAATGTGATACACCTGAATGATTTTCTATGTTTATAAAATTCAAACCCAATAAACAAATTTAAAAAAATAAAAATGTGTCTGAGGAGTCTGCTGCTTATGACATCACCCATGGCACGGTATGCAAATGAACTGGTTTTAAATGGGAAGTGTGTAATTTGCATACCATGCCATGGGTGATGTCATAAGCAGGAGAATCCACAGACACATTTTAAAAAAAAAATATTTGTTTATTGGGTTTGCATTTTATAAACATAGAAAATCATTCAGCCCTAGACGAAGCTCCAAGACAGGCGCGAAACGCGTAGGCTCTATCACAGTTTTTTGATCCTCACCGGGTGACCCTCTTTGTACCCAGCTATATTTTTTTTTTTGCATGTTTAATACATTTTCTGCATATTTGTATACTTACCTGGTTCGGGAGTCTTCATTTTACCGGCTTCTGGAGGTGCCTCGACCGCAACCTGGAACAAGGTTCCTGTTTTCTTCATACTGTGTCCGGCAGGAGCGCCGTGAGGACAGATCCACGCCGGCATCCGGAAGTAGCTCTGGCCGTTTGCTCATACTCTGTTTCTATTAAGACCCTGATCGGGTTGCTGCCACAGTGTCCCTGACTCCAGATCACATTGGACAGAGATCACTAGCCTAACATGTTTGGTGCGGAACCCATGAGTTTGCGCAGTTTGCATGAATTGCGCTAGGGTGGTGATCGCTGTCCTAGCAAGCTTGCTTGATCACAACAATTTTGATAAAATAAAGAAAAATAGGGTCTACTCAATAAAGAGAGCTTTACAGGCACTTGAGATGGGAATTTCAAACTTTAGGCCAATGCACCCGAGTTGGAAAAATTCTCGAGTGCAGCTGAATAGGAGTATTTTCACGACTCCCCTACTTTGGCCTTAACCCCTTCCCGAAAATTGACGTGTCAGGCACGTCCTGGGAGAAACTCCCTTAACGACAAAGGACATGCCTGACACGTGCTGCGCTGAAAAAAGCACTGACAGCGATTTTTTTTCTGCTTCCACTGATTTTTCGGTATTGCCACAATGCCTCCGCATGGAAGCAGTGAAAAGAGCACTGAAAGTGACTTTTTTTTTTTTTCCACTTTGAGTGCTCCGGTGTATTGCACAATGACAGAGAGGTATTGTGCAGTACAGTGAGCACTGCCCGATTTCTCCGGAGAGCGATTTTAAAGGCACACTGCCTTTAAAACCAGTAGTAGCGAAAAGAGCTCTGAAAGTAACTTTTTTTTGTCACTTTCAGTGCTCTGGTGTATTGCTACAATGCCTCCGATAGAGAGGCATTGTGCAGTACTGCAAAAACCACCTGATTGCTCCAGAGAGCGATTTAAAGGCACACTGCCTATAAAATGGGTGGCAGTGAAAAGAGCACTGAATGTGACTTTTTTTTGTCACTTTCAGTGCTCTGGTATATTGCTACAAAGCCTCCGGTAGAGAGTATTGTACAATACTGCAAACACCGCCTTATCGCTCCAGAGAGCCATTTAAAATGGTGGTTTTAAAGGCGCAGTGCCATTAAAAATAATAGGAAGCAAATTTAATCACTTCCTTGCTCAGTGCGTGTTGCTGACATGCCTTGCAAGATTGCAGTCAACAACACTAAAAAAAATTTAAATTTAGCCCCAGATCTTCGGCCTCAGCAAGCTTGGCCAAAATGGTTTTGAAATAGCATTGCACTGCTTATACGTATTGCCCTGTAACCTGAATAAAAAGCATAAAAACATAGGGTACCATATTTTATTCTTTTTTATTTTTTTTATTTTTTTTTTACATAAAATTAAATGGTATGATTAAAATAATGGCATCAAATGAAAGCCCTACTTATGCCAAAAAAAAAATATATATAATTTGTGTGGTAGTCATGCTCAAGGGCACGAAATGCGTCATGCTAGTCAGCTTCTCAGAAGCTGAGCAGGGCAGATGTCATGTCAGCACAATAGGGAAGGGAGCTCAGATATCCCTTCTAAGTGTCAGCCGTGTACTGTCAGAAGTTTCAGATTTCCCCTTCTCTTTTTAGCACTGAATTCGCCCCCCGAGAGCTGCAGCACTGACAGTTTGTAGGAGGGAGGGGTTTAGGACCCTGTAGCCACATTCTGTATGCTTTGATTGTGATGATGTCAGATATGGGAGGGCACACATGGGTTGAGGGAGCATGAATGAAAAAATATGCGATCCCAGGAGAAATTGAGAGCTAGTGCTATAATTGCAAACTGCAAGAAAAAGGCAAGTTTCGTAACCCCTTTCCGACATGTCTAGGCAATAGCCAGCACCAAAATTCCGGCTCTTGAACGATCATGGGTGCCATACTGCAGAAGCAGCATGCTTCTGCAATATGACTGTGCCCTCTTGTGGTCAGAGCTTCGGAAATGAACAGTCAGCAACATTGCAATGAAAAAAATACGGTTATTGATTCGTGTTCACTCCATGACTTGCCTGTGATCCGAAAGGCAACGCCAGCTACAATTCGGCAAGAGTCACTCACTCTGTTGCCAATTCGACAAGCACGAAAAGTGTACGAAAATTCGTGAGAAGAATGAGTGACTCTGTTGCCGAATTGGTAGCTGGCGTCACCTTTTGGATGTATTTCTGGGGTTTGTGTGCTCTCTATTCGGAGCACACAAAACCCAAAAATACACAGCATGCTGCTCCGTGGCTGGAAGATTTTGGACGATGTTGCATCATCGGAAATATTCACAAAATGGAGCCAAGAGATAAACACCCAATTTCATTTTTCCTTTTAAATGCAATTAATTCAATCATATATAAAAAAAAACCCACACTGGCATATGATTTATAAATGTGTGGTTTAAAGGACCAGGCTATCTACATACATCTTATGTAAGTGGCAGTGTCCCTTTGAAATGAAGACTAAGGCCATTTGACAAACTTACAAGAGTACTACACACTGATAACACTTAAAAATGTGTAAATAAAAAACATCTATGTGGAATAGCACTTGTAACCCTTTTTGGGTGTAATGTGTCCAATTTGTATATCAAAACTAACTCTCCTTGTTTAAAGGTATTTGGTTAGAAATACTTTAATGAAAGAATGCAAAGAATACTTTGTCAAGCCCTCTTTGCTTGTATAGGTCTTTCAGAGGGTGTTTTGATTCCTTGTCATATGGGTCAGATCACTCTTCGTCTGACCCAAACACCTAAACAACATTTTGGCCCCATGAAAGAGCTATACGAGCAAGAAGTACTCAATAAGGTAGTTTGTTTATTTTCTTTAACTGAGACAATTGTATTTAAAGTGTTTATACTTGGTGCATTCTATCAAATTATACATACATTTAGTTCACAGTTTAACCCCTTTGTGACGCTAGGATGTTCTATGCCGTCCTATATTTTTGGTCATAAAAGACGTTAGGAGGACATAGAACAACCAGCATCTAACAGCTCATCACGGTTCCCCGCAGGGAGCTGTGCATGGATGCAGGGGCATTTTGCACTGGTTACATTCTGCGATATCGCGCCGTGTCTGAACTTCCGTATTCGGGCACGCCTCTGTGATGTCACACGTGACATCGGGCGGTCTTGCGATCTTTTGGCAGGAAGCCACAGGGTCGGTGGCCGGGAACTAAAAGTGGCGTTTTGGTGCTTGCGTCATCTGGGACGCAAGCACCATGAGTCACGAAGGTGTTAAAATACTGTGTATAGTTAGCCAGACTTTGAATGAGAAAAGCCTTTACATTTTGGTCTCCCGCGCATGGGGGATGTACAGACCTCCCACTGAACCCTACATTGCAGGAGAGATAGACATTTGAGCAGCTGGTGGAAGGCAGGATGGTTAAAATGGGATGCTACTGTCTATTTTCAGGCTGTCCTGGTTAAACCAGAACTGGTTATCAGCCAGTGATAAGCAAAGTGTCTATACAAGGATACCCGGGTCCATGGTAATGGTTGTGAAGCTCCATAGAACATCATTAAATTGTCCACCACATCCCATTGGAACGTGTAGGAAGGAAAAAAACGATGAGACGTGCTGATATGCATGTTTATATGTTTGTTTTTTTGTCCCGTCTTTCCGTGTTGTATTTATTCGTGCATGTAAAATCTTTATATATATTTTTTGATATTTTTATAATAAAAAAAAGTATTGTGGGGAAAAAAAAATAATTGTCCACCACAGACTCCAGTAATTGAGCAATGTTGAATCCTACCCCTGGTGGCAACCCTAGATAATACATCTTATTATTAGTTTTAAAGGACAACTGTAGCAAAACACGTACTTATGTTTAATTGAAAGATAGTATCAAGTGTAAATGATTTATAAAGAAAATCTTTAGTAAAAGAATACAAATAAAGTTCCTTATTGCTCCTTCTTTACTCCCTATCATTCTCTCAGGGGGCAGACATGTTGTTTAGAATCTTGGGTTAGATCTTCACTCACCTTGGTTCAGATGAAGAAAGATCCGACCAATCTGACCAAAGATTCCAAACAAAATGTTTCCCTCTTGGTGGAACCACATGCAGTAAAGACTGCTCAATAATGTACTTTATGTGTATTCTTTCATTAAAGCATTTCTATATAAAATGCCTAGACTTGATGCAATTTTTTAATTAAACACAACCTCATTTTTTGCTACAGTTGTCCTTTAACATGCATTTTAATAATGAAGGTAGCTTGGTTGTTATTATTTGGCCCTTTCAAGGAATCCTTTAATTTAATTGTCGCACAAAAGTAGAATTTACTGTTACTAGATTATTTTTAAATAACTCTTCTCCGATGACAAGTTGTTTTTGGAGAATAATAATTATTTCCGCTTGTTTAAATGACCCTGGTCTCTGTTTCTAGCACAATCTCTAACAGGCCTGATTTTTTTTTAACTTACTGCTTACCTTTGTTTAAGTAGCAAGATTATGATTAATTCATTTTATTCTCCAGTGTGATATAAACTCCCTATTAAAATCCTTTCTCCTTGTCATTTGCATTGACTCTGTTGGCACATCCATAGGGACTGGTATTTTAAATACAAATTAATTTACAAGATAAGAGCATTTTTATTCCTCCCCCGCAGATATACATGCCTGGCTGGGCAAAATTAATGAGATTCACCTTTCGGAGAAGTGAAAAAGGTGATAGTCAACTGTTTTTTTATTTTACACCATCATCACTTTTTTTTTTTTTTTTTACTCTTGTCTGCTTGGTTTCAAAGTTTCAGATGAGGAAGTTTACTTACTCTTCTCTCTCTCCCCCTTCCTCTCTTCTCTGCCCCCCCCCCCTTCCTCTGTTCTCTCTCCTCCTTCATCTGTTCTCTCTCCTCCTTCCTCTGTTCTCTCTCTCCCTCCTTCCTCTGTCCCCCCCCCCCTTCCTCTGTTCTCCCTCCCCTCCTTCCTCTGTTTTCTCTCTCTCTCCCCCCTCTGTTCTCCCTCCCCCTGGGATACTCTGCATCATCACTAAGCATGGGGAGCACAAGCAGCACTATCTCTTGCTGCCCATTGCTCCCAGTGAAGCAGACGCTGCTCTGCTTCACAGGGTGGGGGTTGAGCTTCACCTCTCAGCCGGTTAGCTCCGCCCCCTCCCCAGATCCAGCAGAGCTGCCGAGCTGAGGGCTGGTGAGTGGGTATCTTTTGATCTCCCCATCCAGTTCCTCTACCGGCAAACTTTTTTTTTTTTTCCGTGGGGTGTTGCACCCTGTACGCTTGCACAGGTCTCACACCCTATAAGGCCGGCCCTGCACGGGACAGTCCCAATTTGGGAGCCATGTCCCGCCGTGCTCTACCTCGGGACTCAGGACCGCAAACCCGTGGTCCTGTTCGCATTCTCCAGTGTCCCAGACATGAGAGAATGCTTACTGGGTATTCACAGCATTGCGCGCATGCGCAGTAGCGATCCTGGCTTCAAAAATGGGTGACAGTGTTACCGCACATGAGCAGTAGCACTGACAACCCCCCCGTGTCCCGACCCCTCTCCAGACTCTGCCCCGCGGTGTCCCGGTTCACCGGGGTGCAATGGTCAGATGTATGTTTCCACCATGCTGTATAAAATCCAATTGGAACTAAATAGTGTTGTCTTCCAGCCAGTATTTTACCAGATGCCAATGTTATTTTAGGGAGGCAATAGCACGGGCAATATTTTTTGGAAGAAACACCCTAGAACTAAGAAGAGAGCATGCACGCAATCACTCACGCCACCACTCTTCGCGAGCGTCTCAGCAAAGGCTGAAATGTCACCAACTATGGGATTAGACCAGGGGGTTTAGGATTAGAGTGAGGGTAACGATTAGGGTCAACTCTAATCATTTTTTCAACCCAGGTGCGTACATTACACCAGGGGGGGTTAGAGTTGGGATAATTAGCTGTAAACTACACAGTCAACCCTTATTCTAACACTAATCCTCCTGGAGTCCATGGTCTCATCGCGTATCTGATCCTTTGCTTAGATGCTGGCGCATGCACAGTAGCTGTCAGTCTGTATTTCTTCCGACCTGTCAGATCTGTGATGTGAGTGATCCCACGCATGCATCGATGGTAACGACTGCATATTGTCAGATATATTGTCAGATACGTTGCACAGTGCTGGACTGGCAACTGAGCAAAATTAAGGCCAAAATAGCTGAGCTGGAGAATTTATTTCTAACTTGATTTTAGCCCACTCTGTTCTCAGATCTCTGCTTAGTGGACAGAGCCCTGTCTGCCGGGAATACTGAATTATACTAGTGAGATTTTACAGGATTTTTCCATCTCACCAGGCTCTTCATTGATCCCGGAAGGAAAGATATTGTCATTAGTGCTCTTTGATCCTACACTGAACCTGCCATTTAAACTCTGTACCAGCCCTGCCCTTCACCACACTCACAGAGGGATAATGAAGTACCCAGGAAGAAGTGCATTGGAAAATTATCTAATTTATCTCTATTACAAGTGTCGGGAGCTGAGACAAAGCACCCACGGTGGATCAATCAGAATAAACTCTGCCCTCTAATATTCATCCAAACTGGTGAAATTGCTTTTAGATCTGATAAGGCCATTCGCAGCCTTGGTATTTGGAAGACAATTAGACACAGAGAGAGAGAGAGAGCATCTTGTCTGTGCCGGGAAATCTATTTTATTTTAATTCCATTGCTGGCGTGAGACATAAATAACCTCTTTTATGGCCGTGCTATTTATTTATTTATCTATTCACTTGTTTTTCCTTGAAAAAGAAAAAAAAAATCGACTGTGAGCAAAAAAAATAAAAAAAAATGAAATAAAAATAAACGCTGAATTACGTTACTTGCGTGGATTAGGTATGAATTTAGGCTACGTTGTACATCCTGTATGATTAAAGCAGATTGCAGTGACACAGAGGAAGGGGCAAATTGTCACCAGAATATTCACAAGATCATGCATAGTAGCCAACAGTCCTGGATTTGTTGGGGCAGTCTTGTTTTTTTTTTTTTTTTCCCCAGGGTCCTGTCCTGTCAAATTCTGGTGTGTCTCGGCTTCTCTGCTGACTATCCACAGTTTGCCGCTCTGTGTAAAGGCAGCATTGCATCTAAAGTACCATATTTTCTTTAATATAAGGTAACCATGATTATAAACTACCATATTTTCTTTAATAGAAGGTGACTCTGATTATAAGGAGAAGCCCCTCCCCCTCCAAACTTTGGCTCTTGAAAAAAAAAAAAAGATAAGGCCTAAACATAAGGCGTTGACCTTGTAGGAAACAAAAAAAGTGTTTCAAGTAAATATTGGTTAACATGTAAACTTTTTTTTATATTTGCTAAAAATGTGCCATATTTGCTGGGCTTTCAGAGCAAGTGCCGTGGGTACTGCAATGTGGTGCAGTGGCAAGTGCTGTGCGGGTAATGATTAAACAAGACCTGTGGGTGCAGTGGTAGGTCTTAGAGGTGCAATATAGGTGCAGTGTCAAGCCCTTAGTCTACAATATGGGTTCAGTGATAAGTGCTGTGGGTGCAATATGGGAACATGACAAGTCCTTTGAATGCAGTGATGAGTTCTATGGGTGCAATATAGTAGCATGGAAGGTACCCTGGATGCTTTATGAGTGCAGGGCAAGTCATATGGGTGCAATATGAGTTCATTGCAAGTTTTGTGAGTGAATTATATTTGCAGTGTAAGTCCTTTGGGTGCAATAATGATAGGCAGGCCGAAGAACTAAAATGTTGATGGACAGCGAAAGGAAAAACACAAGAAACACATTTTTAAATTTTGTCACATACTGAAGAACTGAGCTCTAGAGACCAGGGTACCTGTACTGTGGGTACATGTACTGTGAAGGCTGGATTGAAAGCAACCCATACATTGGTTCATCCATGTTAGTATCACATCATGCGCCTGTAGCATGGGCGTCCAGGGGGGACAAGAGAGGGCACTTGCCTGCACCCATGAAAACTGAGCAGAGATGAGGAATGGCAGATGATAAATTTGGCTATTGAAGAAAGGAAATCCGGCACCCGCAGTCTGGTAAAGCCAAGCAAAATGCTATCAAACCCAGCAAGTTAATGATTCACAAAATGCAGCCTTGTGATGACAGGCGGGTGATGAGAATTGGTGCAGAGCTGAAATCTACTGAAAAGGTTGACTGCATGTTCGGCTTACCCATGGCTTCTGGGGTTTCCATCTTTTGTTGCCAGAGAGAGGCAGCATTCTCAAGGAATGAGTGCTGAGAGCAAATAAATCACTGTTACTGTGATGCCGCTGTGAAGTGAGGCATTGTTGGGAACCGGCCATTGGCATGTCAGGTCTGCACACGTGACATTGTATTACCCTTTGTGGGCGTGAGGGAATCTGCGCATGCATGGAAAGGCTATATCACAGCTTAAGGGGGCTGGACACTGAATAAACTGTTGTGCACTTGCATTCAGACAGGTGTGTGTGTGGAATTTGCAACTTGTGGCAAAATCCTAAAAAATGTTTGGATAACGGATCATTTCGGATAACGGATTTCTGCATAAGGGGCACACAAACTGTATATGTTAATCTAATGTAATGTGACGTTATAGCTCTATAATAAAGTTTTTTGTTTTTTGTTTATAACAAAAAGATTTTCTTTTCTTATAGAACTGATTTTATTTTAGCATATTGTAGATTATTTAAGGAAGTTGTTTCAGTGATTTTAGCTCTTATGATCGGTCCAGATGCTCGTTCCGACAGGGATTCAAAAAAATAAACCAAAATACACTTTAAAAAAAGCAAAGAACGCAAAAGCCAGACATTAAAAGTAGAGTTGGAAAAATTCTCCCACTTGGCTGTGTTTCCAACGCGGCTATTACCAGCTGGTTTTTGCATTTCCCTTGTCAGTTCGACACAATTTGTTGTTTTGGAAACAGTCTACACGGTTCACTGAGCTTGCTTTTTTGACTGCAAAAGTGGCGATTGGGCCTGTAATTCACACTGACTTCCTCTAGAGGGCAGCATGATGTTACTAGATGATCTGTGTGATGCCTGTCTCTCTTAGATGTCTTTAAACCATCAGCTCACGTCTTCTGCCTTAGAAACAAATCTCCCTATAAATCCAACAGATTTGCTCCTGGTGCCGAGATATTATTCTGAAAGAAAAACCAAGCGCTTTGGAAAAAACCCAAGATTTAACAGTTCAGACTGTGTGGGTTTCATCTGCTCAATCCTGGGTGTCTATCATAGAGGCTAACGACATATAGAGAACATTTGGCCCATGTAATTGGCTCATCCTTCCAGCTAACCATAAACACGAGAGATACTATGTAACCAGGTTCGCATTCCTGCCACCTGTTCCCTTTATTTGGCTGGTACGTGTGAGGTTTCACAAAGTAGCAACAATGTAGTGAAGAATATTATTCACATTGCCTAGAACATTCTTTTTTGAAACCTGCACGTACCCAGTGGTTAATGGACTAAACTCTCACAATCTTCATTTGCCATTTATCTGCCCTGTTTAGTCCAAACCCTCTTGCAATGAAGACCCATCTAGTTCAGGCTGTATTACCCTACTTAATTTTGTGCCTTGGCTCCTTATGCCCACTGGGAGATCATTAATAAACAAACTAAAAAGAAGAGGGCCCAGGGCAGATCCCTACGGTACTCCACTTATCATATCTGTCCGATTTGAGAACTTCCCATTTACCACCACTCTTTGCATTCTATCGTTCAGCCAATTGCCAATCCACAAACAAACATTTGGCCCTAAGCCCATTAATGTCAATTTGTGCGGAAAAAGTCTAAATACCTTATTTGCTCGAATATAAGACAAGGTTTTTTTCAGAGCAAATGTTCTGAAAAAGACCCCTCGTATTATATTCAAGGTCGTCTTATAGTCTGACCTCAAATCGAGGTCAAATCGAGGAGACAGAGACAACGTTGGGGGGAGGTGGAGAAGTTGCATTTTTTTTATATCATTAATTTTTATTGAATATGAAAAAGCTATTTACATGTGGATACTGTATATACAAGTTTTACTATAGGGTAGTCTTATAATCCGGCTTTTAGTTTTTTTCCTAAATGAATATCCAAAGTTTGGGGGGACGTCTTATAATCAGGGTCGTCTTATATTCAAGCAAATACGTTAGATCCAATGCACTGCAGCACTCATATCTATATATATATATCTATATTAAGACATTTTTTGTGCCCTTCTTATAGTTTCTTTTCCCCACTCTCTTACTTCCACACACATTTTGTCTATTTAGCTCTACTAAGACTGTGGGTTGTGGAGCTCTGGGGCTCACTTGCACAATGGACCCTGGCAAAAATTCATGTAGCCCATTGCATAAGCCCTGCAGCAATGATATGTCTTTGTTACTTTTGTTCATCCTTGGTGACTGAACTGGAGTTTCACACTCTTGAGCGACCCCTATTGAAGCTAAAAGTCGCTTTCTTCCTAAAGCAACATACCTGCAAAACAAGAATATCCAGCTCCTACCTGTGACTAGAAAAGTGCTTACAGCTCTTTTACAGCTGTCTCTGTGGCGCAATTGGTTAGCGCGTTCGGCTGTTAACCGAAAGGTTGGTGGTTCAAGCCCACCCAGGGACGGTATATTTTTTTTCACATTTTTGATAAAATATAGAGCTTTAAATAAAACACACTCACAAATGAACATTTTTTTTATAGAAAATATGTCAACTAAAATAGCAAAACAATTTTGCAATAATTTAGACAGTGCTTCATATTGAGCGTCCTTTAAAGTATATCATATTTTAATCAATACATGGAAGTGGAAAGGAAAATTTTCCAGGAGTGGCAGGAATGTATAGTGTTCAAAACGAATTACCTTTCACAAAATGGCTCTTGCTGACGTTCAAAACATATATCACTTTCCCCTGCTTTGAAGATTGAACATTTCTGACATTTAAAGTCGAGAGGGGGATAGACCTGTTTGTTTTAAAGCGTCTGGCGGGAGAGGCTTTTTCCAGGCTGATTCGTTTTTTGCTACGCTCATGTTGATTGTATCACACAAGAAAAAAAAAAAATGTATATTTATATGCGTGATCATAAATCATGATATGAAAAGCTCCGTCATTCAGAACGCAGAAGTGTCAATGATAACACATAGACGAACAGCTGTTACAGCGTACAACTTGTGTGGTCAAGTTTATGACATAGAGCTGTGTTAATTTAGTCGACTGAACATTTTCATCATAGTTTTCGTCAATTGCATGTTTTCATTGACTAAAACTAAACAAAAATAAGACTAACATCCATGGCAATTTTTCTCAACTGACTAACACATGACTAAAATGTTAGGGAGGGACTATTGCATTCACCTATTTGGACGTCTGGTTCTGGTTTCCAGGGCCACCACCAGGAATTTCAGGGCCCCTTACTGAACACATGTTAGGGGCCCCCTACCACCCCCCCAACAATATCTCCCACTCGCCCCACCTACCCTCACAAGCATGTTATGAAGGTCTAGTGTAATATGGAGGGTGGTTGGGAGCAGTTGGTCAATATGCCAGTAATATTTTGCCATTTAATATGCCAGTATTTTGACACTCAGTATGCCAGTATTTATCCATTCAGTATGCCAGTATTTTGCCCCTCAATATGCCAGTATTTTGCCCCTCAATATGCCATTCTTTTGCCATTTAATATGCCAGTATTTTGCCCCTCAATATGCTATTCTTTCAGGATGCTGTGCGGAGCTTGGGAGATTGGGTGTCAGCGCTACCATGCATGCCCGGTGGCACTGTCAATCGTCCTGACACGATGTGACAGACAACAGAGAATGCAATCAGGGCCACAGAAGTTTACAACAGGGCAGACTCCCCCAAATTTGGGCTGTCCCATGCTAAACGGGACAGTTACGGGGTATGCTGTCTGCCCTGATTTTTTGTACTCGTAGAGAAATCAATTAATTAATCAAGATAGTTCTTACGGCATCTCCCCTTCATTAACCAGTTGGTTTCTTCTGGACACGCACAACATTCTACATATTGCAGGGGAGCATCTAAATGTTAGAGGTGTCCTTCAACCCTAGCTACACACCTGGTGTAACAAACATGCAACTGTGTGCTTTGTAATATGATCCTTTATATACATTGTATTTCACACTGCAAGCATAGTTAACATTTGGAATGCTTTGATTGTTATTCATATTAAAAACATTAAACAATAAAAATATTTCTTACCATGTTTCAGTCAAAATCTAATAAATGAAACAAATTTACATTAGAGATTTGTATCATTATAAAAATTTAATATTCATAAAAAGAAAGCTACGTGCGCTTCGAGTCCGTGTGGTTCTTTAAGGAACAGGAAAAGAAGACATTTAATATTAACATGTATTGCAATGGATAACGACCATGGTTGCCCCCCAGTTATTCCAAAACAATTGTTTGTGACGCTGGGGGCAACTCTGTTCCCCAGCGCCATCCCACTTAATATTTGTATTATGATAAAATAAATTAGATTTCAAAATAAATGTCATCAAACATTCCGATAAGGGACCACAAAACAAAACAAATAACACTTCTCAGACATAATCCTAGCACCCTACATCCTGTCACTATGGTCCATTGATGTGTATAGGGTTCATTTTTCGAATCCTATAACCGTTTCCATCTGACAGTAGCCTATCTACTTCCAAGAAGGGCTCTTTATTCTTTATTACTACTCTCCCTCCGCTATCAGCACTTTGGGTAATGATATATTTTTTTATTATTACTTAATTCATTAAGGTTATCCTTTCATATTTAGTGAGATTGTCAGTCAACATAGTATCTTGTAAGGTCATCAGATCCATTTCCATTGTTCTATACAGGGGGGGATATGGTAGAAACATTTAAATACATAAAGGGAATCAACACAGTAAAGGAAGAGAGTATATTTATAGGAAGAAAAACTACCACAACTAGAGGACATAGTCTAAAATTAGAGGGGCAATGATTTAAAAGTAATATCAGGAAGTATTCCTTTACTGAGAGGGTAGTGGATGTATGGAATAGCCTTCCAGCGGAAGTGGTAAAACACAGTGATGGAGTTTAAGCCTGTGTGGGATAGGCACAAGGCAATCCTAGATATAATATAGGGAACTGGGGACTTGTAAAGGTATTTAGAGAATTGGGCAGACTAGATGGACCGAATGTTTCTCATCTGCCGACACATTCTATGTTTCTATGTTTCTATTTTCGATAAATATCTTTAAATTCGCCCTCTACAATTTTGCTGCTACTCCTGATTGCATTAAAAACCAGAAGGGGTTTAAAATGTGTGGTTCATTTAACAGTTGTGGTCCTATCTGCACCTCCAGATTTCAAACTACTCATTGGAGTCTGATCACTAATACCTGATCCGGCATTTATAGCTGATGTGGACAAAATAACCAACTTGTCTGACTTTCATTAGAAAAATCTTGGGTATCCACAGGACCTCATAAAACCAGAGGTCACATGATGTCTACGTCCCTTTTTGCGTTATTGGGGTATATTCGTTGGTCACTGTTAATTACCACATACGTGCCTTTTGCACAGCTATATTGGCGCTGGGACCACGTAGGATTTATGTCAACAGAGCTCTTAATCGGGACAGGACTTTTAGTTCTTTCTGCCACTTATGACACAGCCCTAGTCATCTACAAGGGGGATTCGTACCCCGGATATTCAGTTCAACTGCAGGAGTTGGGTCTCTTTCATGCTCTACTTGGGAGTGCACAAAACTCCTGCTGTTTTGGAGTTAGAAAAGACCACCCTTGTGGGGGATTCGGACCCCCACTACACAGCTTTGCTTTAGCTCATGGAACTTAAGATGGTGGCGATTATAGATAAGTCTGTGTCATTCGTATTTAATATCTTTTTTTCACAAGTGGCCATCAGCATCTAGAATTGTCTCAGTACATGCACTTTGTTACTCATTTGTTTACTGAAATTGAGAACTGCAACACTTTTAGTTTTTCTATTTTTTCTACAGCATGCTCTTTGTATTGTGGAATTGATGACACTGGCAAGTTGTTTGGGGGCAAAGATGATATTGACAAGCTGTTTGGTTGCAAAGATGGCACTGGCATGCTGTTTAAGGGCAAAGCTGTGTGTGAAGTGGGTAACAAGCTGCTTGGTGATGTCAGGTGGCCCTGGGGAAATTTGTGCACCGGGGCCCTGTGTTTTTTGTTTTTTTTACAACAATCTGAAAAATAATGATGATCTAAAATTACTACGACAAATAATTAAAGAAAATGCACAGGATCTTATCCAAATAAAGAAGGCAAAAGAACAAGTCAAGACACAGTATAAAAGGAGAACATGAGTTGGTGGGAAAAGCTTTTTGTTTTCTTTTTCAAAAGTTGTCTATTTAGTCCTTCTTAGATCCACTGCTGTTACTAATTAATGTTTTAATACAGAGAGAGACAAACAGAAAGACAGACATACAGGCAGAAGAGATATACTGACAGATAAACTACATAGATTGATAGACATTGACAGAAACACAGATAGAGAGACAGGACAGTTATACTGAGAAGGTACAGAGATTGATAGACAAACACAGAGACAGACAGAATGACATACATACATAGATAGACAGGCAGGACAGACATACTCACAGATAAGGTACAGAGATTGATAGACACAGAGACGGACACAGATAGGCAGGACAGACATATTCACATATAAGGTACAAAAAATGATAGACAGACACAGAGACAGACATAGATAGACAGGCAGGACAGACATCCTCACAGATAAGGTACAGAGATTGATAGACAGACACAGAGATGGACACAGATAGACAGGCAGGACAGACATACTCACAGATAAGGTACAGAGATTGATAGACAGACACAGAGACGGACACAGATAGGCAGGACAGACATATTCACATATAAGGTACAAAAAATGATAGACAGACACAGAGACAGACATAGATAGACAGGCAGGACAGACATCCTCACAGATAAGGTACAGAGATTGATAGACAGACAGATATACTGAAAGGTATGATGTTCGATAGACAGACAAGACAATTGGATAGAAATAAAGATAGTGCTACACACTAGGGCCTAGTTGTCCAACAACAACCATAATCCCCTGCCATTTTAGAACGCTGGTAGGGAATTATGGGGTTTGTAGTTCTGCAGCAGCTGGCAGGCCACAGTTGGAGGCCTAAACACTAGGACATTTTGAAGTGAAACATGGTATAGCCCCAACCCATTAAGTTAGCGAGGCAATTACCCTCTGCAGCCCTCATTTAGAACAAGCACTATATTAAACTTTTTGCTAAGCTTTCAATTCTGAAGAAGGGGTTATTTTTCTATATTATTATTATAATATAATTATATAATATAATATTATAATTATACTAAAAGGAATCATTAAATAAAAAATCTCTATGTTCTCATATAGTGACACAGCAGGACTCCGATACTATTGAATGAGTGATTACATTTGGGATCACGTTTTACCTTATTTTGCAAATATAATTATTTTTTCTCTTTTCATAGCAGTCATTAAGCGAGTATATACTAATACACCAGAAATACATTTGTCACTCAGTTATACATATTACATAAGTCGGGCTCACAATCTGACGTATTGCACAATGTGTCTTTTGGATCATGACATCTGTAAATATAATTGTGAGAAATAGTTTTGCTCTATTTTTTTTTATATTTAAATGTTAAAAAATAGATGCAGGTTTTGCTGTGATATTATTTATGATCAATATTTTATTTTACGTTCAGTTAGTAACCATTCTCCAATTAGCATATTACTGCCCCCTTAAAAAAAAAAATAATACGGGGATGCCCAGTCACCTTCACCTAATAAATGGATAAGAATAACAAAATGCCAAGTCCTATTCCAATGGCGCTGATTTAAACACCTGAATTCAATAATTAAGTACTGTGTCCCAATACATATAGAGTATGTACATTATCCAGAGATGCCTAATCCTCTGGTATTCAAATTTGTTAATAATAAATATCCTCCTTCCTCCAATAAATAGATCTGCGTTCTTTAGGGCTCCAACTGCTGCATCTGTTTCTCCAAACTTTCCTTAGTACGGAAAGTAAATATATTCTGTAGCACATCTATTGCATTGCTTTTTCTGCTTTTCATTGCACTCAATCATCCTACCAAACATGTTCTGCTTTTTTTTTTTAACACCTTGACAAATACCTGGCTTTTTAAAATATATTTCCCAAGCTCGATTCGTGTATCATTTCGCAGTAGACATGAAGATTATTTGTTTTCTTCTAGCTCTCTTAAGTAAAAGGGAGGCAGAGAAGGGGGAGGGGGGGGACGACGACTGTATTTTTGAAGGATTTGCAGATTCTCCTTATTTGTTATTTTTGGAGAAGCACCTCAGGGAATGTTACTGCAGAAAACAGAAATCAACTATAGAGTTATTATTACAAATATTCCTGTGCCGGAGCGAGGGCTCCTAATGAACTGTGTAATGTTATTATCTATTAATTATTGTTTTTTTATGTTTTTTTTTATACGCTGCACCAATATATTGGACATTCATACTTGCCAACGTTGTAGCAGACGGTCCTGGGATAGAAAGTGTTGGGCTACTAATGTGGGTTGGGCTACACTACGCAGTTTTAGGTCACGCATCATTGTGTGATCCTACAGGATTGAGCTCCTGCCTTCCTAGTGCGTTTAGATGTGTGGCAGACACACATGGTTTAAAAGCAATGCTGCCTGGGCACAGTCCTATACACTACGTATGTTAATGGTGGGGCGGACCCAAATTTGATGGGACAGGACTGTCCCTGGCGAATTTGAGACTGTTGACAAATTTTAAGGTAGAGTATCGCGTAAGTGTCAAAAATGACCAAGTTCACCCACAGAATGTGGCAGTGGTATGGCCCAGCCACTTGACATCAATCAGCACTTCGTGACCCGATGATCTTGTATTCTCACCTTTCAAATGACCTCAAGATTGTGCATAAACTCTTTTTTTCTAACCAAGTTGCTGATGCACAATTCTCTCCACTAAGGCACACGTAGCAAGCTTTCTGGGACATGTCCAGAATTTACGGGACCATTGACTCCAAAAACCCCCCAAAGTAGTCGAGTTGGAAAAATTCTGAACTGGAGAATCTGTACGTTGTGCTAGCAAATGCATTGATTAAGAGAAAATATATTTGAAATGGATTCTGTGTTGTCTCCTGTTTATGACATCATCTTGTAGCTTGGTGTGCAAATGACACAACTCAGTAAAAAAACAGAAGATACTACAGAAACATTTCCCCCTAACATTATGCAATTCTGCCAGGACAATGTATGATTTTTCAATAACAGCAGCACACAAGAATTAGGAAATTGGTTGAACTTGATGGACACAAGTCTTTTTTCAACCTAAACTACAATATATATATATATGTAGCTTTGACAGGGGAGATGTAGTTCTCCAACAGCTGGAGAGCTGCAGTTTGACATCCCTATTTTTAAACATTTTTTTTTAAATTCTCACAGTACAATGTTTAAGTGACTAAGTCGTTTTAGAAATATAATAAGCGCAAATGTGTAAACATTAAAATGCATTTGGTATAATATTATAATAATATAATATATTTTCCTAAACCGCAGTGGTCCTGTAAGTAATTATATAAGATAAGGGGCTACCACCTAGCTGAACTTCCTGGCTTTTGTTGTAAAAGAAAAACCCCCTGTATGCAGCCTAACATCTCAGACTTTGAAAAGGAGGGAGTCGGTCAATCAAGGGACTTTCGACGGCCCCTTTCTGCGGAAGATTGAAGAGTGTGTCAGTGAGAGTAACCGAGGCAATACATCAGGGTGGAGTAGCAGGGAGAAGGTAGTAGATCTTAGCATGCAATGCAGGAGTCTGAATAAAAGCTGCAATGTTTGAGGCTGGTTGTTAAGATAAGGTGTTGGGTAAAGTGAATGTAGATGAGAGTAGAACCAGGGACTGCTTATGCTTCAGACACTGCTACAATCCTTTGGTTTCCAATTGAGTACATTCTTGCTAGAGTTGGCTTTGTCAATTCAAACTGAAGAGGGTTCTATAAGAGGGAAAAGAACATTATACCCATTTAGGCAGCTACCAGGGCTGGTGCAATACTTTTTGCCGCCCTAGGCGAACAAATATTTTGCCGCCCCTTGCTGTCCCCAGGCATTTACACACACTGTAACACTTTCAGTGTCACAAACAATGTCAGGTGCAGCCACACGTGCACACAGTGTAACACATACAATGTCACATGCAGCCAAACATGCACAAACTCCATGTCTGTCTCTCTCTCCCTCCATGTATGTCTGTTCCTCTCTACCCATGCCATCCATGTCTGTCTCGCTCTCCCGCTACACCATCCCTGTCTGTCTCGCTCCCCCCATACCATCAATGTCTGTCTCGCTCTCACCCCTGCCATTCATGTTTCCCCCTTTTGTCTTTCTCCTCGCCCCACTATCTTCCCCTTTTTTGTTTCTCTCTCTCATATTTGTCTATTCCTCTCCCCATGTATATCTCTCTCTTCTCCCCTGGTGCCTGGTGTTTCTCTCCCACCCCCCTGGAGTTTCTCTCCCCCCACCCCATGCCGTTCTGCTCCCACTCCGGCACGTAGTAATGACACAGAGCATCGTATTTCCGATGCTCTGAATCATCACTATGCGCAGGGAGAGCGAGCAGAATGGACAGAGCTGATGCTGCTCCCTTCCCTGCGTGGGGGCGGACTGGCACCTCTGCTCACCTAGGCACCAGTCAGCCTCCTTTGGATTGGTCAGCGTTACACACGCATTTTTAAAAAGAAAAGAATCGTGGCTGCCTGACTCCGGGAAACATGTATCCTGGTCCTCATTCAGCAACCGCCCCACGCTGCTGGATCCCTAGGAATAGGATTGCCACTCAGCCGGTCAGGTCTATGGAGGCATTTGAAAGGCCGGTATTTTGTGGCACAAAATGTGGAAACCCTGACTAGGAAAATAATGTTAAGTTCTAGCCAGGAGGAGCTCCATACAGGGAGATTTGGAGAACAAGTGTTGAAGGGCTGTGTGTGTGTGTGTGTGTGTGGGGGGGGGGGGGGGGGGGCTTTGGGTGGCTCCAAGCAGAGACAGGATGGACTTGTCAGTCCCTTGTGGTTCTGGAGCAACATGAGAGACCAGGCTTGTAGGTGGATATGGGACAGACAGATTTCCCCTGTCACTTACAACTAACCACCCTTCAGGTCCTGTGTTCAAGATCATCATCCTCTGAGATCACGCAGAGCCGCAGTAGACATCAAACTCAGGTGGCTCTGATACAGACCAGATACAGGGAACTAGAGACCACACAACAAACCCCACTACATATCCTCAGAGACAAAGGGAATCATTACATAGACACTGTGTGATGTGTTTTTATACTGCAGAATTTGGTTTATTGGGATATACAGGATGGACAGCGCATGCCATCTATTACTTTCCTCAAATCCTTATGTCATAGCCTCATGTGGTATCACGACCATGCTAGGAATAGCTTCACATAACTAACAAAGCATGTCTGTCCTTTCTAAATCTGAGGGGACATCCTTCTTTCACAGGTCAACACCAAGATTCTATTTCCTGTCTCAGATTCTCTTTCCTACGGCAATGACCTTCACTCTATAGATTCAAGGACGTCTTGAGGGAAACAGTCCTTGAACCTGTGGAGGGAAGGTCATTGCAGCTGCTCCCTGTTAAGTATCTGAGCAACAAATTGACTCCTCCTCTAACTTCATGGTCCAACAACTACTGTAACATTCTAAGAAACATCTGCCAACTTTGCTGAGTGATCCACAATAAGTTCTGATGGACCTCAGAGGCCATGATTGAATAAATAGAGCAGAAGGTTCTGCCACCTTCAGTGGTAAAAACGTAAGAAAAAGACATTACTGAGGCCTACCTATGGATGATACAAGATAACAACACTTTTTTACGAGGTTAAAAAAAACATAAAAAGGATTGTGAAAACTGGCACAAAATAAGAGAATGCACTGCAGAAGAGAAGGGGTGAACCTGACAGCCGGCTTGATTTAATGCGGACGTCAAGACACATGTGACAAACAGCTTCCGCCAGCTAATGGAATCTTGGAAGCGCAGATAGGGATGACAGATAAGCAGCGAGGAAAGAACATTTCAAGAGAAAAGGAAAATATCCAACGAGTAGCACAGTGACATTGGAAAATAGGAGTCACTCAGCGTGAATAATCAGGCCCCTTAATGCATTAACGCTGCCATCCCAGATATATGATAATGTTTATTGTCTTGGATTACCACTGGGATGGAGGCATTAACACACACAACAAAGTTTAATGAGTTTCCCAGAGGCTGAATAATATCTTCAGCGTCATGGAGAGGTTTCGCTAAATCTAGTTGGCAGAACGGAAGAAGTAAGAGCCCGTGGGTAGCCATAATGGAACCTGGGGTAAAATTTGAGGTCTCCAGGCAAGAAGTCCAAAGTCATATGAAGTACTAGCAGCAACCCTTAGCAAACTTATTGGCTTTGTGGAGAATTCCCATTGGTAGCAGTAGATAATAATTTTACCTCTAGTCACTAAATTGATTTAGAATTTTGCATTTATGGGTCGATTTCCTGCTATTATTGAGATCTCTGTTTCTCTCTTAAGGGAAACGCGACAGCAGGTTTTAATAGTATGGCTGTCAAAACACATGAGTTTGGAAAGGTAAAAGATAAATCTTACATATAATAGCAATTGCATCTTTATATATATATATAAACCGATCAGCCATAACTTCATGACAGGTGGCAAGCCGGCAGAAGTGTACAGTGATGTTTTGGGCAAAGTTCTGCTGGGAAACCTTGGCTCCTGCCATTCATGTGGATGTTACTTTGACACGTACCGCCTGCCTAAGCATTGTTACAGACCAGGATAATGCAGGATAATACACCCTGCCACAAAGCAAAAAATGTTTCAGGAATGGTTTGATTAACACAAAAACGAGTTCAAGGTGTTGACTCGGCCTACAAATTCCCCAGATCTCAATCCAATCTGGAGCATCTGTGAGATGTGCTGGACAAACAAGTCCGATCCATGGAGGTCCCACCTCGCAACTTACAGGACTTAAAGGATCTGCTGCTAACGTGTCAGATACCACAGCACACCTTCAGAGGTCTAGTGGTGTCCATGCCTCGACGGATCAGGGCTGTTTTGGCAGGTAAAACTGACCTACACAATATCAGGCAGGAGGGTCATAATATTATGGCTAATCAGGATAGAAATATATATATATTCCAGCACTTTTATTTATGCCTTGCGTCAACTATCATACTTTACCCCATTGCATAAATATTATATATTACATGAGGTCTTTTAACATAAAATAAAAGGGAAGCTATATTGGCTCATTAATAGGCAGTTTACATCTGAATGTTTAATTTGACATGCCTTTAAGGGAAAAAAAAGAAGTTTATAGAATCTTTTGATTATAAGTTACACAATAATTTTATTTAAACAAAAAAAATAAATGATCAAAAATGCAATGTAATAAAGCACATATAATCAGGCCATTGTGTTATTTTTATTTATTGAAAGGTTATGATCAAAGTTTAAGACCAAAATGAGGCCTTTAAATCTAAATAGTGAGCTGAGGAGATTGAATTTGCAAGGAAAAGAGCTTAACTGCTTACGCTCAGACCCCTTAATATTACCCCGGACAATACCAAAATAAACACATGACTCCGACATAAAGCGGTATGAAGGGGCATTGGCCACAACTCTATTTAAAATTTGAACATGCCAGCTTAAGTTTTACTAATCATCAACAACCTGCCCTGCAACGCCATTGGCCATGGCAGGTTGGTTCTACCAAAATGGTATGTACTTGAGCTCTACTGTCTGGTGGCGTCATGGACCACCTAGCCGAACGGGGCAGATCTCCATTTCTGCATTCCTTAATCGCGCTGGCCAGGAAAATAAATCTGTAACTGCACGAAAACAGAGAAAACAGGGGACAAAACAGACTGCAGGAATTCCTTTGCTTGTCCAGGGCAGGAAGAGGGAGTTCTGGGGGAAGTCAAGAACGTTAGTACAGCACTGTAACATTCTTTTAAACCATTCATGACACATTCCACCTACAGTATTATTATCTGAATCTTAGCATCAGTTATGGCCTTTAGTCTAAGAACATATACATGCTGCTAGATACTACTAGTACTCAGAATGTGCTTGAGATTTTTTTTCTCATAAATAAATGTGATGCTAAGATAATGGCAATGAACCAACAGGAGCTCATTATTATCAGGGATAATGTATTGGTATGGCACCAACTCCCCCCCCCCATGCATTTCTCAGTGGAGGTGCTCATTCAGTCTTAGGCCCCCTGATCAGACCTCTTCTCTGTGGGTGTGGTAAGCAGGGTGGACTGGGCTCCCTGTCATCTCATTGACTCAACTGCACATTAAAAAGAGAGAAATCTGGTGAGATTTTCTTACTACTAGAGCTTGGTTGGCCGGGGATAACATCTATTAAATCTTTAAAAACGCCCACTTTGTTAACAATGAATTATGCAGGGCCGACTATGTTCTTCTAACAGAAGAAACTCACCAGGTTTGCTCTTTTACAATGTATAGTTAAATTGGTGAGATGGAATGGTTTATATTACCTACACCTCATCTTTTAGTTGATCAACCTCTATGCTTTGGCCACTGTAAGCTTTGAGCACCAGTCACCCTTGCCTGTGTTGGTAGAGTATATATCTAAACATGCCCCCCCCAAACTGTTCCACTTTGAGCAGCACAGACCCTATTCGGGATGACTATCCCAGGGTGCATGTGCAGTGTTCTAGAATGCTCATTAGCACTCACACTCCTCTTAACAAGCCACAGCACTTGCCATCTTTGAGGAGGTTGGGTGGCATGATCCATATCCTGCGTGAAAGTCATCCATGCCTTTTACCCCAAAAGATTTTTTTTTTTTTTAGAGCTGTTTTCTCTGATGCCCAAGAGAAGCAGGAGTCGGGAAAACCCAAACGGGACTGACCCAAACATGTGAGAGTTTCGGTGAGGCCCACATGTACAAATATCATTAACTTTGTTATTATTATGTCCTGGTTCTCCTGTCAGCCACAGGCTGGTACATACAGACTTAAAGCAGCCGTCTACAAACAGTAAATTCAGGCAGTCAGTCAGTTCAGGATGCAGCCGGTGCACTTTTGATGCTGAGGATTGTTCTGTGCACACAGCTCACAGCTCTTTATGCAAGCTGGCATTGTACATGACATTTTAATGACAGTCTCCCCCTTTACGCACATACGCACATATATCTGTCAGTTAACAGATCATAGCTATCGACAGTTTTTATTGGGTAAACAATCAGTCAATGCACACGATAAAACAGCCCTTCGGCAGGCACGATCGATGGAGGATGGAGGGAGCCGGACTTGTTCTATCCCCCCCCCCCCCCGATTCCTTTTTTTCCGATTCATTGCCGTTTCGTCGCACGTTGCCGGTTTAGAAGTTTTAATCAGCTCTTCCCGATAGCGACACGATCTGATATTTTCAGCTGACAATTCCAGGACACAAATAATATGGCGCTGTCACCCTGGGCGATCCCCGCTAGCAGGCTTCAAACGCTGTGTAATTTACGCCGCAGCCTCCCACCCGAGGCTCCATTCTTAATAGTATTTGGCACTCGGCATGAGTGGGAGACACGCTGGAAAAGCTGCTGCTTTTATTAAACTCCGGAAGCTCAGACCGCGCAGGCCGTACGGCTACTTAGAAATGTATCGAATTGTTTTTATAATACGGCCATTAATGCAATCAGCAGAGAGAGATCAATTGCAGGAGGTTAATTTTTTTTTTTTACAAAGTGTTTTTTGATGCTAATTTAAGCAGGCCTTGTTTCTTTAATGAGGGACCCTGTATAGCCTCATTGATTTTCCTTATGAGTACAAATTGCATGTTTTCCAGAAGTGGGACTGGCTAAATTGGATGTCACATACAAAAACCATCACAGTTAGCCAAATATGGGGGGGTAGGAAAGGTTTGCAGATTGATCAGTAGACATACACTATGTGGACGAAAGTATTGGGACATGGCAATTCATTGTTGAATTCAGGTGTTTCAATCAGACCCTTTGCCACAGGTGTATAAAATCAAGCACCTAGCCTGGAAGTCTGCATTTACAGACATTTGTGAAAAAAAAGTCAGTTTGATCAATTTTATCCCTACACTAGATACACTATATTTGGACAAAGGTATTGGGACACCTGGCCATTACACCTGCAGGGACTTTTATGTCATCTTATTCTAAGTACATAGACATTAATGTATAACAACTTCAACTCTTCTGGGAAGACTTTCACAAGATTTCGTAGTGTTTCTGTGGGAATTTTTGCCCATTAGTCCAGTAGAGCATTTGTGAGGCCAGGCACTGATGCCAGTCTCGCAATCTCTGTTCCAGGTCATCCCACGGGTGTTCAATGGAGTTAATGTCTGGGCTCTATAGTGGCCAATCCTGTTCTTCCACACCAAACTTATCCAACCATATCTTTATGGACCTTACTTTGTGCACAGGGGCACAGTCATGTTCCAACAAAGTTTGAAGCATAACATTGTCCAAAATGTATTAGTTTACTGAAGCACTAAGATTTCCCTTCACTGAAAGTAAGGGGCCTAGCCCAACCGCTGAAAAATAACCCCATCTCATTATCCCGCCAAAACCAAACTTGCCCATCAGACTGCCCAACAGAGAAGGCACCATAGAACACATAGCTTGGCATATGGTGATGTGAGGCTTGCATGCAGTTGCCCGGCCATAGAAACCCATTCCATGAAGCTCCTGCTGCACAGTTTTTGTACTGATATTGATGTCAGTGGGGGTTTGGAATATTCAGCTATAGAATCAGCAGAACATTGGTGAATTTTACACACCATGCACCTCAGCACTCGGTGACCCCGCTCTGTGACATTACGTGGTCTTTCTGCTTCGTGGCCGAGTTGCTGCTGTTCCTAAATGCTCCTACTGTAAAAAAGTTGAAATAAAAAAAAAAACAATGCTATGAAAAGAAAAAAAATCCGATATAAACTTAATAAAAACATTTTGTTGGAATATCATACAGATCATGGCTTTAGTTTCTGAGCCATTGTATAATGGGAGTTAAAATTCAGAAAGGCCTAAGGGCTTGAAAATTCTTCGAAAATGATGTAGTAAATGACTAATCACAAATATGTCATTGGCTTTTTAAACTCTTTTTAACTCTTACAGTCTGGATTTTGTTTTATTGTTTTTATTTTTGAATGGTCTGTACTCTTCTCCCTTCCTTCTTGCTTTTTCTTTCTCTTTTTTAAAGTTTTTTACTTTGTCACATAAAACAATTAATTAAGTACATTCTATAGGGGATTTTTGGTGCTATATCACGTGGTATATTTTCCAATAGGGCACGATAGTTCATCAATTTTTTGCAGTACTATCTCCACACGTCAAGATAAGGAATCGAGGGTGTTATGGACATACTAATTAGCTGTATTTATACTTTTTATAATTCATTTATTGGTTGTTTAAGGTTTGGGAAGACTTCTTTCCTTCCTAAATGTAGTGGATGAGAGGAAGAAGCTTGTGGGGTGACCAGTGGTGTGTTTTGGTTTTGTTTTCCTCTAGGCACGATTAAATTCAGGCTGCCCCTTAGCACCCACAGTGCACAACAAGGACATATCCCAGCACCCCATGGTGTGCCCCATCACTCAAATAGCACACCAGGACATGCCCCATTACTCACATTGCAGACCCAGGACTTAGACCATCACATGCCCTTTCAACCACATTTCACACCCAGGAATCATACAACATCACCCATATTGCACACCAATATTCAACACCCATGACTTACCACAATACTGCAGGACATGTCCCAGCACCCACATTGCACACCCAACTCTTACACCAGCACTCACACTGCACACCCAACACACCAGCACACACATTGCACATCCAGGCTTACACCAGCACCTCAGGATATTTCCCATCACCCAAATTGCAGATCCAAAACTTACACCAACACCCCAGGACATGCCCCAGCATCCACATTGCACATCCAGGACGTGTCCCATCACCAACATTTCACACTCAGGACTTACCCAAGCAACCCAGGACATCACCTAGCACCTACATTGCAGAATTAGGACATACCGAGAACCCCCAGAAATGCTCCAGCATTCCAGAGCCATGATGTACCCCTGCACCAGCCGGTGCCTCTGCCAAAAAACTTTTACATTTTTTTTTTAAAAGCGGCAGTGTTTTCATCTGGCCCCCTGGCAAGTGCCGCGCAAGGTATTTGCCTTATTTGCCTCATACTACATACAGCATTGTGGGTGACAACAAGTTGCTGGGGAGTTAGGAGTACCTAATCTATATTGGGCCCTAAGATATTTGATGGCAGCCCTGCTTGGAGTAGACTGTGGACATAACCATATAATGAAATTTGGTGGCCCTTCAAGAGGAGATCTGTGTCACAGCCTTCCAATCCTAACGTAAGTGATTTAGATAAGACCACTGGAGAATTTTGGTGAGTTGAGGGGAGAACATTTCATCTTACCGACCTGACTGTGCAGTGCCAACCTAAAGTATAAATACTGTGTATATCAAGGAAACTAAATCTCTTCTGTGCACTGAGCTGATTCATTACACCCGCCCCAAACAGCCCCAAAGAGGTCCAATATTATAATATTTGTATTCACCCCTAAACTCATTGTCTTTAACAATAACGCAGCATTTATGTTTTTAGAGAGCCGATTAAGGCAGGAATGTGTCACCGTTTGATCGCTCAGAAAGAGGACTTTGGAATGAAATAAACAAAAATGACGAATCCCCACAAGAATTTAGATTAAATGTAAATTAGAGCCAAGGGATTAAAAAAAAAATTAAAAAAAATCAGTAAACAAACAACCACGATTCATCAAAACACATTTCCATAGTTAAAAAAAAGGAATGAAATAAAATGCAGAAATAGACAGAGAATGGGATTTTTCTTTCTTTACGTATTTCTCTTAAAATAACAAACCGCTGTGCAGACATATTGTTCATCATCAGGCCCATTCGCTATTTTTAAAAACGTTGACACATTTACATTTGCACTGAACAGCAATGCAGTGGCAGAGCCCCCCCGGGGGTCCGATGGACTAATGAACAAAGATAGATTGTCCAAACCAGCTAATGAAGGCCAGGAAAGGACCGAACAAGTGGTATCATAAAGCATTCAACACAGTGCCATTTGGATGGGAAACACATTTCCTATGATAGCTGAGATGTCTAGGAAAGAAGATTAAGTATATAATACAATCATTTAAAAAAAAAAAAAAAAATTTGCACTAGTGCATACACTGGAGAACCGGTGTTTAATTTAGGTGTACCATTAGATATTCGGGCTATGTGTCGTCTGAACGCAGTATGGATCTGAAATCACATGTCTTCCCCGCACTGTTCTACAATTGGTGGGACAATCACAATTTGGGATCCCTTTCCCGTGGCCACTGTATTACACTCCATTGTCCCCCAAAAATTCTGCATACGCCCAGAACAGTTCAAGGATAACTGTCTGCAAAAAAAACAAAGCTGTGTTTAATTGAAAGGAAACCCCAAAGTTTAGATAGAATTGCTTTAGTGAAAGAATACAAATGAAGTACCTTATGTAGTCGGGGTCACATTGGCATCTCCTCCACATAGGTGGACATAGAAGAAGAGAATCCTGCTCGGCTTCTCATGTCCGAAGATGGATCCAGAAGTCTAAGGTACGCTTCACAATAACAAGCAATCTTTTGGAGAGTGAAGGCTTTGCTAGGATGGAATGTAAACTTTCTAGTGCCAACACTGGTAGTCCAAGCTCTTATTTTATTACCGATCGCCTTTTTAGTCCCGTCCCCCCCCCCCCCCCCCTTTCTCTGGATCACAATTTGGAAATGTATTTTTGAAGAATAATAGTAATAAAAAAACCTATTAATGAACATCACTGAGGAATAAAAAAACAACAACAAAAAAAACACATAGGTGTAAATTCAAGCTATGTGTCCTAGTGGCACTGTTTCATTGTGCAGAGGCTAATTTAGAGACCCCATGGTCTCATGTATTATAAAGAAGTCCCGTTCATTAGCAGGCACGATGGGAAATAGATCTGAGTCCTATACATAAATAATGAAGACATTATTAGCAGACTGCCACTTTCATTAGTAGGCCTTGTCTGTCTCTCACGGGAAGGCCGACTGCTTCACCAAGAGTCTGTCTCATTAGTAAGAGTTCTTGTTATGTGGCAGGCGCACTCATTAGTGGACAATCTGAAATACTTAGCAGGATGTCTCTTTCTGGAAGGCAAATTAACTTATTTAAGCCATATTCATGAAAGTCAAGCTGTCACTCTCGGCCAAGCTCTAAGATACTCCGAAAGACCTATCTGTCCCTGGAAGTGTCCCCGTCGCAAAATGGACACGATCCCTCTGCACATTGTGTTTGCAAATGTACAGATAAAATTATATGTTTTTTTTTTGTCTGTGGGACTTCTCATCTTACATCTGCATGCACTTTGATAAGAATATAATTAGTTTGTACATTCGGATAATACCGTACATTGCTGGAATTGCATTGCATTCTTGTAACACACACCAACACAACCAGTTCCCTCCCGTTAGGCCTTTCGCAGACTAGCTCTGGATTTCTCCTATATGTTTTTTGAGCTTTACATTTTTGAATGATGTTTGATTAGCGCAGTTCTTCCTGCTCCGTATGGTATTTTTTACAGAGAACATGGACTCCTCGTTTCTGTCGAGAGATGATATCACGGCAATGTAAACAAATGATGTGACAATATATTATTGCCGGGACATGTCATCACGGCAGTGAAGAGTGAGAGGTGAAGACGGGTCCACCTACACTGCAAGTCTGTGATGGGTTGCTATGCGGACGTTCGGGTGTCCACTATTCGGGAGGAGGTGGCGCCTTTTGATTGAGTGGGTCCTTTCCTTATCACTAGGAGCCTCAGCTATTGAGCATGATTAATGCATCACAGCTGGGCATTATTTCAGGACTTGCTGGAGTTTGGACAATGGGAGGGGGCTGCTAAATATATATATAGTGTAGTCTGTATTTAGTCATGTATGCACTTTCGCTATACTTCCTGAAGAAGTCGCATTGGATGCCACTTAACACGTCGAAGAGGGTGAAGTTCATTATCATCATTGGTTCTTTTAAATATTTTAATTTTACTCGTGTGGATACCTCATCTTTAGCACTGCATTTTAAGGACACCTCTTCAGGGGATTTACCGGGAGACAAGCATGTCCAGCATTTTATATCCCCCCCACTATTCTGAGAGGGGCTTCTTTCTTCTTTCCTATGCTTGCCTAAATAATAATCGTTGACCACAAGCTGTAGAAAGCGGTCTCATTAGCACTAGTATACTCCTCTCCTTTTAAAGTAAGCAAGCTTTGACACTGACAGTAACTCTGTCAGACGCCCCGGGCCCCGTTTTCTCATTCAAAGCCACGGCGTGTCTATACTGACTATGCCCTCTCTCAGCTTCAAATTTTTGAACTTCGAAGCCCCGAGGCCTCACCTGCAGACACCACTTTATCCCCACTCTCTCGCGGCAGTCAGTAATCTCCATATGTCCCTTCTGGCCCATACGCGTCTTGGCTCTCTAATGCCAACATCGAGAGGTTTGCAACTCATCTCTTCTTGCGTACAAATATATTTATCTTATTTTTCCCTGACCGCCTTCAAGTCCTCAGAAGCTCCGGCTTCAGATGTAAAGCGTGCAGGCTCTGAGCTCGTCTGTCTCTGGTTCTTCGGGGGGGGGGGGGGGGGGGGGGGGAGAATGAGGAGAAGCCCTTTGTGCCTTTAAACGTCCCCTCTTGCTCTCTTTTTCACTGAGCTGTGAAGATGGAAACAGGTCCTTGTTGTCAGAGTGTGTGATCCTAATGGAGTTGTCATGGTAACCGCCTCCGATCTTATCCAGCATCGCGGAAATGCTTTGAAGTGTGTAAGAGAGAAAGGGCTATATGGAGCAGACCCTAAGCTATCTGTACCGCTCAGTCAGTGTAAATCACGCCGGAATGACAATAAACCCTCCAATGATACTCTATATATTAAATGTACAGATTTTATGTGTATAGATGCCATTATGGTGTATGCATCTGCATGTTTTGCTCAATCAAAAACATGATATTTCTATATGAATAATGAACATTTCAACTTGCTGCTGTATTAAATGGACCGTGGGACCTAAACAGCGTTTATACTGAAAAAAAAAAGCATAAAAAATGATCTGTAGGCCTAAATTGTGTTAGCAGAATTGCAAGCAAATGCAGAGATTGAGGGGTCTACTCTATAAAATGAGAGTTTCAGGGAATTTCAAAGCCGAGTTCTCCAATGCAGCTGAATTAAATCATTCTTTCAACTCTGGCCTTAACTTGGAATAGCCTGTCTTAATTCCCTGCAATTCTCTCTTTATTGAGGAGACTCTTACGAATGTTTGTTGCCTGTGGTGTCTCCTGTTTCTAACATGATTTGTGGCTTCCTGTGCCAGATAATTACTTTCAAAATGAAAAGGTGCCGTTTGCATTTCAAGCCACCAGGTTATAAATAGTAGACGCCACAGCAACATTCGAAACACGTTTTTCTTTGATTTAATATTTTGGTTTACACGTTTGCTAACACGCTGGGGTCTGTTTACTAAAAGTCAAGAATATTGCGATTTAAATGAAACTCGACCTCCCTCTCGCCAAAGTCCATCTCGATCTCCCATCTCGAACTCCCTTCGGTGACAAGCAATAATTATTGCTATTCACTAAAAACAGAAGTGAGTTCTTGTTGGGAGGCGAGTTGGACATTAAGGTCCAACTTCGCTCCTGTAACTTGTCTCCTCTAGATCAAAAGATTGTGATAAAAAAAAAATAACCTCCATCAAAACTCATGGAGTTTTGGGAGTCACTTGGGCTCCCCAAATGGCCCCTGGCACCCCAACAAATTTGGGGATATTATTAATTGGGCTGGAAGCTTCCCAAATGCTCCAGTATCCCCCAGGGCTGTGAGAATGCGTAATGGCTCCTAGTCCCCAACCCAATAACATTACCGAGGCTGGGAGACTGCCAAATGGCTCCCAGCCCCACCTAAAATAACTGAGCCATGGACATACCCATTAAAAAAACAGATCCCCCCAGGAATGGGGGGTTATAATTACAGGGAGTGCAGAATTATTAGGCAAATGAGGATTTTGACCCCATCATCCTCTTTATGCATGTTGTCTTACTCCAAGCTGTATAGGCTCGAAAGCCTACTACCAATTAAGCATATTAGGTGATGTGCATCTCTGTAATGAGAAGGGGTGTGGTCTAATGACATCAACACCCTATATCAGGTGTGCATAATTATTAGGCAACTTCCTTTCCTTTGGCAAAATGGGTCAAAAGAAGGACTTGACAGGCTCAGAAAAGTCAAAAATAGTGAGATATCTTGCAGAGGGATGCAGCACTCTTAAAATTGCAAAGCTTCTGAAGCGTGATCATCGAACAATCAAGCGTTTCATTCAAAATAGTCAACAGGGTCGCAAGAAGCGTGTGGAAAAACCAAGGCGCAAAATAACTGCCCATGAACTGAGAAAAGTCAAGCGTGCAGCTGCCACGATGCCACTTGCCACCAGTTTGGCCATATTTCAGAGCTGCAACATCACTGGAGTGCCCAAAAGCACAAGGTGTGCAATACTCAGAGACATGGCCAAGGTAAGAAAGGCTGAAAGACGACCACCACTGAACAAGACACACAAGCTGAAACGTCAAGACTGGGCCAAGAAATATCTCAAGACTGATTTTTCTAAGGTTTTATGGACTGATGAAAGGAGAGTGAGTCTTGATGGGCCAGATGGATTGGCCCGTGGCTGGATTGGTAAAGGGCAGAGAGCTCCAGTCCGACTCAGACGCCAGCAAGGTGGAGGTGGAGTACTGGTTTGGGCTGGTATCATCAAAGATGAGCTTGTGGGGCCTTTTCGGGTTGAGGATGGAGTCAAGCTCAACTCCCAGTCCTACTGCCAGTTCCTGGAAGACACCTTTTTCAAGCAGTGGTACAGGAAGAAGTCTGCATCCTTCAAGAAAAACATGATTTTCATGCAGGACAATGCTCCATCACACGCGTCCAAGTACTCCACAGCGTGGCTGGCAAGAAAGGGTATAAAAGAAGAAAATCTAATGACATGGCCTCCTTGTTCACCTGATCTGAACCCCATTGAGAACCTGTGGTCCATCATCAAATGTGAGATTTACAAGGAGGGAAAACAGTACACCTCTCTGAACAGTGTCTTGGAGGCTGTGGTTGCTGCTGCACGCAATGTTGATAGTGAACAGATCAAAACACTGACAGAATCCATAGATGGCAGGCTTTTGAGTGTCCTTGCAAAGAAAGGTGGCTATATTGGTCACTGATTTGTTTTTGTTTTGTTTTTGAATGTCAGAAATGTATATTTGTGAATGTTGAGATGTTATATTGGTTTCACTGGTAAAAATAAATAATTGAAATGGGTATATATTTGTTTTTTGTTAAGTTGCCTAATAATTATGCACAGTAATAGTCACCTGCACACACAGATATCCCCCTAAAATAGCTAAAACTAAAAACAAACTAAAAACTACTTCCAAAAATATTCAGCTTTGATATTAATGAGTTTTTTGGGTTGTTGTAGAACATGGTTGTTGTTCAATAATAAAATTAATCCTCAAAAATACAACTTGCCTAATAATTCTGTACTCCCTGTAATTCCTTCATGCACTGTATAGTAACATTCCGGTGGATTGTCCAAGGCCCCTGGAATAAAAATAGTCGCCTCTCCTACCACCTGTAATAAATAATAATAAATACATTTTAAAAAAACCCTCTTATCCTGGGGCCACCCCAAGGGCAGGGTGAGAATAATTTCTTTTATTCTGGGGGGTTTGGGCAAATCCCCGTAATGTTACTATAAGGTGTCTGGGGTCATGGAGAAATCGTATTTTATTACCAGGACAGGGACTTGCCCTGGCCCCCATTATGTGTTAGGGGTTCCGGGGGGGGGGGGGGGGGCCCTGGAACTTGGTTTTGTCAGGCGAAAACACCGTATTTTTATTCTTAGTCAAATTCGATGTCTGATTATGAGGTTGAATTTGACTTAGATAAAATGAGTGGCGAATTAAAGCTAACGTTTTTTTCTTCTCGGAGGTCGAGTTTGACATATTGACCTCCTCGACAGACATCATCTCCACCTTGCAAACATATGTAGTTTAATACCAATTTGTGTGGTTAAGATGAAGTATCCGAGGGGGGAGGCTAGTCTCAGAATCATTCACAATACACATTGTGTTGAGGTGTCAGAATCAGTTTCAGGAAGTACAGAGGGGATTAGTAAATTCAGAAGAAGAAGCAGAAGATAAACAAACTCCTGTGACAAACAGCTTACCATCTATATGTATTATTCTTTTAATGAAGTATGCCATATGAACAGAAGACAATGGCAAAATATGAGCTCAGCATTAATTAGTCTATTAGTGCAGAACAGATGTCCTGTGGGCAATTATGCCAGAATTACAGATTTATGTGGGAGACAAGATGAGATATTTTGTTGCATGGGAAAAGAGTATCTAAGACATGATCACCCCCCCCAAATTGTAGGGAGGGGTTATATGGAGTAACAGGAGAAGTTATATGGAGGGTTTATATGGAGTAACAGGAGGAGTTATAGGGAGGGGTTATATGGAGTAATAAGAGGAGTTATAGGGAGGGGTTATATGGAGTAATAGGAGGAGTTATAGGGAGGGGTTATATGGAGTAATAGGAGGGGTTATAGGGAGAGGTTATATGGAGTAACAGGAGGAGTTATATGGAGGGTTTATATGGAGTAACAGGAGGAGTTATAGGGAGGGGTTATATGGAGTAATAAGAGGAGTTATAGGGAGGGGTTATATGGAGTAATAGGAGGAGTTATAGGGAGGGGTTATATGGAGTAATAGGAGGAGTTATAGGGAGAGGTTATATGGAGTAATAAGAGGAGTTATAGGGAGGGGTTATATGGAGTAATAGGAGGAGTTATAGGGAGGGGTTATATGGAGTAATAGGAGGAGTTATAGGGAGAGGTTATATGGAGTAATAGGAGGAGTTATAGGGAGGGGTTATATGGAGTAATAGGAGGAGTTATAGGGAGGGGTTATATGGAGTAATAGGAGGAGTTATAGGGAGGGGTTATATGGAGTAACAGGAGGAGTTATATGGAGGGTTTATATGGAGTAACAGGAGGAGTTATAGGGAGGGGTTATATGGAGTAATAAGAGGAGTTATAGGGAGAGGTTATATGGAGTAATAGGAGGAGTTATAGGGAGAGGTTATATGGAGTAATAGGAGGAGTTATAGGGAGGGGTTATATGGAGTAATAGGAGGAGTTATAGGGAGGGGTTATATGGAGTAATAGGAGGAGTTATAGGGAGAGGTTATATGGGGTAATAAGAGGAGTTATAGGGAGAGGTTATATGGAGTAATAGGAGGAGTTATAGGGAGAGGTTATATGGAGTAATAGGAGGAGTTATAGGGAGGGGTTATATGGAGTAATAGGAGGGGTTATAGGGAGAGGTTATATGGAGTAACAGGAGGAGTTATAGGGAGAGGTTATATGGAGTAATAGGAGGAGTTATAGGGAGAGGTTATATGGAGTAATAGGAGGAGTTATAGGGAGAGGTTATATGGAGTAATAGGAGGAGTTATAGGGAGGGGTTATATAGAATAATAGGAGGAGTTATAGGGAGGGGTTATATGGAGTAATAGGAGGAGTTATAGGGAGGGGTTATATAGAATAATAGGAGGAGTTATAGGGAGAGGTTATATGGAGTAATAGGAGGAGTTATAGGGAGGGGTTATATGGAGTAATAGGAGGAGTTATAGGGAGAGGTTATATGGAGTAACAGGAGGAGTTATAGGGAGGGGTTATATGGAGTAATAGGAGGAGTTATAGGGAGGGGTTATATGGAGTAATAGGAGGAACTCTTATTTAAAAAACTGGCAACAAAATGATCAATACAGTTTGCACAACATTTTACAATATTTACAATATGTACAACTTAAAATGCTTCAAATGAAAGAAAGAACAATATTTTCCCAATAAGTTGTATTATTTTCTTTCACTCGTATCTGTCTCAATTCACTCATTATAAGAGCTATTACATCCTCTCTTTTCAAAATGATCTGTTTGACAGATAACAAGCACCTTGCATGCCACAAGTAATATATTACCACACTATTAACCAAATATAAAGTATTTACATCATATTTACAAGAAGAAAAATCACCATACACCAATTCTGCATATTTTTGCTTTTTTAAACAATTGATTTTAAGAACATTTCCAATATCTTTCCAAACGTGTTCTGAGAAAGGGCATTCTAACAAAAAATGGTCCATGGTCTCTAGACTAGCTTTGCATGTCTCTCTTGGACAATGCCTTTCATCAATGTTTTTAAACTTTAAATTATTACGCACATAAAGCTTGCCATGAAAACCTAACCACATAAGGTCTCTCATTTTATATGGAATTCTGTTGCTGGTCAATTTGTCCAAAGCGCTTTTAATCAGTGTTGTAGGGCAGTCTCTTAGAGCTAATTGTACACTAAAACACCTTTTCAGAATTATCGTATACAGTTTTTTCCTTTCGAATGAGATAAATTCTTGATGAGTAATATTCCATTTCAACAACAGTTTAACACATTGTCTGGCATACAAAGAAAATTTTGAGGACTTTGATGTAATACTTTTAATCTTTTCTCCACTTCTCCAAATTCCTATAAAATCAGTTATTTGGCCTCTAAATAACACTGACCAGATCATTTTGTTATTGGACTTCAGGAAATTTAAATTTTTTGCAAAGAACAATAAACTGAAAAATAATTCAGGGCATAACATAGCTAGCCCTCCCTCTTTTCTGGGAAGATAGGCAATATTTCTTTTTATTATGTTCACTCTATTGCCCCATAAAAACTGAAAAAACAAACTTGTCAGTTTTGTGACTAAGTTTTCTGGAAGAGGAAAAACAATACATATATAAGTAAATAAAGGGATTAAAAAACGCTTAATTATGGATATTTTTTTTTTTTTTCCAATAGGACCATTTCCAATTTTTCCATTTTTTTATCTTAACAGAACAATTTTCTATTTGTTCTTTCCAATTTAATTCTGCCTGATTTTCATTTTCACTAAAGGTTACCCCAAGAATCTTTATATTTTCTTTCTTTACTTGGAAATTGATTGGAAAGCAGTTACACTTCTCTCCAATCCACAAAGCTTCACTTTTATCATTATTGACTAATGAATTAGAAACTTCTGCAAACGAAGCCAGCTCTTTTTGTAACTCGTCATGATCTTGTTCAGATTTTAAAAAAACAGTAACATCATCAGCATATGCACACAATTTTAAGGGCTCATCACCACTCAAGCTTAAGCCTATAAAACATGGATTTTGTTGTATTTTCCTAAGTAAGGGATCCAAACTAAATATATAGAGTAATGGACTCAGTGGGCAGCCTTGCCTTACTCCTGCTTCTATACTGAAAGGCTTACTTACATTACCATTGATTAAAGGAAAGCAGCTTGATCCACTATATAAAATACTAAGCCATTTTACAAAAATACTTGGTATACCATAGCGAAGCAAGGCTTTAAACAGGAAATTATGGTCAACTCTATCAAATGCCTTGGTTTGATCCAGTCCTACAAGATATAAGCTGCATTTATTCATTTTAGCTTGCTGGGTTATCTCTCTTATTAAAATAAGAGCATCATGTATGCTGCGACTCTTTATGCCACATGATTGCCATGGACTTATCAAATCATTTGCCACGTTACTTAATCTAAAATAGAGAAGTTTAGCCAACATTTTGTAATCTGTATTTAATAAAGACAGAGGACGCCAATTTTTTAGCTCTGTTAAGTCTCCTTTTTTTGCTAAAAGAACCAAAATTGACTGATACTGCGAGGGAATTAATTTTCCGGTTTGTAACATTTCATTATAAACCAGTGTCAAATCTGGTACCAATAGATCTATAAAGGTTTTATAAAACTCTGCAGTCAAACCATCTTTACCTGGACTTTTTTTGCTGGAAAGAGAAAGGATGCTTCTCCGAACCTCTTCCTCAGTAATTTGGTGGATTAATTCATCTGCTTTTTCCTGATCTAATTTTGGATTATCCAATACTTTTAAGTATTCTTGAATTTTTCCTGTATTCATTTTTTTGTTTTCAAATAATTTGCAATAATACTTCCTTACGATCTCCATCATTGCCTTTTGAGATGTTTTTAATCTACCATTTTCATCTTTAAACCCAGTTATTGTTTTTTTCCTCACCCGTTCTTTACATGCCTCAAATGGGTCAGGGGAAACAAACCCCCAGCTATCAAATTTATTTTCTGCAGATAGGGACTTCATTCTGTCATACTGAAGACTTTTCATTTCTTCTTTTACATCTTTTATATATTGTGCATCTACTGTTTCTCCATTATTAATTCTAGAATACATTCGGCTTAATTTTAATCTTAAAGCCAGGTATTTTTTGTAGTTTAAATTTCCAGTTTTTTTCATTGTGGATTTAAAAAATACCTTAATATCAGATTTAAGAGTTTCCCACCACTCACTGACTTTATCATACAAACATTGTGTGGTTCTTCTATCTTTGTAGAAGGATATAAAGTCATCACATGTTTGAACATTATCCAATATAGTTGCATTTAATTTCCAAAATCCCTTACCGTATATTATAGATTCATGGGTATTTATTGTGAATTTAATAAGTAGATGATCAGAGAGTTCTACTGGAACTAGAGAAACTTTCTCCGTTCCAATTTCTTTTTTTACATAAAATCTATCTATACGACTGGACCATGGACCTTTGTGGTATGTATAACCACGCTCTTTTGGAAAATTGTGTTTAAAACAATCAATAAGCCCTGCTTGGCCAACCATTGTTTTCAAAAAGTTCTCATCATAATGCAATGTATCATGCTTACTACTGCGGTCTTGATTACTGGTGACACAATTAAAATCACCACCAAAAACAAGGATTTTTGATGTAAAACAATATGGTTTTACCATTTCAAATAAGGCTTTCCTATCCGCTTTGACCTGTGGTGCATAGACATTAATAAACCTATAATTGAAATCATCAATAGTCGCATCAATTATTAGACATCTACCAGCAACTAATTCAATAATTTTTTCCACTTTAACATCACATTGTTCAAAAAGGATTCCTATTCCGTCATATCGGTCTATTCCAAAAGACCAAAAAGATGGTCCTCCTAGCCACTCTCTTTTTGCACAAAAAACCTCAGTATTATCCTGGAATCTAGTTTCTTGCAGCAAAATTACATTCATTTTCTCACGTTTGAGAAATTGATAAAGCAAAGATCGTCTCTGTTTAGTCTTTAAACTGTTGACATTCAGTGACCCTACACACAAGGACCCCATAATGTCAGATGTTATTTATAATGATTTTCTTTTCTTTCCAACGTTGTCGCCCAATGAGCCCCATCTTTTAAAAGATACGCTTACAACGTCTCTGTCTTCATTGCTTCCTTCCATCAGATGATCTAATGACAAATTTCTTGTACTGCTTCTCCGCAGATCTTCTTGGTCCATTGCTTCTCCCCAACTCTCACTCAGAACCTCATATCTCCCAGCAGTTACCAGCAATGGGTCACTCATATCCGCTTTCTTTTCTCTTTTTCCTGGTGGCACCTCTGCGTGACCGGATCTACGTGACTTGCCTTTTCGTTTCACCATTTGAAATCCATCAGGATTACTGGAACTTTGTGGGGGCCCAGATGGGCCAAAACTTTTTTTAGTATGCTGGGTCTCCATTTCCTGTTCCACAGGTTGGCTACTTGTAGTCGCATCATCAGCACTGCCAAGTTGTTCATTTTGGGTGATTGTTAAAATATCTTCTCCAACACTTGCCTCCATGGCCTCCTCCTCAGATTCCACAAAGTTGTGTGCAGCCCGTGGGCAAGTCCTGAAGGTGTGCCCAGTGTCAGAACACAAATTGCACACCACATCTTCCTTGCACTCGGCCCTGGAATGGCCCAATTTGTTACACAAGGAACATTTTAGTTTATCACAGCTGTATGATAAGTGTCGGATAGATCCACATTTAAAGCAGACCTTGGGTTGTCCTGGGTAGTAACATACCCCTCTTTCAGAGCCTATGAAGAAAACATGAGGCAAATGCTTATTTATTCCCATTCTCTTCCACAATTTTACTTTTAATCTCCAGCCTCCATTCCATATTCCATCTTCATCAAGCACTTTCATCGGTTCATCTAAAACATCACATTGTCTTTTCAACCAAAACATAATATCAGCCAAAGCAACAACTTCAGACTGGAACAATAAAGTCACAGTAACATTCATAGGTCTGGTTATTTCTATTAATTGGATATTATTCCATATTGGGTGGGCTTTTGTGCGATGAAATGTGTCCCAAAACAAATCCAACTGCTGAGGCAAAACTGACATCAAATATCCTGGACCCAGGGAAATGTATCAGAGCATTAATTTCATTAGCACTGAATCCTATAAAGTTTATTAACAAATCCCGGCCAATAACCCTTCTGTCAGGAATATCTGCTTCCAGGCCAGTAAACTTTAATCTTACAGCATTTCTTCTTTGTTTACTTGGCCCTATGGGAGTTACAATCTTGGAGAAGGTTTTTGCAGGAGTTTTAATACCTGCATTTGGTTCCTTTTCAGCTTGTTGCAGATCCAGTTCCACAGTTTGTGGATTTCCCTTGTTCACAGGCAGGGGAGCTGGTTCAGGTGTGCTGATCTGATTAGCTTCACCTGCAGTGCTCACAGTCTCTGCTGGAGTAGCACAAACTAGCTGTTTGTTTGGTATTGTTTCAATGTCCTCCACATTACTTCCAAGTAAGTTTAGGTCAGGAGTATTTCCCAAGCTTGGATCTTCTTGCTGGTGTAATTCAGCCTCCAAACTCCTTTCAGCAGATACCAGACTGGACTTTGCAGGCTGCAAGCTGCCACTTTGCACTGGTTCTTTCTCATGCACCTTTCTTTGGTGAATTTGCCCCAGGATCTTCTCCAGGTTTTTACTGCGAGTATTACCCGCTTTACTGGTACAGGGGGTCTCCTTACTTGCACTGGGGGTCTCTTTATGTGCAGTAGAGGTCTCTTTGCTTGTACTGGGGGTCTCCTCACATGTTTGCACACTGGAGACTGGTGCTTCCATTATTTGTTTCCTGTGCTCAGATTTTTCCTGCTCCGGTGGGATCTTTAACTTTAAACCTCCCAGTTTTCCTGCTTTAAGTCTTATCATTTCTCCTTCCCGGATCCGATCTTTTAATGCCTCAATCTCCTCTGAATTTGCAGCAATATTCATTCTCATCACATCTATTTCTTCTCCAACATGACTTATCATGTCCTGTAGGCTGCTTTGCTGGCCTGTATTTTCTTTGCTTTTTGATGCTTGTAATAACTCCTGGTATCTATCATCCAGTTCACACAGCATTTTATACATTGCATCTCTGTTAATAAAAGCAGCTTTCAAATCTGCCTCCCAAACTTGTATCTCACTCTCTTCAGGATACATAACAGACATTTTACTCACATGTTGTACTCCTTGGCCTGTGAGTACAGCCAAGCCTGGGGCTGGATTAGATTGCTCCCCCAGATCCAAACACTCTCCTGGGCATGAAGCCATCCTGGCCTCCCCCTGCTGGAGCACCCTCACATAGGTGTTATAGGGAGAGGTTATATGGAGCAACAGGAGGAGTTATAGGGAGGGTTATATGGAGGAGTTATAGGGAGAGGTTATATGGAGTAATAGGAGGAGTTATAGGGAGGGGTTATATGGAGTAATAGGAGGAGTTATAGGGAGGGGTTATATGGAGTAATAGGAGGAGTTATAGGGAGTAATAGGAGGAGTTATAGGGAGGGGTTATATGGAGTAATAGGAGGAGTTATAGGGAGAGGTATATGGAGTAATAGGAGGAGTTATAGGGAGAGGTTATATAGAATAATAGGAGGAGTTATAGGGAGGGGTTATATGGAGTAATAGGAGGAGTTATAGGAAGGGGTTTTGTGGACTAATAGGAGGAGTTATAGGGAGGGGTTATATGGAGTAATAGGAGGAGTTATAGGCAGGGGTTATATGGAGTGATAGGAGAAGTTATAGGGAGGGGTTATATGGAGTAATAAGAGGAGTTATAGGGAGAGGTTATATGGAGTAATAGGAGGAGTTATAGGGAGGGGTTACATGGAGTAATAGGAGGAGTTATAGGGAGGGGTTACATGGAGTAATAGGAGGAGTTATAGGGAGGGGTTATATGGAGTAATAGGAGGAGTTATAGGGAGGGGTTATATGGAGTAATAGGAGGAGTTATAGAGAGAGGTTATATGGAGTAATGGGAGGAGTTATAGGGAGGGGTTATATGGAGTAATAGGAGGAGTTATAGGGAGAGGTTATATGGAGTAATAGGAGGAGTTATAGGGAGGGGTTATATGGAGTAATAGGAAGAGATATAGGGAGAGGTTATTTGGAGTAATAGGAGGAGTTATAGGGAGAGGTTATATTGAGTAATAGGAGGAGTTATAGGGAGAGGTTATTTGGAGTAATAGGAGGAGTTATAGGGTTGAGTTGTAGTGAGTATTGTGGATTAATATGTATGGAGTGAAGGGAAGATGACATGGAGTAACAGGCAAGGAAATTTTGGGTTATATTAGGCATCATAGAGGGTAGTTACATTTTATATGTTATTATTACTTTAAGAAAATAAATTCTAATGGAAGCTGTGCTAGTGTTTCTAACACCTAGAAGCGCTTGTTAGAACATGTGTTAAAGCAATCAGTTATAATGTACATCACTAGCTCAGCCGGATAAACAGCTGCTAAATCTATGATTTTACATATCAAGACACAATAACAATCTTCTGTTCCTCAGAAGAACAAGAACATCTGACTTATTAGACCATGTCATGATTTATATACCAGAAATAGAGCCAAAATGGAAAAGCCATGTGTGAAAAGCTAAGTACACATTATTATTCAATGACCATCTCTGGCAGTGCAATGTCTTGAAGTAATCATTTTCTGTAGGACTTTATCAGTCTCTCACATCGTTTGTGGAGGAATTTTTGCCCATTCTTCTTTACAGCGTTTGTTCAGTTCATTGAGGTTCGCTGGTATTTGTTTATGTACGGCTCTCTTAAGGTCCACCCACAGCATATCAATCAGGTTGAGGTCTGGACTATGACTGGGCCATTGCAACACCTTGATTCTTTTCTTTTTCAGTCATTCTATAGTAGATTTGCTGGTATGCTCAGGATCAATGCCCCCAGACTGATGGCCTCACATTTGACTCTATCATACTTTGGTATACAGAGAAGTTGATATGCTGCTGGGTGTGGTTTTCGCCAATCGTTGTGCTGTGTATTATGACCAAACATCTTTACTTTAGTCTCGTCTGTCAAAAGGACATTGTTCCCGAAGTTTTGTGCTTTGTTCAGATGCAAATTTTCAAACCTAAGACATGCAGTCATGTTCTTTTTAGAGAGAAAAGACTTTCTCCTGGCAACCCTTCCAAACAAACCATACTCAATGTTCAATCTTTTTTCTAATTGCACTGGACATCAACATTTAACCTGCTAACGGAGGCCTGTAGAGTCTGAGATGTAACTCTTGGTTTTTTTTTTTGCAATCACTCTGAGCATTGCACGGTCTGACCTCGGGGTGAATTTACTGGGAAGTTCCCCTTCTGGGAAAATTGTCAGCTGTCTTTAATGTTTTTCATTTTTGAAAAATCTTTCTCACTGTAGAATGATGGACTTTAAATTGTTTGGAAATGGCCTTCTAATCTTTCCCAGTTTGATGGGCAGCAACAATTGCTTCTCTTATATCATTGCTGATGTCTTTCTTCCTTGGCATCGTCCTAACACAAACCTGAATTCTCCAGCTTTCTTGATCAATTAATCAAGGGCATTTGATTAACAGCACCTGTTCATTACTTAGCATCTAATTCTTCTGGAATTCAAACTTATTTTTCCCCTGACCGTATATCTTGGAATTGATAGTTTTTGTGTTAGAAATAATCCTTATTGTATCTTTCATTAAATTAATTGATGACTAGATTAGCAGGCCAAAGCACAGCTTACATCAACCTAACAAGAAACGACATCTAGCTGTATATATTCACTCATCCGAGCTGTAATTGCTTTACCCGCGCTGAGATTTTATTTAATTTATACTTTTTACTATACTGTTTATTCTTTTCAGCCTTTTCAAAGATCCTAAATAAACGGATTTGCGAACCAGAAAAAAAATATAAACAAGTATAGTGCAAACATTCAACACTATCTGCTGTATAAATATTGGTCTGATTTTTGTAGCCAGTAGACGTGGAGAACTGAGAACCATAAAAACAAAATATGACTGATTTGGAAACACAGACATAATTGCCAACAGTCCTGGATTTGACGGGACAGTCTGGTTAGGATGTGTCCTTTCCCATCATTACTGGTACCTGCTGATTAAGCACATTATCACTGCTTCACTGACAGTAGTGATCAACTGTGGCCCAGTTGTGTGATGCTAATGGTCATATCACTGACATCCTGCACATCTGCAGTGAGCATCTGAATCTCTATTGTGGCCCTCTGACTGAGCACTAGTTTTCACAAATAACTGCATATTATTTTTTAAATCCTCAGCTTTTATTTGATCTTTTCTTTTAGACTGAGTGATTCCAGTAATCTTTTAACATAATAAGACCAACAGAGTAATAATATTTTCAAATGAACTAAACTGATTTCAGTGTCGAGATGGCTATCTCTTGTATTCCACTGTCCTTTTTGTGAGATTTGCTGTTTTATAAAAAACAACGTTGCAGCCTATCAGAACCTGGGATTTCCCCAACTGAACTGAATGCCCCAAGCCTTCCATTGTGTCAAAGGGGGAAATTATGCAATATTCCCCTTGTGTAGAGACAAAATTGACATGAAGTTACAAGGCTTTTACAGAGCTCTTCTTAAAGGGACAGTCTAATCCCCAAACTCACTTTGGAGCAGGATGAATATTAATGCTTCTATAGTGCACAGGCATTTTTTCCAATGTGATTTGATGCAGGCATTCGGCATAAATCCCATTTTTAATATTTGACTCAAGCTCTCCCCAGTATATACTCTGCATGTTTACTGCAGGTGCAGCAGCACTGATTATATAGACACTGAGGATATAACGTTTTCAGTGCAGCACATTGTCTGATGACATCACTAAAGATACAGAAATTGCCATTCATTTGAATGAAATTACCATATTTGATTGAATATAAGACAAGTTTTTTTTTCAGAGCAACTGCTCTGAAAAAGACCCATTGTCTTGTATTCGAGGTCATCTTATATTCGAAGTAGTCTCTTATAATCTGACCTCAAATCGAGGTCAGACTATAAGACTGGGATCCAGGTCCCCCGCAGAGCTGCAGGGGACCTGGATCCCCTCACTAACCAAAGTTTGGGGGGTTGTCTTATAATCATGGTCGCCTTATATTCAAGCAATACGGTATTCTCATTTGTTTCTGCAGCAAAATAAAAAGGAAATAACTTTTACTCAGCTAGTGTGGGCAGTCCTGGTTTCTTGAAAACCGCTGTAATTTTACAATTTCATCTAGCTGTATATTATTATATTTTATGCAATGCAAAATGTAAAACATGCATTTTAAAGTACTTTGAAAGGACATTAATATGCGTTAATTTTTGGAAGGTGCATTTTGGGCACTAGAGAGTCCCTTTAAAAAAAAACACTTTAAAGAAAAACTGCGGAACTTTATAAATGATCAACACCAGGAAAAGCAGTTTTTAAAGAAAATTACTGCATGCCTTCTGTAAATTTGGGCTGCAGCGCTATAATAAACATAAAGCATTAGTCTTTTCATCATATCACATTGTTATTTTATGTGTATTTTACGTTGTAATACAAGGTTTCAGGGATGAAGTACAAATATAATAGAATGTATTTTACGCCATGCATTCCAGGGATTTAATGATGAATGCAGATAGGCCACCTGTTACAAACACACAGGGATGTGAGGCACCAGGTAATGATAACTCTTTTGTGGGCTGTATCCTTTTGTTCAGGGAATGATGAGAAAACAAGACATTCTGGCAGGGCTGTTAAATTGTAATTTAATGTTCTGGGCCAGCAATGCCCATAAAAACTAACAAGAGCACAGCACAACACACAAATAATAAAATCCAAACAAAGAGAGACCATAACAAAGCTTCGGCACTCCCAGAGTCCCTTGGAAGGAATCCTGAATTTCAGATTGTCCTATAACGACAGAGCAGGCAGACATTTATATTCTGAGATCATGTTGGGTTTCTAGGACTGCTTCACACAGGCAAAGTCCTGCTTAAAGGGTCCAGTTTACAACATTGGTCTCACTTCTGATATGAAGGACCAATCGGGTGAAAATCATTGGAGTTGTATCGTGCCAACCCATTAGGATGCACAGCCTAAGACACAACTATACAAAAATTGCTCTATAATGACAGTGCTCGTCCCCAAGACCAAAGTTGCCAACTGTTCAAGAATTGTTAGGGCAGTCCCGCTTTTTAGGGTCCTATCCCATCACATTATGTACCGGATTGCAGGCTGTCATTGCGTTTAGGCTATGTCAAAGACATTACATAGTCGACATGCAAGTTCAAGCGTGCCCACTCCACTCACTGAGGACATTTACTAGAGTACGTAATTAATGTAGTTTATGGCGGTGATCTGTGGACCACCACACACCTTGCCACTGACACTGGTGCCCTTGGACGAACAGTTTGCCTATCCTTGCCCTGGGCTCTGCCTCCATTGCCTCCAGGGACCTTATCCCAAGAATACAAGACATTCCATCCATACCAATATCTGGTGTCCAAAATATTGGGCAGCAGGGAGCCTGAGCATGACTGTTGCTGGTGATGCAGCACACATGCACGTTGATGTCATAACATGTGGGACTAATCATAACTGAGCATGGCGGCTCTGCAGGAAGATGCATTATCACCACACTAGCATGGAGCATGCTGCTCTGGAGTGCTCTGAGTATAAAGAAGGTGTAACTCATTAGTAGGGACATGTTGATTATATATTATGTGGTCAGTGCTGGCTGCTCTGAGTATAAAGAAGGTGTAACTCATTAGTAGGGACATGTCGATAATATATTGTGTGGTCAGTGCTGGCTGCTCTGAGTATAAAGAAGGTGTAACTCATTAGTAGGGACATGTTGATTATATATTGTGTGGTCAGTGCTGGCTGCTCTGAGTATAAAGAAGGTGTAACTCATTAGTAGGGACATGTCGATAATATATTGTGTGGTCAGTGCTGGCTGCTCTGAGTATAAAGAAGGTGTAACTCATTAGTAGGGACATGTCGATAATATATTGTGTGGTCAGTGCTGGCTGCTCTGAGTATAAAGAAGGTGTAACTCATTAGTAGGGACATGTCGATAATATATTGTGTGGTCAGTGCTGGCTGCTCTGAGTATAAAGAAGGTGTAACTCATTAGTAGGGACATGTCGATAATATATTGTGTGGTCAGTGCTGGCTGCTCTGAGTATAAAGAAGGTGTAACTCATTAGTAGGGACATGTCGATAATATATTGTGTGGTCAGTACTGGCTGCTCTGAGTATAAAGAAGGAGTAACTCATTAGTAGGGACATGTCGATAATATATTGTGTGGTCAGTGCTGGCTGCTCTGAGTATAAAGAAGGAGTAACTCATTAGTAGGGACATGTCGATAATATATTGTGTGGTCAGTGCTGGCTGATCTGAGTATAAAGAAGGTGTAACTCATTAGTAGGGACATGTTGATTATATATTGTGTGCTCAGTGCTGGCTGCTCTGAGTATAAAGAAGGTGTAACTCATTAGTAGGGACATGTCGATAATATATTGTGTGGTCAGTACTGGCTGCTCTGAGTATAAAGAAGGTGTAACTCATTAGTAGGGACATGTTGATTATATATTGTGTGGTCAGTACTGGCTGCTCTGAGTATAAAGACGGTATAACTCATTAGTAGGGACATGTTGATAATATATTGTGTGGTCAGTGCTGGCTGCTCTGAGTATAAAGAAGGTGTAACTCATTAGTAGGGACATGTTGATAATATATTGTGTGGTCAGTGCTGGCAGCTCTGAGTATAAAGAAGGTGTAACTCATTAGTAGGGACATGTTGATTATATATTGTGTGGTCAGTACTGGCTGCTCTGAGTATAAAGAAGGTATAACTCATTAGTAGGGACATGTTGATAATATATTGTGTGGTCAGTGCTGGCTGCTCTGAGTATAAAGAAGGTGTAACTCATTAGTAGGGACATGTGGATTATATATTGTGTGGTCAGTACTGGCTGCTCTGAGTATAAAGAAGGTGTAACTCATTAGTAGGGACATGTTGATATATTGTGTGGTCAGTGCTGGCTGCTCTGAGTATAAAGAAGGTGTAACTCATTAGTAGGGACATGTTGATTATATATTGTGTGGTCAGTACTGGCTGCTCTGAGTATAAAGAAGGTGTAACTCATTAGTAGGGACATGTTGATATATTGTGTGGTCAGTGCTGGCTGCTCTGAGTATAAAGAAGGTGTAACTCATTAGTAGGGACATGTTGATTATATATTGTGTGCTCAGTGCTGGCTGCTCTGAGTATAAAGAAGGTGTAACTCATTAGTAGGGACATGTCGATAATATATTGTGTGGTCAGTACTGGCTGCTCTGAGTATAAAGAAGGTGTAACTCATTAGTAGGGACATGTTGATTATATATTGTGTGGTCAGTACTGGCTGCTCTGAGTATAAAGACGGTATAACTCATTAGTAGGGACATGTTGATAATATATTGTGTGGTCAGTGCTGGCTGCTCTGAGTATAAAGAAGGTGTAACTCATTAGTAGGGACATGTTGATAATATATTGTGTGGTCAGTGCTGGCAGCTCTGAGTATAAAGAAGGTGTAACTCATTAGTAGGGACATGTTGATTATATATTGTGTGGTCAGTACTGGCTGCTCTGAGTATAAAGAAGGTATAACTCATTAGTAGGGACATGTTGATAATATATTGTGTGGTCAGTGCTGGCTGCTCTGAGTATAAAGAAGGTGTAACTCATTAGTAGGGACATGTTGATATATTGTGTGGTCAGTGCTGGCTGCTCTGAGTATAAAGAAGGTGTAACTCATTAGTAGGGACATGTTGATTATATATTGTGTGGTCAGTACTGGCTGCTCTGAGTATAAAGAAGGTGTAACTCATTAGTAGGGACATGTTGATAATATATTGTGTGGTCAGTGCTGGCTGCTTTGAGTATAAAGAAGGTGTAACTCATTAGTAGGGACATGTTGATAGTATATTGTGTGGTCAGTGCTGGCTGCTCTGAGGATAAAGAAGGTGTAACTCATTAGTAGGGACATGTTGATAATATATTGTGTGGTCAGTGCTGGCTGCTCTGAGTATAAAGAAGGTGTAACTCATTAGTAGGGACATGTTGATTATATATTGTGTGGTCAGTACTGGCTGCTCTGAGTATAAAGAAGGTGTAACTCATTAGTAGGGACATGTTGATAATATATTGTGTGGTCAGTGCTGGCTGCTCTGAGTATAAAGAAGGTGTAACTCATTAGTAGGGACATGTTGATAGTATATTGTGTGGTCAGTGCTGGCTGCTCTGAGGATAAAGAAGGTGTAACTCATTAGTAGGGACATGTTGATTATATATTGTGTGGTCAGTACTGGCTGCTCTGAGTATAAAGAAGGTGTAACTCATTAGTAGGGACATGTTGATAGTATATTGTGTGGTCAGTGCTGGCTGCTCTGAGGATAAAGAAGGTGTAACTCATTAGTAGGGACATGTTGATAGTATATTGTGTGGTCAGTGCTGGCTGCTCTGAGGATAAAGAAGGTGTAACTCATTTGTAGGGATATGTTGATAGTATATTGTGTGGTCAGTGCTGGCTGCTCTGAGGATAAAGAAGGTGTAACTAATTAGTAGGGACATGTTGATTATATATTGTGTGGTCAGTACTGGCTGCTCTGAACATAAAGAAGGTGTAACTCATTAGTAGGGACATGTTGATAGTATATTGTGTGGTCAGTACTGGCTGCTTTGAGGATAAAGAAGGTGTAACTCATTAGTAGGGACATGTTGATTATATATTGTGTGGTCAGTGCTGGCTGCTCTGAGGATAAAGAAGGTGTAACTCATTAGTAGGGACATGTTGATAGTATATTGTGTGGTCAGTACTGGCTGCTTTGAGGATAAAGAAGGTGTAACTAATTAGTAGGGACATGTTGATTATATATTGTGTGGTCAGTGCTGGCTGCTCTGAACATAAAGAAGGTGTAACTCATTAGTAGGGACATGTCGATAATATATTGTGTGGTCAGTGCTGGCTGCTCTGAGTATAAAGAAGGTGTAACTCATTAGTAGGGACATGTCGATAATATATTGTGTGGTCAGTACTGGCTGCTCTGAGTATAAAGAAGGTGTAACTCATTAGTAGGGACATGTTGATTATATATTGTGTGGTCAGTACTGGCTGCTCTGAACATAAAGAAGGTGTAACTCATTAGTAGGGACATGTTGATTATATATTGTGTGGTCAGTACTGGCTGCTCTGAACATAAAGAAGGTGTAACTCATTAGTAGGGATATGTTGATAGTATATTGTGTGGTCAGTGCTGGCTGCTCTGAGTATAAAGAAGGTGTAACTCATTAGTAGGGACATGTTGATAATATATTGTGTGGTCAGTGCTGGCTGCTCTGGGGATAAAGGATGTGTAACTCAATAGTAGGAAGATGTAGCTAATATTTGAGTGCATATTAGCCAGTGAAGTGACTCAGTGAACTATTGCACTAACTGTAGAATTGGTTCAGCCCTCGGCGTTACAGCTTTAATTCCTGAATTCCTGGTGGGATCAATAGTTGATGACATGCTTTGTTATTATTGCTTGTTTAATAAATAATACAGCTTCTTTAATACACAATCCCTTTATATTTACAACTCTAGCTGGAACATTTTACACACACATTATATACATTTATATACATATAAAATAGCCTTCTCTTTGACCATGTTCAATGTCAGGGGTGTCCAAGTTTGTTCTGCAGTGGGCAACTTCACCGCAAATGTATTTGTGAGTGGGCTGCATTCATATTTCATTGAAGAAAAAATATATATATACATATGTGTGTAAAATATAAATAAATAAATAATACTCACACACAGACACTCACACAGTGCATCACAGATTCTCCAGCAATAAAACAAACACACACACCACACACACACACACACACACACACACACACACACACACACACACACACACTCTCACATACAACCATAGTCACACTTACACTCACATACATACAGAGAGTCACACTTACACACACACACACACACACTATCATTTACACACACAGAGTCACACTTACACTTACACACACACACACACACACACTGTTATTTTGTTTGTCCCCCTCCCTGCTACCTTTTATCTGTGGGGAGGGGGTTGTGGCTCCTGCTGCCATGTCTCTGCTTACATTGGCAGGAGGCTGATCAATCCACTTGTAGCTCCACCCCCTTGCACTCTGACCTTGTTGGAGCACCGGGTGTCAGTGACATCCCAGTGCTCCAACAATGTCAGAGTGTGAGGGGGAGGAGCTTCCTCCCCTCGCGTTGCACAAGTGATTGGCTCCGCCTGCGGCCAATGTAAGCGGGGCTCAGGTGCGGCTACCACTGTCAATCTCAAGAGGGCCGCATTTGGCCAGTGGGCCGTATGTTGGACGCCCTGGTTCTATGTCTTAGCTGAGTCTAAATAACGTTTTTGGGGAGGCTGTAACTTTTTCTAGTCAGTACAAACATCCATAATATCTTGTTTGTGTTCTGTTTAGAATTCACAGAGGGTTTGTATTTGATAGTACTGGGGAACAGCAAAGTGCTGAATAAATCATGACATTTAGAAAGGTTTGATGCAACAATAATTCCACAATGAATTGTTTAGAAAGGAACGGATGGGTGAAAATATATATATATTAAAAAAGAGGAAAAAAATATTAAAGCTGTCATTAGAAAAAAGGAACATGTGAAATGATTTTCAAAAGCTTCAGAAAATAAAAAAATATAAATATATATCTTACTTTATTTAGGCTTTGGGTTTCAACAGGCAGCAACGTAGAAAATCATTTTTCCATATTAGACAAGCGCCAGATCTCACAAACCATAGTTAGAATCTTTAGAATTCTTCCCCATCGCTGGCTTTAATATAAACTCACTGCAAAGGTGAAGATAAATCAAATGGTTTGCTTTTTATCATCTCAGTCATTCATGGCACGAAGAATTAGGGGAGGTTTGTGATGTGTTAGTTAAAGAAGAAATAGAGGTAGAAAATACCAATAGAGGTAGTGTAGAAAGAAGCCAGGTAGAATATAGTAAAAGTGAAATGGAAATCATTGCCCAATTGGCTGGTAATTTACCGGCTGTATGGGAACCCTAATATAGACTAATATGGAGTAATAGGAGGAGTTATAGGGAGGGGTTATATGGAGTAATAGGAGGAGTAATAGGGAGGGGTTATATGGAGTAATAGAAGGAGTTATAGGGAGGGGTTATATGGAGTAATAGGAGGAGTTATAGGAGGGGCTTATATGGAGTAATAGGAGGAGTTATAGAGAGGTGTTATATGGAGTAATAGGAGGAGTTATAGGGAGGGGTTATATGGAGTAATAGGAGGAGTTATAGGGAGAGGTTATATGGAGTAATAGGAGGAGTTATAGGAGGGGCTTATATGGAGTAATAGGAGGAGTTATAGAGAGGTGTTATATGGAGTAATAGGAGGAGTTATAGGGAGGGGTTATATGGAGTAATAGGAGGAGTTATAGGGAGGGGTTATATGGAGTAATAGGAGGAGTTATAGGTATAGGTTATATGGAGTAATAGGAGGAGTTATAGGGAGAGGTTATATGGAGTGATAGGAGGAGTTATAGGGAGGGGTTATATGGAGTAATAGGAGGAGTTATAGGGAGAGGTTATATGGAGTAATAGGAGGAGTTATAGGAGGGGTTATATGGAGTAATAGGAGGAGTTATAGGGAGAGGTTATATGGAGTAATAGGAGGAGTTATAGGGAGAGGTTATATGGAGTAATAGGAGGAGTTATAGAGAGGGGTTATATGGAGTAATAGGAGGAGTTATAGGGAGAGGTTATATGGAGTAATAGGAGGAGTTATAGGGAGAGGTTATATGGAGTAATAGGAGGAGTTATAGGGAGAGGTTATATGGAGTAATAGGAGGAGTTATAGAGAGGGGTTATATGGAGTAATAGGAGGAGTTATAGGGAGAGGTTATATGGAGTAATAGGAGGAGTTATAGGGAGGGGTTATATGGAGTAATAGGAGGAGTTATAGGGAGGGGTTATATGGAGTAATAGGAGGAGTTATAGGGAGGGGTTATATGGAGTAATAGGATGAGTTATAGGGAGAGGTTATATGGAGTAATAGGAGGAGTTATAGGGAGAGGTTATATGGAGTAATAGGAGGAGTTATAGGAGGGGTTATATGGAGTAATAGGAGGAGTTATAGGGAGAGGTTATATGGAGTAATAGGAGGAGTTATAGGAGGGGTTATATGGAGTAATAGGAGGAATTATAGGGAGAGGTTATATGGAGTAATAGGAGGAGTTATAGGAGGGGTTATATGGAGTAATAGGAGGAGTTATAGGGAGAGGTTATATGGAGTAATAGGAGGAGTTATAGGGAGAGGTTATATGGAGTAATAGGAGGAGTTATAGGGAGAGGTTATATGGAGTAATAGGAGGAGTTATAGGAGGGGTTATATGGAGTAATAGGAGGAGTTATAGGGAGAGGTTATATGGAGTAATAGGAGGAGTTATAGGGAGAGGTTATATGGAGTAATAGGAGGAGTTATAGAGAGGGGTTATATGGAGTAATAGGAGGAGTTATAGGGAGAGGTTATATGGAGTAATAGGAGGAGTTATAGGGAGGGGTTATATGGAGTAATAGGAGGAGTTATAGGGAGGGGTTATATGGAGTAATAAGAGGAGTTATAGGGAGGGGTTATATGGAGTAATAGGATGAGTGATAGGGAGGGGTTATATGGAGTAATAGGAGGAGTTATAGGGAGGGGTTATATGGAGTAATAGGAGGAGTTATAGGGAGGGGTTATATGGAGTAATAGGATGAGTGATAGGGAGGGTTATATGGAGTAATAGGAGGAGTTATAGGGAGGGGTTATATGGAGTAATAGGAGGAGTTATAGGGAGGGGTTATATGGAGTAATAGGAGGAGTTATAGGGAGGGGTTATATGGAGTAATAGGATGAGTGATAGGGAGGGTTATATGGAGTAATAGGAGGAGTTATAGGAGGGGTTATATGGAGTAATAGGAGGAGTTATAGGAGGGGTTATATGGAGTAATAGGAGGAGTTATAGGGAGGGGTTATATGGAGTAATAGGAGGAGTTATAGGGAGGGGTTATATGGAGTAATAGGAGGAGTTATAAGGAGAGGTTATATGGAGTAATAGGAGGAGTTATAGGGAGAGGTTATCTGGAGTAATAGGAGGAGTTATAGGGAGAGGTTATATGGAGTAATAGGAGGAGTTATAGGGAGGTGTTATATGGAGTAATAGGAGGAGTTATAAGGAGAGGTTATATGGAGTAATAGGAGGAGTTATATGGAGTAATAGGAGGAGTTATAGGGAGAGGTTATATGGAGTAATAGGAGGAGTTATAGGGAGGGGTTATATGGAGTAATAGGGGGAGTTATAGGGAGAGGTTATATGGAGTAATAGGAGGAGTTATAGGGAGGGGTTATATGGAGTAATAGGAGGAGTTATAAGGAGAGGTTATATGGAGTAATAGGAGGAGTTATATGGAGTAATAGGAGGAGTTATAGGGAGAGGTTATATAGAGTAATAGGAGGAGTTATAGGGAGGGGTTATATGGAGTAATAGGAGGAGTTATAGGGAGGGGTTATATGGAGTAATAGGAGGAGTTATAGGGAGAGGTTATATGGAGTAATAGGAGGAGTTATATGGAGGGGTTATATGGAGTAATAGGAGGAGTTATATGGAGGGGTTATATGGAGTAATAGGAGGAGTTATAGGGAGGGGTTATATGGAGTAATAGGAGGAGTTATAGGGAGAGGTTATCTGGAGTAATAGGAGGAGTTATAGGGAGAGGTTATCTGGAGTAATAGGAGGAGTTATAGGGAGAGGTTATATGGAGTAATAGGAGGAGTTATAGGGAGAGGTTATCTGGAGTAATAGGAGGAGTTATAGGGAGAGGTTATATGGAGTAATAGGAGGAGTTATAGGGAGAGGTTATCTGGAGTAATAGGAGGAGTTATAGGGAGAGGTTATATGGAGTAATAGGAGGAGTTATAGGGAGGGGTTATATGGAGTAATAGGAGGAAATATAGGGAGAGGTTATATGGAGTAATAGGAGGAGTTATAGGGAGGGGTTATATGGAGTAATAGGAGGTGTTATAGGGAGGGGTTATATGGAGTAATAGGAGGGGTTATAGGGAGGGGTTATATGGAGTAATAGGAGGAGTTATAGGGAGGGTTATATGGAGTAATAGGAGGAGTTATAAGGAGGGGTTATATGGAGTAATAGGAGGAGTTATAGGGAGGGTTATATGGAGTAATAGGAGGTGTTATAGGGAGGGGTTATATGGAGTAATAGGAGGGGTTATAGGGAGGGGTTATATGGAGTAATAGGAGGAGTTATAGGGAGGGTTATATGGAGTAATAGGAGGAGTTATAAGGAGGGGTTATATGGAGTAATAGGAGGGGTTATAGGGAGAGGTTATATGGAGTAATAGGAGGTGTTATAGGGAGGGGTTATATGGAGTAATAGGAGGGGTTATAGGGAGGGGTTATATGGAGTAATAGGAGGAGTTATAGGGAGGGTTATATGGAGTAATAGGAGGAGTTATAAGGAGAGGTTATATGGAGTAATAGGAGGAGTGATAGGGAGGGGTTATATGGAGTAATAGGAGGAGTTATATGGAGGGGTTATATGGAGTAATAGGAGGAGTTATATGGAGGGGTTATATGAGTAATAGGAGGAGTTATATGGAGGGGTTATATGGAGTAATAGGAGGAGTTATAGGGAGGGGTTATATGAGTAATAGGAGGAGTTATAGAGAGAGGTTATATGGAGTAATAGGAGGGGTTATAGGGAGAGGTTATATGGAGTAATAGGAGGAGTTAAAGGGAAAGGTTATATGGAGTAATACGTGGGGTTATAGGAGAGGTTATATGGAGTAATTGGAGGGGTTATATGGAGTAATAGGAGGAGTTATATGGAGGGGTTATATGGAGTAATAGGAGGAGTTATAGGGAGAGGTTATATGGAGTAATAGGAGGGGTTATAGGGAGAGGTTATATGGGGTAATAGGATAAGTTATAGGGAGGGGTTATATGGAGTAATAGGAGGAGTTATAGGGAGAGGTTATATGGAGTAATAGGAGGAGGTTTAGGAGAGGTTATATGGAGTAATAGGAGGAGTTATAGGAGAGGTTATATGGAGTAAGAGGAGGATTTATAGAGAGGGAGGGTCACTTGGTCCTTTTATACTACCAGTTTAGACTATACTGGTCGGCCGTTTAAAGGGCTGAAGTAACTCGCTACCTGATTGGTCGCTACTTCTCCCCAACTCCGACACCAGAGGGAACTCAGGACAGAGCTAACCGGCTGAGTGGCTGAGCACCCTGGAAAACCAGGAGATACAACTATCCTTGGAAGAGCTATATGCCCAAACTATCAGCCCTTACCCCCACAGGTACAGCACATAACCAGGCTCGCTGCACTCTACCCAGCAAGGCTGCACACTACCCAGCAAGGCTGCACACTACCCAGCAAGGCTGCACACTACCCAGCGAGGCTGCACGCTACCCAGCAAGGCTGCACACTACCCAGCAAGGCTGCACGCTACCCAGCAGATGGTGGAGGTTTACCTCGGCCTGCTAGACGGCGAGGTATGCGAGCTGGTGATTGGTACCTTTTAGGTATAATTCTGATACATGGGATTGGGAGTTTACAACTAGGAAGGGGTTTCCGAAAAGGTATGCACCTTCCTGAATGATCGCTTCATTCCTAGGTGAATTAGTTGACTCCCCGCTGATAGGAACATCACTCAATGGGTTTAAAGAGCCCGGCACCAGCAGCTGACTCCCTCCCCCGATCTCTGATTGGTCACTGTTTTAGTGACCAGTCTCTGATTGGTCCATTAGGGGTTGGCACCAAATTTGATTATCCTGATAATTTATTATGTCTAATGTCCTCCCCAAAACCCATTGTTTAACCAATAGGTTATCTGAGTTTATTATGTATAAATGTGTTGCAGATATGACAATAAATGTTCTTCCTTATTCTGCTGTTCCTGATACCTGTGTTCGTGTGATTCTTGGGGACAAAGAGCAGTAGCGACAAAGCTCATAGTGGGTGATGCTGAATTATCATTGAGGACAAAGGAGGTGGAAACCCATTCTAGAACATACTTCTTCACACTCATACTAAGGAACAAATGTAGCATTTTAACCTCCACATATATATATATATATATTTAAAACCAATAGTGATGAAAAACAAAACCTTTTCAAGGAAGCTGGGTCCTGGACTGACCATATGCTTGTCAAGTGGATTTTTCATGCACCTTAAACTTCAGCAGCAAACTCACTTTGGTTCATCTGTTAGTGTTTAACCTGTACATTGTACAGTGTTTTGATAAAAATGCATGCAGATATTCCTTGGTCATTTTTTTTTAAAAGGCTCCCGTTATAACCCACCTCTTTGCTTTTGCTTCCTTGCAAGAGGATCAGTGCAGAGGCACTGGGTTGTCCGTTCATGAGCATCTGCAGTAACAACAGATACAGTATTGCTAAAAATTAAAAACAAAACCTGGAACAAATAAATGTATACTTATTTCTAAAAAGTCAGCTTTAATATGCATGTATTTATCCATTCATTTTTGTTTTTGAGACTTGAGACTCCAGGCATCATGGAGGCATAAGAACAACCCATTCCCAGATTAAGTTAGTTAACGTGTTAGGCAACGCCTGAGTTATGGTAAATGTAATCAGGCAAAGAGCACATAGATAATGGATCCATAGTATTTATCCATCATCAATAGCGAACAAGTGTAGTGCATTTGTATCTAAAAGTGAGCACTTGTGTCTGTTAATTACTTACTTGTAATAAAAGTAAACATGGGGGGGTCACTTGTTACACGCTGGAGGTTGGCATATTATAAGCAATAGCATTCAAATAACTTTTGAATTTGTGTAGTAAGAAAAAATAAATTATTGATGCTGCCTACAGTGGTGAGGAATATACAAGTGATGATTTATGTAAATGATATCCTTCATGCAATCCATGGAGAATAAACAATCTATGTTCTGATGTATTGATGCTAGTTCATGCCATGTTCATTCTCCTAAAGGACTCTGGGAGTGTGAGTATGGGAACCTTGCTCTGATTGGCTGATCTCTGTATGGTACAGCACAAAAGCTGTGGTCGCACAAAAAGCTGTTCACTAAAAGTGAATATCATCTTGTGTCTGGAAGTGATGACACCTTTAAAAGGACTTCCTCACCTAAATATTGTGTGTACTGTTAATGTAGTGAATATATTGATTATATATGTCAGTATGTTGTTTTAGGAGGATCGCAAGGAAATGCATACCTTAAAAACAAATGTAAGTGTTGTTTGTGGAGTCCCCTGGTGATGACATCACCTTGTAGCTTGAGCCGCATTTTACAGTGGAGCTAGTTCATTTGCATATTATTCCGGAATGGGCTACTTTTAAAAGGACATTACAACTTTCATAAGATGTCACTAGATTACTTGTGCATTTAAAACAAACACAAATATAATACATATGCCACTGTTTTATTTATATGTTTGAATTAAATGCATATAAAAGTAAAAACCAAATCAGGTGTCTATCTCCTGGATCCATTTTGAGAATTTTACCCAGGATGCAATATTCTCCAAAATCTTCCAGCAAGTCTCACATCTGTGGCCAGAGCCTGCATGATGATGTTATACGATAGACACCTGCTCTCTTACTGGCTCCTGTGTATCACTAGTGGGCAGGACTTGGTGGCTGTGTACACCTTTTTTTTAACCTGCCTTCCAACGCAAAGAGAGGAGATTAACCTGATCAAACAGGATCAGAACTCTGCCCACTTGTGATGTAATATTTACATTACCCTCCCATTCAATGCAAGTCTATGGTCATAGTTCTGCATTATAGCCTGCATTCTGTGTCCTCAGCCCCAAAGTGAGACACTGGTGCTGTAAATTCACTGGGGGGTGTTTGTGAAACACTATATTTCACAAAATGGCAGCGCCCAGTCACACTTGTTTAGTAAAAAATGTAATAAAATAAGCTCACATAACAAAAACAAAAGACAACAATGCAAAATAAAAAAATAAAAACCTTTTAATTTTTTTTGGACAGGAGTGTCGCTTTCAGAGCCATTTTTCCGCAAACACAAGGTAAATTGTTTTATATTCTCTACATTCCCATTATAATACATGTTTAGGTGGCAGTGTCCCTTTAAGAGTTGTACTGCATTAATGTCCTTCTGTAACAAACTTGATGCAATATATCAAAAAGTTTTGTGTGCAGTTTGTTAAAGTAAATGTATCTCCTTTCCCCCCCCTTGTGCCGTATAATTGAATTTTGTTTTTGTCTCATCCTTTATTGATACCGCACACCTTTCCCATGCAGAGGAAAGCTGTAAATACTACCAGGATCTTGCCAATTACGGATGCAGTGTGGTGCGACTGATCTGAATATACAGCTGGTGACAGATGAATGTTTTAAAATGAATATTTTAAAAGTCTTGTTGTAACATGTCGGAGGAAGCCGCCTGCTCATTTAATTTTTTGTTTTTCTGGCTGTTACCATTTAGGGCTGAATTCTGGAGGATTTGAATAGTACAGTGCGATTATAGATAAGATGGGCTGGTAACAGGGACTAGGGGAATATGTGCACATCGCTAAGCCATGTGTATGCATTGTTTGTTTGTGTTGTTCATCTTTTGAGAAATATACTGAGGTTGTTGTGGTCAATGCAAAGCTATTTTTAACCCAGTCTATGATGCTGTGACTGCTTTGGTAGAGACAATATCCATGGTTCGGTAGTGACATTGCCCACATTACTTGAGAATTGGGTAAGGTCAATGGACGCCCGGCACTCGATTCAAACGTGAGAACTTTATTGATCAGACGCAGGCAACATTTCAACTCTTGCGAGGCCTGACAAGCATTGAAACGTGGCCTGCGTCTGATCATTAAAGATCTCTCATTTGAATCGAGTGCCGGGTGGCGTACATTGATTTTGTATGCTGTGAAGACTTGGGTGACGTCTTCGTACCGCAGAGTAGAATATTTTGAGCGAATTACCGAATCATTATTCGCAATTGTAACTCTGTTGACAGACCTTCTCTACTTTTTTCCAATTGCAATTGGGGAGAACATTTGTCCACTTGCTTAATGCTGTCCTGGTGAATTAAAGACATTTGGCAACAGTGTAGACTAAAGTTGAATTGATTGATTGTACACATTCTCATTGTTGAGTGAAGATAGTTGTGGAAGATGTTTGGGGTAGTGCTAAATTTGGGGACTATTCACTAGAAGGTGCAGTTGCAGATGAGATGACCATTTCATAGCACCAATTTGGCTATACATTGTGCAGGGAAAAATCAGTTTTTTTTTTCCTGCTATGTCAACTTGCCAGCTTTGTCCCTGCACAATGGATGGCAGAAATGGTGAGATTAAAACGTTCATTTCGCCTCAACGCACCTTTTTTGTGAATAGCATCCAGAAAGTGGGCGGGGTCAAGATAGAAAGTGGCTGAATGATCATTATCACGGTGTGGAGGTTGGTGGGTACTGGTTGAGGTCAAACGCCTACCCTATCACTTGTAAGTCGAGCTGTCGGCCTTCTTGGTGTGGGTATCACACTGATGGGAGTCCTACAGTTTATTATTTGATGTTGGTGCCTGGGCAGATGACACCAGCTGCGAGGTACACTACTCACCTCTCATTAGCAAGAATTCTAGAGAAATGTTCTAAAATCTTCATTCATTTCTGCTGCCCTTTGTGTGACCTCTTATGATGCTGTCTTTCCAAGGTCAAAAAGGGCAACTGGATGCTTTACTGTTGCAACATACGTACATGGTGTATGATGGTACAGACTGACATTGATGCTTTTTTACCCGCTTCAGTGAGTACCGTGAGTAAAACTTAATAAACCCTATTTAACTCCACGGACATTCAGTTAGTACTTGGGGCTTCAGTTTTTGATTAAAAGATTTTGATCCTGCGGGTACCTCGGCAGTCTATACTATGATTGTAGGGCAAGCAGAGGTTGGACCACCATGATGCCAGAAACATAAAAATAGTAGGATGTTTATTAAACACACCAAATAGTATACAGCTCACTCCTAAAGCAACCTTAAACACAGGAGCATCAGTTAAATGCTGGTGAAACAATTAAAAAAAAAAATAAGAGCCTGTGCTCCAGTAGTGCTTTAGGACTATAGGAGATAGAAGATGTCACGAACTCCCTGAGGAACATCAAGGCTTCTACTGGCTGCAGTCCTCAAGGGACGGCAAATCTCACTCAATTCCCCCTAATTAGAATGCCTGTTTGGAAGATAATTAAACGGGATACGTTTTCGATTGGAAGGTCTACACACTATTTTTCTGCCTTTAACGAAAAAAGTTTGACCTGGATGTGGTCGCTATTCCCATCGATCTTGGGCAACCTTTGCGTACCTTAGTAAAAGTCGGTGTTGGCAGCTATAAATTTCTTTCTAGCTGCAGTTCTAGAGCAATCTATTGTAACTTGAGAATACGAAATCATACACAACCGTAAGCTATGACATTCCCTGCAATTGATTGGGACATAATTCAGGCTCTTTGGAGTAAAAAAAAAAAAAAAGAAGAAAATAGTAAGTGAATCAGACAGGTGTGTTATACAAAAAGGCATTCGTAGGACTTGAGGAATGAACGATAGAGCAGTGAAGAGCAGTGAAGCACTCAGTTCTTTAATGGAGAGTCAAGGTCAATACAAGGTCATCTTTAAAGTGTATGTTATAATATGTGTATACAATCTGTGCAGTGCATTCATTATTGAAATTATTGCACATTTTCACTCTATTGAGTGCACACGCTTTTGTTTGCACTAGCACACCCACTTGCACATCATTACACGCCACTACCTACAAACCTTCCACAATAAAACTAGGTTGAATCCATAAACTGAAATATTTTTTTTTAGTTTGCAAATTTGAGAGGTAAACGGTGACGGCACGAGGACACTTCGGTTGGACACAGGGAGAAAGGTGGGCGCGTAATCATCCCCCATCTCAATTAGATCTTGGCATTTCCCGGCTGTATGATTTGCCTGCAATTTCTGTATGCCGAGACCTGTAATCAAGTGCCTTTTAACTGTACAATCCTTCCCCACCTGCGAGTACCAAACAAAGGGGCTTGTCATTATCCCACTTCCCTGATGTCTCAATAGGGATGCTGCTGCTTCCCGGGTTGACCTGTGCTTCATTATGTTAAAATACTATTACGTTTCCAGGTGCCGTTTGGAATTGTGGATTTCATTTGAAGGATTTCATTTATCTCTTGGAAGGCCTGGCACGTAGAAGGTTAATTGCTTATTTGCTCATTTTAAATATCTGCGCCGTGATGGATGATCAATTTGGCAATAAAAGTGATCAACGTGCATTCACCTAGCAGCCTAAATTGTAAACTCGCACTGCTGATAATTAATCTTGAGGGATGTGAAAGATGCCAGCTGTAGGATGATGGTGCATCAAACTGTGCTTGCATGTGTTTACATTAGATGTCATGGTTTATCTCTTTAGTGCTGGAACAAGACAGTGGAGGGGCTCCGGGAATTAAATATTTCTACCTTTCGCCCCCCCCCCCCCAAATAATTTTCTTTCCTAATGGTCATTTTATTTCCTGTCCTTACATGCCCCGTCAATTTCATTCCAAAGGGCCCCATATCCATAGAGTTGGTTATGGCTTAGTTCCGGCACTCGAGCTGCCGCGGACCTTCATTTTCTCGGAAGACGCCAGTCTCCGTGATCATCAAGAAAAACGGAGTTAAAAACAGCTGGCGTGTGATGGATAACCACCGTGGTGGATTACATTTGCCCGGATGTTCAGCCGTCACAGGACGAGTGAGCATCTTTGTAAAATGTGGACAGATTCCCATATGGTCTAGTGGTTAGGATTCCTGGATTTCACCCAGGTGGTATGGGAACAAAACCTAATTTCTACCTCTCAATAATTGTTGTTTGCTGGTTTGGTGTATTATTTTTCCGCTTGATGCGCCTTCCTCTGGTCTTGGAGGGACCTCCTTCTATCTGCTGCTCATGAATTCAAGTCTCTTGAAGGAGCAGAGAAAGCGTGCAAAGTGCAGCTGTCCTAGTCGAACGGGCGCCACCTGGCCCTATCAGAAGTTGTACAGGAAGGAGCCATTTGGAAAATAAAATGATTTATAGGAATCCTTTGTCAACAAGCTAAGAGGATGTTTATATCTGCTACAGTGCTGTGCCGCAGGGTTGTAATTCCTGATCCCTTCCAGGACCCAAGTGAGTCTGTGGATGCTCAGATCTCATGCACTATTAAGCTTGCCATGGTGCTAGGCTGGACCTCAGTAGCTGTACTAGAACATGTAGAGTATAGATTAAATCATAAATCCATATGCCAGAAGCTCTCTTAACCATGGAGGATGTTTGTTCAACTTGACAGGTGATATGCAGTTCATCTCTGACACTCAGCAGCAGGGCGGGACTGACCTACCCTGGGGCCACTGTGGGATGTGGCCTTTAAGGATTCAGCTGTCCTGGGTGCTGGGGCAAGTCCTATAAGTGCAATATAAGCACTGAGGTAAATCCAAGCTGGGTGCTGAGGTCCTGTGAGTGCAATCTAAGGGCTGGGCTAAGTCTTGACTGCAGTCTAAGGACTGGGGTAAATCTTGGGTGCTGGGAAAATTCCTGTGATTGCATTCTAACTTCTTACTTCTAAAGTAATTACTGGGTGCTAAGGGAAAGTATGGTCAGTGTAATCTAAGTGCTGTGATAAGTCCTGTTAGTGCAATTTAAGTGCTTGGGGGTAAGTCCTGGGTACTGTGACAAGTCCTGTGAGTGCAATCTAAGTGCTGGGGTAAGTACTGGGTACAAGGGTAAATATTGTGAGTGCAATCTAAGTGCTGAAATAAGTCCTGTGAGTGCAATCTAAGTGCTGTGGTAAGTCCTGGGTACTGTGACAAGTCCTGTGAGTGCAATCTAAGTGCTGGGGTAAGTACTGGGTACAAGGGTAAATATTGTGAGTGCAATCTAAGTGCTGGAGTAAGTCCTGTGAGTGCAATCTAAGTGCTGTGGTAAGTCCTGGGTGCTGGAATATGTTCTGTGAGCGCAATCTCATGGGTGCTGGGTCAAGTATTGTCAATGCAACCTGAGTGCTGAGGCAAGTCCTTTAAGTACAGACTTAGTGCTGGGGTAAGTCAATATATTCACCAAGTATGTACACAAGGTTATCTCTCACACATTGCCCTGATATATACCCCTGCACAGGGTAATATATGCCACCATTTGGCTGGTATAATGATGTTATGCAATGGGGCTGGTATAAAGATGTTTTGTTATGGGACTGGTATAATGACTTTATGCTATGGGGCTGGTATAATGACGTTATGCTATGGGGCTGGTATAATGAAGTTATGCTATGGGACTGGTATAATGACTTTATTCTATGGGGCTGGTATAATGACTTTATGCTATGGGGCTGGTATAATGACGTTATGCTATTGGGCTGATATAATGACGTTATGCTTTGGGGCTGATATAATGACGTTATGCTTTGGGGCTGAAATAATGACGTTATGCTTTGGGGTTGGCATGATGACGTTATGCTATGGGGCTGATATAATGACGTTATGCTATGGGGGGTATAATGACATTAAGTTTATGGGACTGGTATAATGACGTTATGCTATGGGGTGGTATAAGGACGTTATGCTATGGGGTGGTATAATGACGTTATGCTATGGGGTGGTATAAGGATGTTATGCTATGGGGCTGGTATAATGATGTTATGCTATGGGGGTGGTATAAGGATGTTATGCTGTGGGGTGGTATAAGGATGTTATGCTGTGGGGTGGTATAAGGATGTCATGCTGTGGGGTGGTATAAGGATGTTATGCTATGGGGCTGGTATAATGATGTTATGCTATGGGGCTGGTATAATTATGTTATGCTATGGGGGTGGTATAAGGATGTTATGCTGTGGGGTGGTATAAGGATGTTATGCTGTGGGGTGGTATAAGGATGTTATGCTATGGGGCTGGTATAATGATGTTATGCTATGGGGCTGGTATAATGATGTTATGCTATGGGGGTGGTATAAGGATGATATGCTGTGGGGTGGTATAAGGATGTTATGCTGTGGGGTGGTATAAGGATGTTAAGCTGTGGGGCTGGTATAATGGCGTATGCTATGGGGATTGTATAGAATTATTTCCAGGGCTGGTTAAATGCTCAACAGACAGGAACATCAAATTAGACGATGATGAGGCCTAGACACAAGGAAACCTGGCTGTCTCACACATATCCACAGTAAACAAGAAGTGCTGTGTCTGGTGTCACAGAGAGCAACTTCAGATTTCTATCTCTCTGCAGAACTAACCTTCCATGGTGCCTACTCCCCACTAGCTGGCCAAGAACCCTTTTCTCACCACTGCTCACATCTGACAGGAGACCTCTACATCACATGGACAGTGGCCTAGCAGGGGAAATTATTGCAAAAGGGATTATATTAATAGTTGTTTAAAGTAAAATGAAGTGAGGCTAACCATGTATATAATTACTTGTGACATAGATTAAAAACATATATCAAAATATTGGAAATCAGCACTCCCTCCATCGTATGTCCATTGGCCAGGGCTTCACAGACCCCCAATAACAACAAGATTCAAACAAAATGTCCAGCACTGAGTAGTGCTAAGTATTATATATATATAAGCTTATATTAGATTTAAAAATAGTTATTCCAGAAGAAACAAACAACATATTTGTATCAGTTGCTTTATTGCAATGTTCTAATATGGTTTGAGAATGTCCAATATATATTCTAATGGAATGTCCCTTTTCTCTAGAAATCATTTTAAATATACTGCATCTATAACATATTATTATTTTGCAGAAAAAATGATACAATTTGTAGCTTCGCCATGACTCTCTGTGCACGTAAGTTCCTGAGAATTTCCTAAATTAGCCGGCCTTGAGAAGCTCTTCTGTCGGCTGGAACATTTTCCATTCCCCCCCCCCCCCAAAAGACATTAATAAGATTTATGAGTACACTAAAAGCAACTTAGCTGTGGTCATTTTCAAGAATTCACACTGTCGTTTGAATCTCCAAACCCTCTCTAATCCCATGTCTGCTATAGACTAGTCATGCAGTGACACCAGGGCAACCAGGACCCTGGCTCACTATTCTCCATAAGAGGGATCTCTCTAATGTGATGGGGGGCATTAAGTACGGAAGATGAAAGACATCCCTGCTCCGTATGATTCTCCAATTTAAGCCAGGCTTGGGAAAAGTTTATTTTGTGTGGGGTGTGAAAATAGAAAAAAAAGGATACAATAAAAGTTCATCACTCATTTTCTGTGATCTTCAGCATCACATTGACCCATCGCTGCCTTAATGCTACATAACTGGTGGATCTGCTGCGTCAAAACTAAAGCCTGTCTGAAACGCTTCAGAGCCATCAACAAGAAAATCATGGCAAATACCTGCCGGGAAAGAGACATATGGAGCAGGGATGTCTGGGGCTTGGAACATTGGTGGACGAGTGGCAGCAATGGATGAGTGGCAGCAAAGGATGAGTGGCAGATATGGACGAGTGGCAGCAATGGATGAGTGGCAGCAAAGGATGAGTGGCAGATATGGATGAGTGGCAGCAATGGATGAGTGGCAGCAATGGATGAGTGGCAGCAAAGGATGAGTGGCAGATATGGATGAGTGGCAGCAATGGATGAGTGGCAGCAAAGGATGAGTGGCAGCAAAGGATGAGTGGCAGCTATAGTACAATATTTTTTTTTTTAATATCCCTGCACTTTTCGGATATAGCATATTTGAGGTCATGTTAAAACCTGGTATATGTGGATATAGCAGCACAAAGTTGGGCTATCTTCACATTCACCAATGCATAGTGTGTGCGCTGTGTGCTGGACCCGCACTTCTGGCACTTTCAGCACCAAAGCATCCCATGTATATAAAAGTGTTATTTTCCTGCACATGACATAGAATATAAAAAAGACTTCATTGCCATTACACCTTCCGTGCGCCTTTTTGGTACCTTCCCGTTACTAGCGTGTGAATGATTATTTATAACTAATCTCCAGTAGTGTTTGGTTTATATACATCGGCCTTTTAGTTTATGACTGCTGATGAATGTAACCAACACCTAAACCACCTGAGCCCTCTTATACTGACACGTACAACAGAAATTATCCCATGTGCCCATTCAGACCAGTCTTGGAAAGTTATCCTTTTGGCCCCAGGCACCCTGATACTTGAATGTAATTGTGTTAGAATATCATGGTAACTAATGTACAGTGTATAAATATATATAAATTATGGTTACCCTATTCTAGAAAAGAGGACACGCACCCGAATCCATTGTCATTGCACCCACAGCACCTGAGTGCACCAATATAACTTGCCACAGCACCCATTCCCCTCACAGGACTTTCATCATGAACCCAAATTGCATTGTTGCAGACCATGTACACCCTTCCATGGAAACAGTATTCTCCGATGGCATTGGGCTCTTTGAGCAGGATAATGCGCCCCGCCACAAAGCAAAAATGGTTCAGGTTTGTGGAACACAATAACGGGTTCAAGGTGTTGACTTGGCCTCCAAATTCAACAGATCTAAATCCAATGAAAGCATCTGTGGGATGTGCTGGACAAACAAGTCCAATCCATGGAGACCCCACCTCACAACTTATAGGACTTAAAGGATCTGCTGCTAACGTCTTGGTGCCAGATACCACAGCACACCTTCAGAGGTCTAGGGGAGTCCAAACCTTGATGGATCAGGACTGTTTGGGCATAGATTGGAGACCTACACAATGTTAAGCAGGTGGTCATAATGTTATGGCTGATCGGTGTACATAAGTATTCACATAGTTATGACTCAGTAATCAAGCGGCTGCATGCAGTTTTAAGGAATTCTAGCATAAAGCTATAGCAGGTTTTTATTTAGCAAATATAAATACATATTTTATCATTTTTATTTTCAATACATAAATTGAACACATTAAATAAAAAAGCAGTCCACTTAAAATAGAAATAAAGACACTAATCCGATCCAATTGGCTAACCGAGCCAAACGCTAGACGATTATTTGGATTATGTAATTTACAAAACATGGAAAAATAATTCAGCCAGAAGACGTGATCATTACCCATCCCCAGTGACAGGGGAACCGTTCCAGATTAAGCAGTTTATTAAATAAAACCAGAGAGAGAGGTCTTATTCAAAGTCCTCACGACCTCATGTGCGAAAGAATATGTTCGACGGGAAAGAAAAGATATGGAATTTTAATAGAACATTAAAGTCTCTGATTACTTAATGGTCTAATAAATAAAAAAAATGGCAGAGAATTGAGATGGGAATTTCAAACTTTAGGTCAATGTAGCCGAGCTGGATGCATTTAAACCTCATGATATATACAAAGTTTTATGCATTTTTAACCTCATTGGCATGATATACAAACCTGGATAAAATTACTTTGGGAGGGTAGGGGGGCGACAGGGAGGGAGAAGGAGATATAGGGATGGGTGGGCCCAGAATTTTTCTGATGGCAGCCCCGACTGCAGTTTGGCAGGTACTCCAGGAGAGGGGCGCTTAACAGGTAACCCTAGATAGGGCAGCTTGTCAGGTAAACCCTCTAGAGGACAGTTTAGCAGGTACCTATACATAGGGTAGCTTGGCAGGTAATACCTAGATAGGGTAGCTTTGCAGGTAATACCTAGATAGGGCAGCTTGGCAGGTAACCCTGAATAATTCTGCTATAGCAGGATGGTCACAGGAGAAGCTGAAACCTTTTCCCCAGTTTGTTGAGCCCTCCTGGACAGGGCTGCAGGTTCCTGGACCAGATTATAGAGAGATGAAGCGTCCAGCAATCTATCAGGAGGCCGACAGTACAGAGTTGTGGCTACTTATAGCATAAGGCATTTAAAAAAGTCCATCTGACACCACTTAGAGAAGCAACAGTACAAAACAAGTAGTGGGTGGCCATTAGAGGTAAAAGGAGGAATATGGCCATAGAAGTAGAATTTGCAATACTTGTGTCATAAGCCCACCACTGTTCGTAAGCCCACCAATCCATTTGAGGGAGGGGGAGTGGTTGAGGTTTGTGTGTGTCTCTGTTTGTAGTGCCAGCAATAGCTTCCCTTTGCCAAATATGGCCATTGTTTATCTCTGTCTATAAAATCATAGGGGCTGATGAAATGGATCAGTAGGAGGGGTTCTCAGTTATATTTATAGTAATAGGAGGGTGTGGGGAATACCATCATGTTTTGGCTAGGCAGTATATGGACACACTGAGGTTATTAAGAAGGTAGGAATGTAGCATTGGCATGTAAAGCTGCATTATATTCTTATATCCTCCCTATGTAATGGCCAGAGAGGAACTTCATTTTTTATGGTGAGAAAAATCTCACATAGATTAGATCGTCAGATGCCTCAGTGTAAAAAAAAAAAAGTATCTAATTGCTCAAATACGCAGAGAACAGCTGACAATCAGAGCTAATTAACAGCTCTTCAATCAAGCATATTTTAATAAGGCTATTTATGGATGTTTTTCCCGCTAATTTAAATACATTATTGAAATTGATTTATCAGTCTGGGGGAAAAACACTCAGAGACAAGGCAGAGAGGATGGGGGTTCTAATCAATTCTAAGTTTCACATTTAGACATTTTAGTACATTTATATATTCTATAAATTCTGCCGCTCACAGAAACCCTATATCCACCCAGGGCTGCAACTGGCTGGAGCAGGGGTGGGGAACCTGCGGCCCTCTAGATGTTGCAGGACTACATTTCCTACACTCCTCTGCAATCCTCTTAGCTGAGATGTGAGATGTAGTTCATCAGCAACTGGAGGGACAAAGGTAACCCAGGAGTGTCAGTTGTTTTAGAGGTGGATGTGGCCCCACCAACGCCATGAATAAAAGTGGATGTCTTTGGCAAGACACTCAGTATAGTCAACCTGAACTCAAGACTTCATCTATTACCACAGTCACAGATCTTAGCAGGGCCGCCATTATGGGGTTACAGACGATACAACTGCCACAGGTTCACCGGCCCTGGTGGATCCTAAGCAGGCCTACTTAAAAAAACAGCTTCCCGCCAGAAGCGCTGGCTGGGTTGATCAGATGATCTGCCCAGCCACCTGCCAGACAGCAGACAGCATGGTGTCTGTGCATTTCCCAGTCGTCCCATGCGGCCTCTCGTGCAAGGAGAATGAGAGGCAGCATGGTAGGATGTCTGAGCTCCTGGACAGCATACAGAAACCATCTGACAATAGGCACTCGAGAGGTTTAGGTGCTGGCTGGGGTAAGTCCTGAGAGTGCAGTATGGTAATGGGGCATGTCCTGGGGTGCTAGCGTAAGTCCTGAGAGTGTAGTATGCAATAGCAGTGCAGGTATATTTTTTATGAACTGGCATGGACATGCCAGTTGGCATGACAAGTCTACATCTATTGCACACTTGTTTTGAAAGTAGGAATTTCACCCGGCTGGTAAGAAAAATTGGTTTGAAGCCAATGTTAAGTGTATTAAGGCAATAGCATGGCTATGTTCTTAAAGATAAGGTGGCAAAACTATCTGTGAGGTCAAGCATCTCCCATTTTGTGGCATTTTAGTGGGCCTTCTCCATATTTAGTTACAATTAAAAGCAGTACAATGATAAATTATTATATTGGCTCCGTGGACCAGGTAAATACTGTTCTAGAGGCGCAGAGTCAATGCCTGGTGATGGATCTGAGGTCGATAAAATGAGTCCCATAATAACATTGTATGTATGGGCAATGGTAACATCCCTTCCTGGTTAAATACAATGTCATTATCATTTCAATAAACTAATTCAGACATATTTTTACAAGTAGTTGTAAACTTTAGTCTGATTCCGCAAACATCGCTGGCACGTTATGACATTTGTCATCCTTCTTGATGGCACACATAGTGCACACAGGTGTAATAGATATAGGCAGAGAGCCAATTAGGACCCTGTGGGTCCCAACCGAAAAGCTGTGGTGCACGTGACGTTGCGGTGGCGTCCCTGGACAATGCTTAATGAAACGTACATTTTCTATGTCAGACTGAGTCCTCATCTGACAGTGGGGACTCCACTGCAAGTCCGTGCAACGGGATCCGAGCACAGCTCATGGTGGGGGGCAGCAATGAGCTGTTAAATGCAAGGCGTTCTTTGCCGTCCTATAAGCTTTAAGGCACTAAAAAGTAGGACGGCATAGAACGACCTACAAGCGGGAGGGGTTAATACAGAGAAGACAGCGTTATAAGACATATAACAGATCAAGTTTTACTGCTGTGGAGCTCTGTGATACAGTCATACACTGACTGCACGTTACTATGTGGTTCATTCTCGTGGAGCTCTGTGATACAGTCATACACTGCACATTATTGTGAGTTTTACTGCTGTGGAGCTCTGTGATACACTCATACACTGCACGTTACTGTATGGTTCATTCTCGTGGAGCTCTGTGATACAGTCATACACTGCACATTATTGTGAGTTTTACTGCTGTGGAGCTCTGTGATACAATCACACACTCCACATTACTGTGAGATGAATTGCTGTGGAGGTCTGTGGTACCAAACACTCTTTTGCTCCATGAAGATTTAGGCAAAGGGATTTGGGTCTATAATGGGGACTGCCCCATCAAAACACTGTAACCATTTTTTCTTAAACCTCAACTGACCTTATCGCCATTGGCATTTGAAGGCTGGAGCTGTAAGTGGTTGAGCATCCTTAAACTTGTGCCCTAGCAAATGTAGATTTTTGCTAATCTTTATATAGTTCCATTCGCCTCATCCCCTATTCATTTGTTCCTGGTACCAACCAGACATGCCCAAAAAAAAAAGTGCATGATTAATGTTAAATAAACTTGGCATGGAAGCTTGAAAAAAAAAATTGATTGAAGAAACACAGAGACAAGTTTATATGCAGCAAAGTAATCAATAGGCAATAAAACGAACAGGTGTGTCAAGACAATGCTGCATCTCCAATGTCTCTCCTGAGTAATCCAGTATTCAGAATTTATTCCTGACCTTCATGTGAAGAAATTACTGCGGTAAATCCTCAGACGCCTGTGAATAGGCATTGTCGGGATGAGCTTATTCATTCTCTTAGTGAGTCGTCTTCCTATTAAATCCAGAGTAAATGTATTTGGGTTTTAAACAGAGAGCACCACATGTGATACATGTTAATCATGTGTGTGTTTGAAGGGACAGTCACTTTTGAAGTGGCAGATCCACCCAGCTTATATTCTGGATGATGTTTCATGAGTTTTAATACATTGGATTTTACTTTAATACAATTTGCAGCTCCCCTGTAGTTTTACATAGAAAATAATTTCATCGGGGCTTCTTAATTCAGTGACTTCCAAAACAGGAGGGCTTGGAGAGATAGGCAGGACTGTTGCTATGGAAACAGAAATTCTTATGAATGGGGACTCTATTTCGGTTTATAGAAAGCCAATAGTATTACATGTATTCCATAAGCCGAATGTCTATAAACCGAACGACATTCGGTTTATAGACTTTCGGTTTATAGAATACATGTAATGCTATTTCTATTCTATAAACCGAAACAGAATCCCCATTCATAAGAATAGGTCAATTGAGCTATTCGTATGAATGGGGACACTCTTACCAACATTTTACTTCATTTTGCAGCCCTTTCCAGGACTTTCCAGGACTTTTTTAGAGGCATTTTAGTGGCCAAAAGTTCGTGTCCCCATTGACTTCAATGGGGTTCGGGGTCAAGTTCGGGGTGAAGTTCGAGCACGGACCCGGAAATTTTTTCGAAGTTCTGTCGAACCTGCTGAACCCAAACATCCAGGTGTCAGCTTAACTCTAGTCAGCACGATTTGGGAAATCAGGCCATTTAGTTATCACTGAAATGCCTCCAAAATCACGCCAAACACATCCGCAAAGGGCTGAACCAAAGCAACCAAAATTTGACAGACCTTCCATAGGGAATAGGCTCAGTTTCAGTAAATTGTTACAAATGATTGTTGCAACCAATCAGTGTTAAGAAATGTTGGTATAACTAGTGAGCACCTGACAAGACGGCCATTTTAGAACAGGATTAGCAGCTAGCTACAGATACAAAAATAACTTTTGCCAACCGTGGCGAGCCAGGAATGTCAGCGCAATAGAATATGCTGGTCCCCCGGCCTCTAATAGCAGTAGAGATGGAAGGTTAGCCCTTAAAGGTATGCCAAGAATTTATCAGTGGATGAGAAGCAGGCCTTAGTTACACAATTATGCCTTTGCTAGAAGTAGGTGATGGGAGCAGCAGCAAAGTTTAGCCAGTGGAGACAGAACCAGCTCTGGCAGGAGGTCGTTGATGCAGTCAATGCAGTTGGTGGGAACAACAGGACTGAGGAGTTGGTGAACAATTATGCCTTTGCTAGAAGTAGGTGATGGGAGCAGCAGCAAAGTTTAGCCAGTGGAGACAGAACCAGCTCTGGCAGGAGGTCGTTGATGCAGTCAATGCAGTTGGTGGGAACAACAGTACTGAGGAGTTGGTGAAGAAATGGTCACATGTTAAATTACACTTGACAAGGGCTGGAGGAGTGGGAGGTTTCTTCTATAAAGCCGACTAGGGTTTTTTCACATCTATACTTATACATATTTTGTAGACCCTAATGTGTTAAATACAACAAATTATACTTGTTTTTCAGGAAAAATTGCATTACTGTTGTTGACACATAGACCTCGTTTTCTGACACCAACAAATAAACAATATCAGGTGCTGACACTAGAGAAAAAAATAGAAAGAAAAATAAAAAAATGGAGAAAAATCAATAGCCAGGTAAAAGAGTTGCGTCTGTCTCCTGTGCGCGGTTTCACAGAGCCCTCTTTGTAGCAGCACTCCAGAGAACTGATCAGCTAAGCTCTTCTCAAGAAGAGTTTGGACATTCCAAAATCCAAATTGAAAAAAAAAAAAAGAAATGAAAGGAACATCTTGCCTTTTCAGAGAAGGGGTTACGTGATAGATAGAAAATTAGATTTCTTTTTTCATTTCTTTTTTTTTTTTCATTTCTTTCTTGCTGAACTTCAGTGGAATAAAATCAGACATTGATTTTTCTTTATTTTATTTTCTGTTTCATTGGCAGGCTAATATTGTTATATTTAAGGGGGAACATAACTAATTATGAGGAAAATTGATGTTTCGAATGTAGTTTCCAGCTTTATAATGTGAGGATGCTCTGATTGTTTGGCAATGTGTCTTTACTTGATTTTTTTTTTATTTATAAATTGTTTTACCAGGAAAAAACACATTGAGGGACGAGGGGTGTATGAACAGAACCACTGTCGCAAGTGTTGTGAACGTTAAAAAAGGTGCACACATACCAACAAACACTGGTATATTAATGGGCAAATTGGCTGGGGCATATTAATGGGCAAAGTGGCTGTGGCATATTAATTGGCAAGTGAAATGCTGTGGGTGCAATATAGGTGCATGGCAAGTGCTGTGGGTTCTGTATGGTACTGTGTTAAGTCCTTTAGGTGCAATGTGGGTGGAGCGGAAGGGAATAAAAACATGAAATGCAAATTTTCAATCATTTTTTATTACATATGAAAATAATTGGTTCATATAAGTATAAATGAACCTAGTGAGAGAGAGAGAGATGTGTTTAGATATTTATTGTTTTAGAATTAATACAATTGTCACTTCGCGGGGTTCTTGTGTGTGGCATAATTAAGTGGCTCTTGTGTGTGGCATAATTAAGGGGCTCCTGTGTGTGGCATAATTTGTGGGCCTCCTATATGTGGCATTTGTTGTGGGGCCCCTGTATGTAGCATAATTTATGGGGCTCTTGTATGGCATATTTAATGGGCCATCTGACTGGCATTAATAAGGAATCTGTTGGCATGGTATTGGAGGAAATCCAGGGGGGGGTGACACCCTGAGTTATCGCACCAGGTGACACCAACCCTAGTGACGCCTCTACTTACTACCCTTTTTTATGTGGCCCCACCTCTTTTCCTTTTTGACCCTCCCCCAACCATGCCCGTCCTGTGCCCAGAAGAAGAAGAAGACTCCAGATCACTGTGGCACCATAGTTGGCTTCTCAATGTAATCTTTTTGTTATTCCTATCTGTCTTTCATTCTTCATGTCATTCCAGCACCAAGCCTAGTGAACTACAAGTTGTAGTTGTATTTTTTGTGTGTGTTGTGAACAGGAAAAAAGTTTTATTAAAAAATGTTTTAGCCAAGGCAGAGACAGCAACACGTAGAACCAAGAAGTGCAATAAACTAGCACATAAAATCCAGGAGTGATACAAAATATAGAAGCCAGCATTAAACACACTGACCTCGATCCAAATAGAGTACTCTCATTCATCATGGGCTGGTGTAGATTGAGACACGCCATTTCAGTCGGTTTAACGTCTCCTTAGTAAGTTACTGATGGTAAGAAAAAAAAATAGAGAAGCAAAATACAAATTGTGTTTTATATGAGAGCAAAAATGTTAACCTTTTACTGTATCCAAACATCTCTTAGACCCAATAGAGGGTTTTTTAAAGCAACATGATTTCTACATCTGCAAGCACGAGATGACACGTAACTTTCCCAAATAAAAAAAGAAAGTGTAAAGTGCAATACATTTCTGTTACTTAGCATAACATGAGTCGCTTCTATTAGATGATTGCATTGTGAGCTCTGCAGCAGGGCCGAGCCTAGGGAAACATGTCATCTTTGTGCTCAAACAGCTTGTCAGTACCATATTTGTGCCCAAATAGCTTTTCAGCTAATACAGCTGTTCAGACTCGATGTGCCCGTACCACCAAAAGGTTTTTAATGGAAATAAAATGGAAAAAGAAATGAGGGGGCAACCCTTGGAGTATACATAATGAGACACAAAAATACATGCCCTCCTTATCCAGTTTAGACTTAACTTTTATTACAAAAATGTCAAAAAAAAAAAAAGGGGGGGGGGGGGGGGTAGGCTGTTAACCATCACAGAAACCTAAATACCTCTCACAAATGACTTCAAGAAATAAATAACATGGGAGAGGGGAGATGACTGTTAATCAAGGTCTCGAACAAAATAAAGGTCACCTGAAAAAAACGCTCACAGACAAGCACAAATCAACATGTGCTAATTATAACGAGAAACCACAGTGAAAGGTGAACAATTTAAAACCAAGTTGATTTAAACAGCCAAATTACAACAGCTTGTCACTGCCATATTTATCCTCAAAGAACTTGTCATTTCTATCTTTGTGGCCAAAGAGCTTGACACTGCCTTCTTGTGTGCCCAAACAGCTTGCCACCGCCTTCTTTTATGCCCAAACAGCTTGTCACTGTCATCTGAGTGCCCACACAACTTGTGACTGCCTTCTTTTGTACTCAAACAGCTTATCATTTCCATCTTCAGTGCCCAAACAGCTCGTCAGTGCTATTTTTGTACCCAAACTGCTTTTTAAGTGCCATCCTTGTGCCCATAAAGCTTGCAAGTGCCATATTTGTGCCCAAACAGCGTATCAGAGCCATCTTTGTGTCCAAACAGTTTATCAGTGACATGTTTGTGCCCAATCAGCTTGTCAGTGACATTTTTGTTCCCAAACAGCTTGTTAGTGCCTTCCTTGTGCCCACACAGCATCTCAGTGTCATGTTTGTGCCCAAACAGATATTCAATCCCATCACATTATTAGTTTCTGCCCTGCCTTGTGGCAGACATTGCAAGTCCATGTCACGGACACTGGTGTCCACGTACTTACACCTTGTCAATCCCTGGGAATTAGTGGTACACATTGGTACACACACAGAGTTTGCACTACTATTAGGCGGGATTTCTCTTTCATAAATCACAGTGTAATCCATGGAAAGCTTTTCCAACAGTGATTCTCTGAGGAAATTGTTCAACCTCCAAAAAGAAACATCCCTTTTTAAATAGATTGTTGAATTCGCATTAGATAAAAACACACAGGCCTGCCTAGCCATCGATAAACCATAAAAATCGGATTCTGAGGCACTGAGGCCTGATCCCTGTACCAGGAACTCTAACAGAACAATCAAATACAACTCACAACAAAAAAAAAATATCCTAATCATTATTTCTGCTAAGGGGCTACAACTTTGAGAATTTACTACTCCAGAGAATATTTGTAATAAAAAAAAAAGAGTCCTGCTAAAAGGGAAATCAGCCGTATGAATAACAAGGGGGAACAATCAAATTAAAATGTCTTCATTTTCTTTCTTCATTTAGCATTCATGCTCTAGTAGCATAAAATTCAATATGTTATTATTATATATTTTTTAATGTTCATCTTGAATGATATTTTTCTGCTTGTTTATTAGACCCTTAGAGATCCGGCTGGTGTAAAAGGCCTTCTAAATATTGATTTTTTATTTTTTGTGTGTGTGTGTGTATGTTTTATATTAGCTCCTCTATCATTGCAGGGAATTAGTATGCGCTAGCACGGGTTTTCACCCAGAACTGTTTCTGAGCACATTTCCCAATGGATCGACCAATAAATATGCCTTAAATTGATGTCTGTCATGATATCTTTTTAAGGTATAGCTCCACGTAGCAGGGAAAAGTGTAATAACAGAGATGTCAGTTTCAAGGCTGACAGCGACTAGATGCGAAAGCCGTGGACCACAAATATGACATTTTAATGGCAAGGGTGATGATTCGTTTTTTTCCTGGGATGCTACATCAAAAAAGCAGTTCTTACTAACGAACAAGTAACAAGTAAACAGCCTATTGGCAATAATTAAAATTTAAAATTGTTTCTGCTAAATAAATCTGAGGTAAGCTAACACAAACATTTATTTTTTGCCTATTTTTTATTTTTTTTCACTGGCAAGACTACTTAGATGGCTGATAAGGCATGCAGTAAGGTAACTGTTTATTTTATACAGACAATTCATTGTTTTACTGGTCTATGGATATAAAATTGGTTAGCGTCTGCCTGTTATAAAAACAATTGTTACACATTGTCAAGGGGGGGCTACTAGGATGGGTAGCTCCTACCGGAATCAGTTCCATAATATACACTCCTCAGGTCCAGGAAAGTACAAATCTCCAAACGGGGCTATATAGTCACTGGTTCCCCACTAGCATATCCCAACATAGCGGACGAGACTGGTCGTGTTGGGTAAAATCAGAAGAACTTTTACTGATACATGGAACAACATATTTATACAGTCAAACATCTTGATAAGAAATAGAGTGAACAAAGGAATATTTCGGGATTAAGTTTTACATGGAATTGTGAATGGAGACAGTACTTGGGGGATTAAAAGTTAACATATCACACAAAGGATAATTACATTTGGTGCCATACGGGTTGACGACCAATGGGAACAGGGGAAAAATTAAGCGAGCAATCACTGGGGAGAGGCACAGTCTAGGGCCAGACTTGATGGCACCAATGAATTCAAGTCTCCCCTTTAACTGGGCAACCAATCAGCACAGCACCGACTAGGCCCCTTTAAACAAGCGACCAATCAGCGCTGTGCTGGACATTTAAACATTTTAGGCGAAATATGGCCGAACAGTTATACCCCACTAGCCAATCAGAGAATGAGAGACATAATTCCTCTCTAATTCGGCTCGTGGACCTTTAAACCACAGGCCAATCAGTAACATGCTGACACTTCAAATGTGGGGACCACCACCAGAGATCAGGCTTAACCTTTATTGAGGAACTTGGTCTCTGGCTGGTCATTTTAAGTAAATGCATTATATTGCCTCTCCTCTAACTGGTTTTTACCTTCTTTATACCCTGCAAAGAGAATTGTTTCAATCCCCTTTGTTACACTTCTGAACCCTATAGGGCTGGTGCAAGGATTTTTGCCACCCTAGGCAAACCCTCATTTTGCCACCCCTTGAATTCACCCCTTGCCCCTCACCATTCCCCTCTTACTTAAAACAGCCAGACAACAGCACATCAATCACATAAACACAATCTCACACATACACAAAGAGACAGTCACACATACAGTCACATTTACTCAAGCGAGCAGTTTTTTTTCTTGTTAAATAAAAAGTACATTTCTTAATGTGTCCCCCTGTCTGTCTCCTCTTCCTTCCCATGCCTGTCTCTCTCCTCTCTCCAATCCCATGCTTGTCTCTCTCCTCTCACCCTTCCCATGCCTGTCTCTTTCCTCTCTGCACTCATCTTTTGTCCCCCCTTCCCCCCCATGTCTGTGGTCTGTTGCCCCCCATGTCTGTGGTCTCCCCTCCTCCCTCCCATGTCTGTGGGCTTTCCTCCCTTCCCTCCCATGTGTGTGGTCTTTCCTCCTCTCCCTCCCTCCCTCCCTCCCTTCCATGTGTGTGGTCTTTCCCGGGGACGAGATGAAGGTCCGCCCCCTCCTTCTTTCAGAGTGCGTTTTTTTACTGGGGAGGAGCGGACAGTACTAGATCTACAGAGGTTAGACAGTGCTGCCCGCGCTCCTCATGCACAATGATCATTCAGCGCATCATATTTCCGATGCTCTGAATGTCAGTGTGCATGAGAAGCGCGAACAGCACTGTTTGAGAGCTAGTAAACATGCTCTGATAGAAGGAGGGGGCAGACCTTTACCTCGTCCCCGGTGAGGTCCACCTCCCTCTCTCAGTGCCACATTGTGGCAGAAAACTATGAGCGCGTGTGCGCCCCTTGCAAAAATGCGCCCTAGACCGGCACCTACATCGCCTATACGAGGCGCCGGCCCTGTCTCATTAAGATGATGCAAATGTTAATTGCCTTTAGTGGACATGGTCACCAATGTTCCTCATATTATGCAGACATGCAAAAAATAGGGGGTACTTTGATTCCATTCCTCAGTAATTAGTCTTTTGGCTGCTAGACAAGTATGTACTGCCAAGGCCGCTGGGATTGGGTCATAGAAGGCCACTTCAAATGGAGCCATGCAGCTGCTGGGGTGCTACTAAGACAGCAATTATTATTAACCTGGTCAGCATTACAATTAAATTTGATTGCCTTTTGGAGTCAAGAAGGATAGGTGAAGTGTTGAGGTCGAAGGTCTTTTATCAACCTAACTTACTATGTGACTATGTTAGTAACAAGGCAAATTTATGGGGAAAAAGATTTTCTATTCGAAATTTGTTTTATCATTTTAAATATTTAACAAAAATGTTATTAAAAAACATGTTACCCCGCCATACTTGCCCCTGCAGTACCAGGCTGACCCCACAATACTTGCCACATTACCAGATTGTACCCTCGGTAATTGCCACACTACTAGGTTGAACTCAAGCCATTAGATTGCCCCACCAGCAGATTTCTGCTACACCACCACATTGCCCCCATAGTACTTGACCCACTACCAGATTGTCCCCACGCCACCAAATTGCAGCCACTGTACATGCCACGCCAGCAGACTGGTTCCATTGTAGTTGCAAAAAATATACAAGATCCTCCCTTTTTGTACTGACGTCTTTTAGAATGTTTTGAAAGTAAGGAGGTGTAAAGAGGTGGAACAATTAGAGTAACTTCATAGCATTCTAAAAAATAATGGTCATTAAAAAGGAATCTGTTTGGAAATGCTCTAGAGATTTAAGACACAGATATAACAGTATATTTTCCTTGTGAGATGTTTTGAAGTGTGTTGTCTGCATCATTACTATCCCTTTAAGGTGATTAAAATTTTAAAGATGCTACAAGTACGCTATTAGTACACTTTATTTTTAGGCTGGGCAAATCATTAATGTCTACAAAATGTTGAGAGCTAGTGACCCTGACTTTAATTCATCAGGGCATGCAAAATCTATGAGAGTTCACAGTTCTGGATTAAATATTCTGCAATCAGCAAAATATATACTTTTTCAGTTATAATTGTAGTTTTATCATTTAGAATCAAATGCTAGCTTGGCAAATTGTATCTCGTTTGGCTGGCACTGCTGCAAATGAAAGACGAGAAGTCGCATTAATGATTTATACAGAGTTTTCGGCGGAGGCGAGAAAGTTATTATGAAATATTTGTTTATAGAAATTGCTGTGGATTCATGAAATAATAACCCTCTAGTCAAAGTCGTAGGGCTAATACAATGTAAAGGTTTAAGGAAAAGATGCTCTATGACCAATGGGGAAGTGAGACAAAGAGAGTTTTTAGAGCATATCCTATTGATTGGATAAAAGAATGTTTACAAATATTGACTTTTTTTAGGAAATACCTGCGTGCAGGATACGCAAAAAAACCAAACTGTATATTGTACAGGTTAAACACTACCACATGCATTTCACCTAGTTTGATAACTGGATTGCCCCTTCATCAAGTTCTGCTGGTTATTGCTTAATGTATTAAGGAATGCTATGGGCTATGTCTGTGTATGTGGTTTTCTGGACAGAGGTATATTGGTTATAGATAGATGTGGGCCTAAGTGTGATATACACAAGGCAGAGCTTAAAATACAGTCAAGCATGAAGTTGGTATCTGGCATAAAAACCTGTTTCTCTCATATGGACTGCAGAAAAAACTCCACACCACCTCCCACTAGAAGAAATGGCAACAGGACCTCAAGGATTATACTTTAAAAGGAGTAACAACTTGGTATATTGAAAACATCTTTGTGATTGGTTGCCAGACTAACAGATGCCCTTATATGGACATGAGCACATTTATGTCTCCCTTACAATTGGTTCTTTTCTTAGTTCTCTTTTCCGCTACATCGTGAGGGTCTTGTAGAATTGTTTCGTATTTAAGCACAAGGAAATAATCAACTGCTTCTGTTTTAATGTCAATTAATCAAGGCTTATACTAGCACGGCACATTGAAAGCCATGTCCTTCCTTGGGGTGCATGCATAACTACTATGCCCTGTTATTCAAATTCCTTCTTTCAGCCACAAATGGCCTTTGTCAGTACATAATAAATGAATGCAGCGTGAAACTTTGGCAAGGTACATATTTGGATGGATAGTGCTACAGCCTGCAAACCAATCCCAGAAGGAGGCCTTTTTGAAATCTCTATAGAGACCATTTCTACACGTTATCAGAGTACACCACGACACAAATCTAATTAAAAACAGATTATGGAAAGACTAAACCCAATCCTCGATAGGCATTACCTGCCCGAATTAAAGGCAAATTCCAGATTTCTGAACACTGACAACAGGTGAAAATGAAGCCCCCTGAAACGTTTCACCCCATTAAAGATTCATCATAACTCATGTCTTAAGCATACATAGCTAATCATATAATCAGACGAAGCCTGGCGTTACTTTATCAGCAAAGTATCAGACAAATCTGTAACATACAGTATTTCTACATTGTTTATTAATATTATTTTATACACAGAGGCCTTTACTAATCTGTAGTGCTGCTCAATGGGGTTGGGATAACATACAAATAATAAGGGATATCACAAGGGTTAGGAACCCATCTTGTTCATTGTGGGCATTTACTGGACCTTGTGATGGATTTTTTAATGATGTTCTATGGACCTTCACAGATCTCGCCATGGACATTGATGGACATCCACATACCTACCTTCCACGGACATGTTGCATATTAAGGTGAGGATTACCGTGTTTACCAGACACACAAGTGGTAACGTTTTCATGGCCAATGTCCATTTAAATCTCCACTTTGTGCAGTCTGGACAATATATTTTGGAGAATGATTTATATTTTTGAAGACCAATGTCTTTCTATTATGCAGTGTCTTCTTTCATGGGCTTACTGGTATGAAAAGTTATGATGTAGGATGTAATTTTTTCTTGTTTCAATCTTATCCATATGTACTTTGTTTGGATGGGTTCACGTGTGTACATGCTTCCCAGGATGTAATTGGAACCCAGAAGCTCTTGCTGAGAGCTATTCACTAAAAGGTGAGTTGCAGGTGACACGAAAATCACATTGTACTGACTAAACAACGCACCAGGCAGGGCCAATTGAGCTCTTCTAGAACAAGATAATTGGGTATGAGTGCTTTGTTGTATTTCGTAGTCGACAAGGACTAAAAGTAATTTGTAGAACAGATAAGTAATTACATTTTTCACACATAAAATCATACACATATACAATACAAATGTTGTATATACAAATAAAAACTTTATCCAAAATGAGAACAAATACATCAAAAAGAATAAGATGCTTCGTAATCTCATGGACCCGGGGGAATATTTTGTCAATCATATCCAGCCCCTCTCCTAAGGTCCTGAACGTCACAAGAAGGAAGAACCTGATGCGTTTTTCCGACAGAGAGGTTTTCTAGGAGGCATGTGATCAGCAGCGTGCAAGGCCTTCCTAATCCTCGAAAAGAGAAAAAAAGAGTGGCTTGTGCAAACTGGTGGTAATAGCATGTGCTGTCGGATGTCCCAGAAAATCTTAAGCCTGTCCACACTGGCCATCCATGCACAATGTATAGTTAAGTTGATGAGATGAAATGTTCACTGCAACTCACCATTTACTGCATAGACCTCAATGGTAAAACTCAATAAGTAAAAAAAAAATTAATGTGCAATAAATGGATGTGGCAGAGGCATTAATCTACACACACGCCAGATGTGTCAGAAAACTTGCTTATCCCACAGGATTCCGACACTTGCAATGCTACCACCACTGCAAGGGATTCTGGGTAGGGATATGCAAATAAGGTTAACAATGATCACCTTTTGCTTCGATATATACTTTATACATGGATCCCTTTGAGCAACTAAATGGACGTCTTCAGCCATCTTTCAATACACAAATATAATACAAAGACCTTGCATTTAATAGTTGCAAAAATGTATTCTACTGATGTATTACTCGGTTATGATTTTAATGTTGCATGTCTATGTGTCACCATTAAGGTTAGAGATTAGGGTTGGGAATAGGGATTAGTTATGAGGAATATAATTAGGAATTGAGTCTAGTCATTAGAGAATAGGGTTTGGGTCTAGTGATTAGGATTAGGGACTGGCGTTAGGGAATGGGGTTTGTGTTAGACATTAAGCCTAGGGTTGGAAATTAGGGATTGGGTTTAGAGATTAGGGTTGGGAATAGGGATTAGTTCTAAGGAATATAATTAGGGAATGAGATTAGTGATTGGAGATTAGGTTTGGGAGCAGTAATGAGGATTGGAGATTAGGGACTGGCGTTGGGGGATGGGATTCGTGCTAGAGGTTAAGGCTAGGGTTAGAAATTAGGGATTGGGTTTAGAGTATGGCGATTTAAATTTGGCCAAAATATACTGACATCCATTGCACCAGATATATCAATACCAAATCACGTACTAAGGCTGTATTTTTTTCCCCTTTGCTTCTGTTTTACAAAATCCCTTTTTATTATAAATTTCCATGTTTAGGAAGAGATATTGCTTTGTAAGACGAAACCATCTGGACAATTAGGCGCTTGCAGCCTTAATTAATTTCATGGCTTGAATTCCTCAGAAATGATTTGAAATCTAATTAATTATACTGTTGGGAGAATTATATCTGTATCAATTCCTGTTCGTATTGCATAAATAACCTCGGAGTGAAGTGATACCAGGTAATTATAAGATGTAATCGGAAGAGAGATACAGTGAGAGGCTTCGGTAGACAGAGTTTTTTTTTTTTTTAGCGTTAGGGAGATACTGCCTATATGGAATACTATACTAGACCATGAGTTGTGTTTTGACCATATGGAGCTATAAATCCACAGGACGGGTGAACAAGGTGTCTTCAAATATCGGAAATCCGCCAAGCCTCAGAGTAGTTGGTTTACAAACCAGTTGTAGTTATTTTGTAATGAATTTGTGCAGCGGAAATGGACTGGTCGGGAATATGTCTTGAGTAGAAGATCTGAAAAATGGACGTCAGACACCTGGAGCTTCTCATGCCCAAATTGTGCACTTACTGGTATAGCGATTCAGGAAATATTACTTGACTGGGGCCCACAGTATGTTCACGAAAGGTGGTTTGCACCTGTTTTTTTTATTATTGTGGTTGAGTTTTTTTTTTTAATGGATGTTTTGAAGGAATAATAAAGTACTGAACTTTCTTTTTACAAATTTGCAAGTGCCTCATAACTTTTTTTTCTCATTTTGTACTGGATTTTAGCCACTATTTCCAGGCTCCGTCAGCACTTTCCTTCATAGTTAGTGGAGAGAGTTTGCTATTACACCGAGATGCTGTCACTCATTGAGCCTCCATTGTTTCCAAAATCTTTTGGGAAGCAACTAGAGATATCACTCCGCTGATATTTTACCAACCAATATTAAGCATAAGGGTCATTTTATTATTCATGCTTGGTACTACCAGCCCAGTCAAATCCAGGTTCTATTACCTTTGTGTCTTGAATCCCATCTTGGGTCTAATTAGTTTTATAAGTGTTGTGTGACCATGGACCAGAGCATTGGCCAACCAATGTGCTTGCCATTAACTAGAGGTCCAGGTTTTTATTTGTGAAAGAGGGAACTACTGGGAATTGCACAACATTGAGAAGAGAATTGCAAACAGGTCAAAGTAGAAAAAAAATCTCCAATTCATCCACATCCTCAGGTCTTGTGGGAAAGAATGGTGACCAATGAGCAGTCTCGACTCACTTACACTTCCTCTTGAGCCATCACATAGACACAGATAAGAGGGATGCATGCTTAAGTTCCCTTTTTTGGTTTTACAAGAGTCTCTAGGACTATATACCGTATATTTCGCTCCATAAGACGGACCTGACCAGAAGACGCACCTAGTTTTTAGAGGAGGAAAACAAGAAAAAAAAAATATTCTGAATCAAATGTTGTGCTAAATCTCCCTAGCAAGTTAACTTAAAACTGTGTAACAGTCTTCTCACACCTGTTCTGCCCATAAGTTAACTTTTGCCCACAGATGACATATTATCCGGGCTTACAGTCCATTTCTTATAAAAGGACATTATATACTAGGAAGGGCCTCTAGGGTGAAAGAAGTCTACTTGGTTCATAAAATAAAATTCCACAGACCTTTATTTCTCCTCTTCGTTCGGATGTCAGCCTCTCAACACATCAGGATTTCTTAGCGCAGAGTGGACTGTAAGATTATCTATTTGCATTTCCTTCAGGTGATTGGTGACCGGGACGTTCTGAGGGACAGTTGATAGGAGACGAAAGGGGGAAGCAGCGCACCGCTGGACAGACCTGACACAGGAACCCCAGCAGCCTCCTCTCTGAAGCCTTCCCTCCTCCATGCCGCACGATCGCCGGGATCTTCTTTTCGCCCCTGCACTCGTGCTTTGCAAATCGGCTACAGGGACCGCACATTCGCTCCGTAAGACGCACAGACATTTCCCCTTACTTTTGAGAAGGAAAAAAGTGCGTCTTATAGAGCTAAAAATTCGGTGCTTTTAATTTACTCTATTTAGGTTATAAGATTAAAGTTTATTTTATGCCCTCTTTTGATTTAAGGGGTACACAGAAGGCAGAGACCAGGTTGCAGGTGGGTGTATTCAATTGCAATACCTACCGTTTTTTTTTTTTTTATTGTTAACTAAATCAAGCCATTATTTTTAAAGAACGCCTATCATTCTTAGTAATGTCTAAGGGTATTGACAAAAACAAACAAACAGTGGGACATGTAAAGAGAAGCTAAATAGGGAAGAGTGGAATATTTCTCCTGGGTTTAATAAACAAAGGCTATTGAAAGGTTACAATTAAATCCTACCTGTTCAATAAGGCATATTTATCGCGCAAACCAATAGAGGAGAACATTTTTATCTTAATTTAAATTTCACTTCTCGCAATGGTGAACCCGTATCAATAAATAAATGAAAAAAAAAAAAAATTCTCCCGTCCTTTGTGCGATTTCAAATTGTTCAGTGGTATCAAACTCCTTCATCATTTCCCTGTGAATGGAATTTACATTTTCTTCAATTATTCACCATCCATTCAACTGCAATTCATTCTTCCAATGTCATTAATCCCTCCATCACTGGCTGTGTACATTGCATTCCTTGGCGCCGGAGGAAGATACTGGCCTTTTCTGCCGTGAAGGGGTTAAACACATCTATTTTTTTTTTCTGAGCAGGGAACGGTTTTCTATTTGGCCCAAGATAATTAAATTTAACTTGGGTAAATTGTGCAGCTGCATATGAGATGAAGTCTTGCCAGAGGGAATACTTGGAAGGAGTTGTTCAAACTATTAAGAATAGATTTTCTCATTGTCATGCTGGAGGGTGAGAACGAAATCTCGTGTGGCTCTACGTAGAAGGTCTATGCCGTGTTCCCCACCCTGTTCTTTTTTTAATGGACCTTAAGAATTGCTGTACACAACAATCATTACTGTTTACAGTTTAGTTCACTGACAAAGGCAAAAGGAAAGGTTGTACATCCGGAGGTTTAAAGAGACACTAGCACTTACAGAAGATGTAACTAGATTACGTGTGCATTTAAAACAAACACATATATAAGACATATGCCACTGTTTTTTTTTCCATGTTTGAATTAATTGCATATAAAAGTAAAAATAAACTTAGGTGTCTAGCTCCTGCATCCTTTTCGTGAATTTTGCCCATGATGCAACGTTCTCCAAAATCCTCTAGCAAGTTTCTCTTTACAACTGTGGGCAGAGCCAGCATGATGATGTCATAAGACACACCCCTGCTCTCTTACTGACTCCTGTGTATCACTAGTGGGCAAGACTAGGTGGCTGTGTGCACCTTTTTTTTTTTTTTAACCTGCCTTCCAACACAATAAGTAAATCTTTCTGCAAGAGAGAGGAGGTTGACCTGATCAAACAGGATCATAACTCCACTTCTTGTGGTGTAATAGTTACATTACCCTCCCATTCAATGAAAGCTTCTTCTCAGAATTCTGACATTTAGACTGCATTCTGTGTCCCCAGCCCCATAGTAAGATAGTAGTGCTGTACATTTACTGTGGGGTCGCACCCAAGAAAACTATATTTTACAAAATGGAGGTGCCCAGTCACACTAGTTTAGCAAAATATTTTATTAAATATAGTCACATAACAAAAACAAAAGACATATCTGAAATCAACAATACCAAAAACAAAAAAAACTTACATTTTTTGGTGGGAGTGAGAATGAGCTGACTACGAATTCTCTGGGAAGTCACCTGCTCTTTGTGCTAAAAAGTCATAGGTATGAAACCCATTCCTGCTCCGCCCCTAATTTATCACATAGGATTCCATTTAATTTTTTTTAACGGATAGGGAATTCCGTTATCTCTTGGCTGGCATTCAAAATTTTTGAATGAAACACAGATGTCTAGAGGTGGTGAAGGTTTTTGAGCACACTTGTCCATTATTCTGTAGGAGATCAAGTTAATAATATTAGTTAATAATATAAAAGTCCAGTTCTGGCCTAGAATAATGAAATATATAGAAGGCCATCATGACAGAGGTTGTGAGTCATTCCCCTCACCCTGCCAGTTTATTTAAGTGTCCAATAAGGGCATGGCCAAGGGGTGGCTATTATTACAAAAGGGGGTTGGCCTTAGTCTATATATTGCAGGACTCCAGACAAGCACTTCCTCTTTTAAATAAAATTATGGCAAGCTCCCTCCTTCCCATCCCTATGAAATAATAGTGTTGGCGGGGGCCTCCGAGTTTTGGTGCAGTGCTGGGGTTTGGTCATCTGGGGTATGGCCAACCCAGGTAGGCAGCAGCTATGGAGCTAGCTGCACTGGCTCCCCATGGGCTGGTCCATGGCTACTGTGTAAACGGGAATGCCAGTAGTCAAAGAAGTCCTGGTTGCTAAGTCTGCGCAAGATACTCGGGGTCCTGATCCTAGGTGGGCTAGGAGGAATTTACATGCTACAGCTTAGGTGTACTAATTAATGTTTACGGTTTATATGTATTGTTTATATGAACACACTTATTTTGTTGGTATATATTATTATACCCGGTTATTAATAAATTAATTTTATGGGTATATTATTACCTAGTATGTTTATACAGCTATAGGTAGCTGTAATGTTACGTTGCAGCAATTTTCTACAAATAAATACTGCGACCTTTTCAAGCCACACTGTAGTCTGTCTATTTATTGGTGGGGGGGTGAAATAAATAATATTATTTCATTGATACTGATATAAATCGATAGATATCAGTCTTCGCCAATGAACTACCTTACTGGCGGTATACAAATATATTTATTAATTAAGTTAAGTGTAAAGTAAAAGTTCACACTCCTTGTTTTATGCAATATTACAATATTTATTAGGACAGAGGGATATAAGAAGCTATAGACAAATAAGCAGTTAAACCACTAGACAGTAATCAACATAGAATATAATATTACATTCTACATTTACATACTGCAAATACAAACTGCAATTTATATATATATATATAAGTTAGTATATACTGTTACCAAGCTAGTACATTGGTTGAATGGAAGTAACTACTTAACAGTGTAGCAAGCATGCAGACACGTGATACATTTAACACTCCTTTGGAATCACGTGTTACCAGGCAGCCGCCGAGAGATCGAGAGAGAGAGAGATGTTGTCCCCAAGGCACACCGTGTGTAAGAGAGAGCTTGCAAGAAGGTTGGCCAGGTCTTTTTACAAGAGAGAGCCCACCTTCTTTGTTGTACACACCCTCCCCCACAGCCAGTCTTCTAGTAGTATTTCCAGAAACCATATTGACTGGGGGAGGGGCTCGTAGAGTTAGGGACTGGAGGTGACAACTGGTTACTTGCCATGTGCTCTGGAGAGTGTAGACTCCATTAATGCCTGAGGCTAGATTGCAGAAGCTTATTCAGTCTTCTGCCCATATTAGAACACTGTATTAGAACACTGTATTAGAACACTGTATTAGAACATTGTATTGCCACACAGCAGATTAGGTTGCCAATCCTATCTCCGTTTTTACAGGGCGATGTATATCGGACATACCTTGGTCATGTTTTCCTTTATATGCAGTGCCAGTTGAAGGCCCTAGTGTGTCCTGAGTAGAGGCATTAGTATCCAATTTTGCTGCTATTAAAAAAACATTAAAATTGTGCAAAAAAAAACCCCACACCCAATAATTTCCCTGCTGTCTCGACAGCTGGGGCCTGTCACTTAGACGGTGAGATTCATTAGCCACTGGAAAAAGCAGCCCTTTTCAAAATAAATTAAATATTCCTAACCAAATGCCAAACTCACAAGATAAAGATAGGCTCATCAACAACCTATCGATATGTATGGGACATCTCAAACCATCCAGGATGTTTGACGGACGAGCTAAGAGCATTCTGCTTTCTCCCATTTTAGCATATTTAAGAATGTCTTCCTAACACACGTATAATAAGGTGACCCCTTTATAAATATACAGGTTTAGATATTTATTAAATTTAATAAAATTAATAAAATTTTAAAAAAAATGGTAGAAGATTGATTTTTTTAAGCCATGCTGCACTGTAAGAATCTTCATCAATGGAGCACAAACACTGTTCACACATACCCATAACCCAGGGGAACCAGAAGGTGGCCAACACTAGCCATGTGGATGACACACACATGTATAAACATATATACAAAGAAGATGACTAGTCTGGGGTGTTTTGTTCTATCTCATAATATGAAGTAATTCTAAATGTCCCTTCTTAGCAGCATTTTACTTAATGTCCTACTAAATATAACCTCAGCCAAGCTCACAAAAGTAATTATCATCTCTTCACCTGTCACATTTTGTAGCCTTACACTGATGCATTCGAGGTCCATAGTTCCTGGAGATAAGTTAGTGAAAGTTTTCTAAAGAAACATCTATCTCTGAGGGCTTGGGCCAGGTTAAAATGTGGGTCGTACTAACCTTTGGTCAACTGGAAATACTTTGTAGACAAATCCCACCAAAAACAAAAGGGTGAGAAGAGAAACGAGTGTACACACAGCATCAAGAAGTATCACATCTAGACATGTGCATTCGTTTTCGGACGAATGCATTTTCGTCCATTCGTCCGAAAAACGAAGAACGAAAATGCTAAGCTAACGAAAGCCGAATGAACGAATGGTTAATAAACGAAAATCATTCGTTCATTCGTCCATTCGTAGTACTATTGCATTCTATAAGCCGAAATAGAGTCGGTTTATAGAATACAATAGCATTTAACTATACGGAGACAGAGTCTCCATTCATAAATTTATGAATGGAGACAAACGTATAGTTAAAAGCCGACAGCCTATAAACCGAACGTTCGGTTTATAGACTTTCGGCTTATGGAATACATGTAATCCTATGGCTATTCTATAAACCGAACGTTCGGTTTATAGAATAGCAATAGGATTACATGTATTCCATAAGCCGACAGCCTATAAACCTAAGGGTACCCACGACCTTAGAATTAAAGGAAAGTAAAAAAACCCACGCGTCAATCAGTGTCTGACTGGGATTGCTGTTTTTTGTAGTTTGTGTCAACTGGACAGTGGCATCTCCAGCAAGATATCGGGGAAGGGGGGGGGGGGGGGCAAGAGGTAGGGTGACCACGTGTCTCGGAATGCCCGGGACAGTCCTGAAATGCACTTTATGTCCAAGGAAGCCTCAATCGGGGGCAATGCAAAGTCCTGATTGAGAGTGCTGATAGAGGGAGGTTTCAGCCAATCAGGTGGAACCTCTTAACTCTCCAGATTGTCTGAGAGTTCAGAAGGCTCTCCGGATTGGCTCAGTCCCTCCTTCACACAGAGCTCAAAGCTGCAGCATCCTGCCAGCACTGGGTACGTAAGGCAATAACTCTGATTTGTGTGTGTGAGTGACAGACTGTGTATGTGCAGGTGACAGACTGTATGTGTGTATGTGTGAGTGACAGACTGTGTATGTGCAGGTGACAGACTGTATGTGTGTATGTGTGAGTGACAGACTGTGTATGTGCAGGTGACAGACTGTATGTGTGTATGTGTGAGTGACAGACTGTGTATGTGCAGGTGACAGACTGTATGTGTGTATGTGTGAGTGACAGACTGTGTATGTGCAGGTGACAGACTGTATGTGTGTATGTGTGAGTGACAGACTGTGTATGTGCAGGTGACAGACTGTATGTGTGTATGTGTGAGTGACAGACTGTGTATGTGCAGGTGACAGACTGTATGTGTGTATGTGTGAGTGACAGACTGTGTATGTGCAGGTGACAGACTGTATGTGTGTATGTGTGAGTGACAGACTGTATGTGTGTATGTGTGAGTGACAGACTGTGTATGTGCAGGTGACAGACTGTATGTGTGTATGTGTGAGTGACAGACTGTATGTGTGTATGTGCGGGTGACAGACTGTGTATGTGCAGGTGACAGACTGTATGTGTGTATGTGTGAGTGACAGACTGTGTATGTGCAGGTGACAGACTGTATGTGTGTATGTGTGAGTGACAGACTGTATGTGTGTATGTGCGGGTGACAGACTGTATGTGTGTATGTGTGAGTGACAAACTGACTATGTATGTGTGAGAAACAGACTTCCTATATCTGTCTAGTATTGCAGGGGTTAAGTCCACTGACCATGCATATATCTGTCTAGCGTTGCGGTGGTTAAGCCCTCTGACACTGCCTATGCACAGACATTCACTCACTGATACACAGTCACTCACAGACACTCACCGATACACAGTCACTCAGACATACACTCAGCAATACACAGTCACTCACAGACATACAGTTACAGATACACAGTCACTCACAGACATACACTTACCGATACACAGTCACTCACAGACATACATAGAAACATAGAATGTGTTGGCAGATAAGAATCATTGACTGTGTTTACCTCTACCACTTCCACTGAAAGGCTATTCCATACATCCACTACCCTCTCAGTAAAGTAATACTTCCTGATATTACTTTTAAATCATTGCCCCTCTATTTTTAGACTATGTCCTCTAGTTGTGGTAGACTCACTGACATACACAGTCACTCACAGATAGACACTCACCGATACACAGTCAATCACACAGACACCCTTACACACATACACAGACATCCTTACACATGCACCCCCACAGACACACACACAGACACCCTCACACATACCCTTACACACACACAGATACCTTTACTCACACAGATACCCTTACTCACACACACATACACACATACACACACACAGACATAAGTCACCCTTATACACATACACACACAGACCCCCTTACACATACACAAACACACATAGAGACACCCTTGCACATGTATTTTATTTTTTTACCTAAAACAAAAAATGTTATGATGTTTGTCCCCCTCCCTGCTCATTTACCTTTCAGTTACAGGGAGGGAGACTGTGTCATACTGTCTGGGCTTCCATTCCCTGCAGTGGTATTTCTCTTCTTCTGAGGGTGAGGGGGCAGAGCATGTCTCTCGAGCTGAGATCAGTCCAAAGAGGTGTGGTTACCGCAGCCAATCACACGTGGGCTTCCTTGGCTTACGTTGGAGGAGGATCACGACGCGCCCACCATGTGCAAGCGTGTAGCAGCGCTAGCTCTGCATGCCATGCGGTGCCAGTCTAGGCGCCTTCATCTCTCAAAGCTATGCAGTGCCTGGGCATGGTGCACCCTTTGCACCCGCCCAGGATCGGCCCTGGGGCTAAGCACTATATGACCATGTAATGTGACTAAATCTCCAATTTCATTATCTGTTTGATCAAGACAAATGGTCACCCACTATGACTTGAAGAAAGGAGATTAAGTCCAAGACAACGGAAGTGATTTTTTACAGTATGGACAATTAAGATATGGAATTCACCGCCTGAAGAAGTGGTTCAAGCAAATATGTTAGATGCCTTTAAAAGTGGCCTGGATGTTTATTTAATGAGCCGGAGCATAGAGAGCTATGCATGTTAGTATAGGCATTAATATTTATTTACAAATGCAGAAAGAAAAGTCCTGCGCTCACTCCCATCAGCGGGCGGCTGCAATGACTACAGTACACATCAGCCCCAATATATAGTAAAAACCAAAGAAAAACAAAGTTACCTGCGCTCTCTCCTTTATCCCTATGTATTATTAAACAAATGGAGGTTTTTTAGTTACCTCCAATGGCCATGAGAGGATGAGCCCACCTGCCAACGTCAAGGCAGACCCCCCTAGGTGGGTCCTAACTCTAACCATTCACCTTGCTTCTTTGAGCCTCTGGCAAAAATCTCTAATGAGACAGAAAGGGGTGTTTTTTTATATACACCCCTATACATTATTAACCCTTAATAGGGCCAGAGGCTCAAAGAAGCAAGGTGAATGGTTAGAGTTAGGACCCACCTAGGGGGGTCTGCCTTGACGTTGGCAGGTGGGCTCATCCTCTCATGGCCATTGGAGGTAACTAAAAAACCTCCATTTGTTTAATAATACATAGGGATAAAGGAGAGAGCGCAGGTAACTTGTTTTTCATTAATATTTATTTACTGCTTGTTGATCAACAGCGGTAAACAAGGAATAAGAAAAGAGTTGAATTTGATAGAGCACGTCTTTTTTCAATCTAAACTACTATACATGTACATGTATCCATACATGCATTACTGTAACTATAATGTCATCTAGAGGACTTGGAACACTTAGTCAAACCAAGGAAAAAAATCCTTTAGACCCCACCTGTTGATTTAGTTCACACATAGTTCTCTCCCACGTCTCACAGTGATTCACTGTACATTAATCTTGTCCGTACTTATTGCAGCCTCTTTATCCTTCCCTCTGCTACAGCCTATAAACATCTGTATACCTTTCTCTTTCTTATCTGCTCATAGATAGGAAAGAGGTTTGACTCTAAGAGCCTCACTTTACAGAATTATTTTAGATCGGTCGCTCCAATATTTTAGTCAAATGAGGCGTTTACTCTAAAAGAAGAGAAGATGAAAGAAAAGTCAGCAGGAAGCCACACATTTAAGAGAGCACGGATGCATTAGAAGCTATAAGATACCGAGGGAGATGAGATTCCCTATCTAATGCACTGTCAGTCTATTGATTTCTCACTAACCTATTTGAATATAGAGTTGGACATGTGGCTGAATATAGAATGACCTCCACTTTCATTACATTTCACACAAACAACTTGTCAGCATCCATATACCTTACTTTATCACCAAAATATGCCTATAAAGCCAGTCAGTCACATAGCAAGATATTTCCAGCTCTCCTACAACTGTAATGAGTGTATCCGGAAACCATTCCCTGTTTTCCACCAATGTCATGCCCACTGGCACAGAGAAAAGATGGCACTATGAGCATGGGCATGCCATTTGGGTCCATCCTTGCTGTTCCGAAGCACTAGCTCTTGTGGGCATCAGTCATACCTTCTCCCCAGGACCTAATGCTTGAGGAGTCAAGTTGTATCTTCTCCACAGGACCTTTCGCCTATGACCCTTGTCCAAGGAAACTCACAGACATGGAGTCCAATCTTTAAGGGCCCATCTCAAAACCATGACAAATATGTTCCCAGAAAAAAAAAAGATAAGAAGAGGGGGTGAGAGAGTTTAATGGTCATGAAATCATAACGTACACCTACTTAAAGAGTGGAGTACATTTAATATGAATTATTTCTGTCTTACACAATCAACTTGCAATTTTCTTTAATTAGTAAGACAGTATTCACTCTCTTTAGCTATTTGTGAGAGACAGTAAGAGAACAAAGGGTGGTCGGGTCCTATGCTATTTATGCATTTTGCAATGCAGCTCCCATGGCTAGTTGTAGATGTGTTAAAATAAAAATGTTTAACCCACGCTAATTTTCTAATGAATCTGCTAATAGCTGAGAGCAAAACACACAGACACCAAGACATAAAAGATACCTATAGCAGGACAGGGTGTGGCAACATTTAAATAGCGGAACAAAGAAACAAGAAAGAGGGTACAAGGAAAACGTGGGATTTAACAGAACAACAAATGGCAGGAAAAAAAGAAATGGAAGAAAATAAAGGCACAAAGAATCCTTTAACATGAATCAGGAAAGAGTCCCAACATGGGGTGTAAGACAGGGCAAAATTATAAATGGCTTAACAGGACTCTAAGACAGAGCAGCCCCTAACAGGTCTCTGGGACAACGTAGCCCATAGCAGGGCTCTAGGACAATACAGCCCACAACAGGGCTCTAGGACAATTAAGCCCCTTGACAGGGCTCAGGACTGCCCATTAACAGGGCTCAAGACTGCTCTTGAAGGGGCAGATTCCAGATTATAGCTAGACATGATCAGGTGAAGGTCTGTGGCTATACTTGGGCAGGTGCCGTACAATAATTGGACTTGGGCAGGTACCAGCCTATGGCTAGACTTGGGCAGGTGCCGCTCTACGGCCGGACTGGGCAGGTGATACAGGACACAAAAATACATATAAATAAAAACAGGAGAGAGCATAAATTACAAAGTAACGAGCCAAGCAAAAAAAAGGATACAGAAATAATTCGATACAGCCTGGATGAGCCTGGGCATGGGTTGACTCGTGACTAATTCCTATTTCATTTTCCTGCAGTTCTCTCTTTATCGAATAGACCCTTTAAATAGACTGGATATTTAGACATCTTTCCAAACAAACAAAGTTTCACATACAGCCCTTTACTTACCATACCACAAAGGGGCAGTTCTAGATTTTTGAGGGCATCAAGCAAAAAAAAATCAGATGGGGTGCCGTGTCAAGTATTCGGTCCCTCTGCCTTTCACATTACATGTGCTCTGGTGGCCTAAGGGGCAGTGATTGTAAATTACTTTATACTGAGGTCTGTAAGTCTAGCAAATTATCACCATCAACAATGTCGATGCCAAGCCCCAGGCAAAGAAGACCCAGACACTGCCCCTAACAGGGCCGATCCTGGGCGGGTGCACGGGGTGCACCGCGCCCATGCGCACCGGGAGGAAAGGCGCTCCGATGAGCACCTTTCTCCCTCATTCTGGAGGTGTGGCCTGCGGTCACCTTAGGTGGCCTGCGGTCACCGCACCTCCTAAACTCATTGAGGACAGCGCGACGGGTGCAAGCTCCGCCCCGTCGCGCTGTCTGATTGCCGGATGTCTGGTGACATCCGGCAGAAGAACTGCATGACGGTGTTCTGCCTCTGCAGACACCGTCCGGAAACGTCCTCCTCCCTCCAGGGAGGGGGACCGATAGTAAGACGTGCTTTTTTTTTTTTTAAAGAAAAGAAGTGTGTGTGTGTTTCAATGTGTATGTCAGGGTGTAAGTGTGTTTTTCAATTTGTGTGTGTGAATGGATGTGTGTGTGTTTCAGTGTGAATGTGTGTTTCACTGTGTGTGTGTGTGTGTGTGTCACTGTGAATGTGTGTTTCACTGTGTGTGTGTGTGTGTGTGTCACTGTATGTAAGTGTGTGTGTTTCACTTTGTGTGTGAATGTATGTGTGTGTTTCAGTGTGAATGTGTGTTTCACTGTGTGTGTGTGAATGTATGTAAGTGTGTGTGTGTGTGTGTTTCACTGTGTGTGAATGTATGTGTGTGTGTGAATGTGTGTGTGTGAATGTGTGTTTCATTGTGTGTGTGTGTGTGTGTGTGAATGTGTGTTTCATTGTGTGTGTGTGTGTGTGTGTGAATGTGTGTTTCATTGTGTGTGTGTGTGTGTGTGTGAATGTGTGTTTCATTGTGTGTGTGTGTGTGTGTGTGTGTGAATGTATGTAAGTGTGTGTGTGTGTGAATGTATGTAAGTGTGTGTGTGTGTGAATGTGTGTTTCACTGTGTGTGTTTCAGTGTGTGTTTCACTGTGTGTGTGTGAATGTATGTAAGTGTGTGTGTGTGAATGTGTGTTTCACTGTGTGTGTGAATGTATGTAAGTGTGTGTGTGAATGTATGTAAGTGTGTGTGTTTCACTGTGTGTGAATGTATGTAAGTGTGTGTGTGAATGTGTGTTTCACTGTGTGTGTGTGAATGTATGTAAGTGTGTGTGTGTGAATGTGTGTTTCACTGTGTGTGTGTGAATGTATGTAAGTGTGTGTGTGTGAATGTGTGTTTCACTGTGTGTGTGTGAATGTATGTAAGTGTGTGTGTGTGAATGTGTGTTTCACTGTGTGTGTGTGAATGTGTGTTTCACTGTGTGTGTGTGAATGTGTGTTTCACTGTGTGTGTGTGTTTCACTGTGTGTGTGTGTGAATGTATGTGTGTGTGTTTCACTGTGTGTGTGTGTGTGTGTGTGAATGTATGTGTGTGTGTTTCACTGTGTGTGTGTGTGTGTGTGTGAATGTATGTGTGTGTGTTTCACTGTGTTTCACTGTGTGTGTGTGTGAATGTATGTGTGTGTGTTTCACTGTGTTTCACTGTGTGTGTGTGTGAATGTATGTGTGTGTGTTTCACTGTGTTTCACTGTGTGTGTGTGTGAATGTATGTAAGTGTGTGTGTGTGTGTGTGAATGTGTGTTTCACTGTGTGTGTGTGTGAATGTATGTAAGTGTGTGTGTGTGTGTGTGTGAATGTATGTGTGTGTGTGAATGTGTTTTTCTCTGTGTGAGTCAATGTGTGTGTTACTGTCTGTGTAAGTGTGTGTACATAAGTGTGACTGTGTGTATTGCTCTGTGTGTGTATAAGGGTGTCTTTGTGTAATGGTGACTAAGTGCAAGCCCACCATCAGGGGTCCAGGTCACAACAGAAAAAAAAAAAAAATCCCCTGTGTTTAGCAGGTCCGCGGCTGTGTGGGAAGCGTTAAGCGCTCCCCTCCAGCCGGGGACCTGCTAAACAGAGCAGAGCACCAGGAGACAGAGCAGCAAGGAGGTAAGTACTGGGGAAGGGTGCAAATAACAAGCATAACGCTGGCATTTTAAATGGCATATTGAAGGGCAAAATATTGGCATATTAAATTGCAAAATACTGGCCTATTGAGTGGCAAAAGAATGGCACATTAAATGGCAAAAGAATGGCATATTAAGGGGCAAAATATTGGCACAGTAAATTGTAAAATACTGGCATATTGAGGGGCAAAATATTACTGGCATATTGACCAACTGCTCCCAACCACCCTCCATATTACACTAGACTGGGATAACATGCTTGTTAGAGTAGGTGGGGCGAGTGGGAGACATTGTCGGCGGGGGGGGGGGGGGGGGGAGAAAATGTGTTCAGTAAGGGGCCCTGAAATTCCTAGTGGCGGCCCTGACTAAGTGTGTCTGTGTAAGTGTGACTGTGTGTATTTATGCATGACCCTGTGCGTAAGTGTGGGTGTGTATGTAGGCAGGGCAACTTTAACCGGTTAAAGGGGCCACCGCTGCCCACTTGACAGTCCCCATCCAGTCGGCGGCTATTTCCCGCCTCCTGCACTGAGTGTGCATAGACGGAAGACTGTGCGGAGGAGACACGAAACAGCAGCAGCAAGGTGAGTACTGGGGAATGGGGGGAGGGGGTAATGTTTTTCTTGGGAAAACTGGTGGTGGCATATTAATGGACAAAATGACACTGGCATATTAGTGGCCAAACTGACACTGGCATATTAATGGTCAAACTAACTGTGCTATATTATTAGATAAACTAACTGTGGTATGTTAATGGGCAAGCTATCTGTGGCATATTAATGGGAAAACTATCTGTGGCATATTAATGGGCAAACTGGCAGTGGCATATAAATGGGCAAACTGGCTGTGGCATATTAATAGGCAAATACACAGGATTATGAGGAGGGAGAGACATACATGTGAGTTATGAAGAGAAAGAGACAGCAGACATGGGTGTATAGAAGGAGAGACAGACATGCAGAAAAAAAGACCACCATGGGGAGCATGAGGAACAGAAAGATAGACATGGAAAAATATATGGGGTATTGAGTTGAGAGAGAGTTATACATGAGGGTATGAGTGGAGAGAGAGAGATACATGAGGGTATGAGTGGAGAGAGAGTTAGTAAACACAGTCAAGGATTTTAAGTATGCGTGGGATAGACACAAGGCTATCCTAGCTATAAGACCGGGAACAGGGGACTAATAAAAGTACTCCAAAAAAATTGGGCAGACTAGATGGACCGAATGGTTCTTATCTGCCGACACATTCTATGTTTCTATGTTTATATATGAGGGTATGAGTGGAGAGAGAGAGATACATGAGGGTATGAGTGGAGAGAGAGAGAAACATGAGGGTATGAGTGGAGAGGGAGAAAGGCATGGCGGTATGGGAAGAGAGACAAGTGAGAGACTGACTTGGTGGAATATTATTTATTGCTCCTTGTGTACTTCTTTTCCAATGATGCTCAGCCAGACTAATGGGAGACTTTGGCTGGTTGGACATCATGGGAACTGTAGTTAAAACTGCTAGCCAGCAAAAATTCTCCCATGTTGCTGGCTGAGCATCATAGACATAAATAAAACCACTACACTGTTTTACGGCCAAATAAATATCTTTATTTAAAATAAAAGCTTGTGTTGGTCCTTTATCTAAAAATAAAGTTTGTGCTCTTCGCAAGAATCCCCCTACCCCAATAATGAAAAATTGGTATGCCTGGAACATACATGTGTAAAGGGGAGGGGTTTATCATATAGCCACGCCCACCTGGGGGCGCCCAAAAAATCCTGCACCCAGGCGCCCGTGACCCTAGGATCGGCCCTGGCCCCTAATTTACGTATAAGGTAGCACCGGCCCTAATTCCATATTCTAAAAGTAGTCTCCTCTTACAGAGCTCCAAATAATGGCAAATAAACTTCAAACCTTCGTCTGTCACTGCTGCTTTGACTAAAATGTCAAGAATGTAAGTGTATTTTAGTATGGTGAAATGTATAAGCCATATACTGTACGTTTTTTCCAGGGGTTTCTAGAATGTATGTGTATTTAATTTTTCATATGTACAAATTACATTCTATTGTACCTGCTCCCCCCGGACATACTTGAGAATGAGAGAAATCCCAGAGTGTTATTGCTGATAGAGCACGTTATAAATAATTAATACCTGTGTTTCTCATCTCATGTCCCCCAGTACTTGGTTTCATTTTGGATCCTTTATAATTCGTTCTGTTTTGGGTAAACTAAAAACCAGATGCCACCAGAAATAAAATATACAACTTCCAGACGTCAAGCAATGTTCGAGAAGATGTGGGGCATGGGATAAATCAATCAAGTGCGCCAATATGTTCAATAAATCTCACAGCCCAATAGTACCACCGGCGTGATCCTAAAAAATATACTCGAATAATACTATGGCGTCTATTCAGTCAACAGTAGATGGTGGTGAACTGACAAGGAAATGATAATAAATTAGCAATTAAAGGACTACTGTAGAAAAAGATGAAGTTGTGTTTAATTAAAGGATTGCATCAAGTGTAGGCCTTTTATATAGAAATGCTTTAATGAAAGAATACAAATAAAGTTCCTTATTGAGCCTTCTTTACCCCATATAGCTCTACCAGGAGGCAGACATTTTGTTTAGAATTTTTGGTCAGATGGGTCTGATCTTCCTTCAGCTGAGGGAAGATCTGACCCAAGATTCTAAACAAGATGTCTGCCCCCTGAGAGAACAATATGGAGTAAAGAAGGCTCAATAAGGAACTTTATTTGTGTTCTTTCATTAAATATGTTCTTTATAAATCATCTACACTTGATACAATCTTTCAATTAACCATAAGAAACATAGAAACATAGAAACATAGAATGTGTCGGCAGATAAGAACCATTCGGTCCATCTAGTCTGCCCAATTTTTTTTGAGTACTTTTATTAGTCCCCTGTTCCCGGTCTTATAGCTAGGATAGCCTTGTGTCTATCCCACGCATGCTTAAAATCCTTGACTGTGTTTACCTCTACCACTTCTGCTGGCAGGCTATTCCATACATCCACTACCCTCTCAGTAAAGTAATACTTCCTGATATTACTTTTAAATCGTTGCCCCTCTAATTTAAGACTATGTCCTCTAGTTGTGGTAGTTTTTCTTCTTTTAAATATACTCTCTTTCTTTACTGCATTGATTCCCTCTATGTATTTAAATGTTTCTATCATATCCCCCCTGTTACGTCTTTCCTCCAAGCTATAAATGTTAAGATGCTTTAACCTTTCCTGGTAAGTTTTATCCTTCAACCCATGAACCAGTTTAGTAGCCCTTCTCTGAACTCTCTCCAAAGTATCAATATCCTTCTGGAGATACGGTCTCCAGTACTGTGTACAATACTCCAAGTGAGGTCTCACCAGTGCTCTGTACAATGGCATGAGCACTTCCCTCTTCCTACTGCTAATACCTCTCCCTATATAACCAAGCATTCTGCTAATACCTCTCCCTATGCAACCAAGCATTCTGCTAATACCTCTCCCTATTCAACCAAGCATTCTGCTAATACCTCTCCCTATGCAACCAAGCATTCTGCTAGCATTTCCTGCTGCTCTATTGCATTGCCTACCTACCTTCAAGTCCTCTGAAATTATTACTCCTAAATCCCTTTCCTCAGATGTTGAGGTTAGGACTGTACCAAATATTATATATACTGCTCTTGGCTTTTTATGCCCAAGGTGCATAATCTTGCACTTGTCCACATTAAATGCCAGTTGCCACTGCTCTGACCATTTTTCTAGTTTAGCTAAATCATTTGCCATTTGGCTTATCCCTCCATGAATATCAACCCTGCTGCAAATCTTTGTATCATCAGCAAAAAGACATACTTTGCCAACAAGACCTTCTGCAATATCACTAATAAAAATATTAAAGAGAAATAAGCACATTTTTGCTACAGTTGTCCTTTAGCAGAGAAGTTGGAAAGGGTGGGAAGTTGGAGCTTTGTTCAGCTATTAATCCCTGTTTTTTTGCCCCCCGACAGTGCACCATAGTGCACATACTATTAAGTGAAGAGACCTTAATGGGGGTTATTTTCAAAAGTCAATCAAGTCTGTGGCCAAGTTCTAAAAGTAGAGCAATCACCATGGAAACCAGTAGAACATTCCGGCAGCTTAGACTCCTTTTAGAACATTGCCCCAGATTTGACTTTATAAATAGCTGTAGAAGTAGTAAAAAGGTGTGCACTCCACGCTCCAGGATGGTGAAAAATAAGGTGCTTTATTATCGTTAAAAATTATGCATACAGACGAGATGAATAACATCCATGGACTGGTAAGTCAAAATGCAGGGGGAGGACCACCTGACGCGTTTCGCGTGTTGCCACGCTTAGTCATAGGTATATTACAAGTGGACACACAAAACTTAAATATGAGTGATCAACCAATGAGTGACAAATGTGTTGATTGTGTATTGGGTGCACCTGTGCAGAAAGACCAACCAATCAAATAAAGAGGAAGGGAAAAAAAAACAACTATACAAAAGAAGGCAAGTGTAAAATGAGTGTAAAAGTGTGTAAAGTCAAATTTGAGAATGTAAAATATGTGTAGAAGTGAAAAGTATGTGAGGTGAAAGAGAAAAAAAAACCACAAATAGATCAATGAATGAAATATAGCAAAATATGACTAAATGTGAGATATATCTGAAATGAGTGGGAAAATATAGAGAGATATGTGTGAAGAAAACAAAAACAAACCAACTATACAAAAGAAGGCAAGTGTAAAATGAGTGTAAAAGTGTGTAGAGGCAAGTGTGAGAATGTAAAATATGTGCACATGCTTTATTAGCAGGATATTTGTCTGCAATGTTGTCTTCTTATATATGTGTATATTTTTATGTCAATTTTAGGAGTAGTCTAATCCATTTTTATCTCTATCTATACATTTTGATTTTTTTTTTTTAAATGTATATTTTATTCGCACCTCAAAGACAAAAAACCCCAAAAACGAATCAATATCAATAAAGTGATAACAAGTTGGGGTGTCCTTTTTTTCATGAGTTATATCATCTAGACATCAATAATATATCGTTTCAAGGAGTACTGAGACACACAAATTACAAATACAGATAGTAGACTTTTGTCAGACCAACAGAGATAATCACAAAAATGCAAAAACATATAAAATACAAAAAACATGCAGAGTGATATTAGTAGAAACCCGTCAGGGTATTGTCTATCATCTTAACCGACTTTAGGCAAAAAAGAAAAAAATATCAATAGACCATAAGAGGATCTTTATCTAATAAGATAACATAATTAATGAGTACTAGCGGGTTCAGATACTGCCTATCCACGACTCACCATAATTTAGTTATAAGAAAGGAGAGCATGGGAACAGGGTAACCCCAAGAGAAGGGTACTGGCAGCAACAAGATAGTGCTACACGAAAATGGGGCTAAACGGTAAAAAAAGAGATGACCCAACTACCACATCTACCAACTGGAGGTGTGGAGGTGCCCTGTGGGAGTCAGAGCCACCAGGGTAGAGGGGACGCCGACTCGTTGCATACATCAAAATTTAACCATCATTAGAAAACTGGTAAAAAAAATATATGTTGAGAGAAAAAGCAAAAAAAAAAATACATAAAAATAAGTGCAATGGCAGTCATATTATGTAAAAACGTCAAAAAAGCTAAAAGCTGCATTGGAGCAGAACATCTAAATCTTGAAGGAGAGAACTAGTTAAACCGAGACTGGGGGTTCCGTTGGTGAAGTCTCCGAAACTGAGGAATCATCCTGTGGATGTGGGATTTGAGGAATATTCAGGCTGGATAAAAAGGTAGGAATAGCCAAAGAGTCTTCTATGGAAAGGAGTTTATATCTTTGAACACAGTTAGCGATGACAAAAGACCCAACCGATATTTTATGTCCAGCAACCATAGATGTATGGTTTCATATATCTCCTCCAAGCCAAGGTTGATGGTGCAAGATCCTCCAAAAATTGTAACTTGCTATTCTCGAAAAGTATCCACTGTTGATTTCTCGTTGCTGAGAACATAGCTATTTTGTCGGCTGATGAGCCTAGCTAAACAATCATGTCCCTGGGGGTATCTGTAGGGGCTTTTTTAATTCTGAAGTAGTCCAAAACTAAAACAGGGGAATCCACTGGATATGATGTCAAGTATTGGAACAATTTTACCAGGAAAGAGTGTGCCCAACTGACTCCTCAATCCCTCTGATACGAATGTTCATCTGTCTAAGCTATGTGTCCAGGGTGGCCACCTGTCTATTAAGACCATCAATCTGCTGCGCCATCGATCCCATTTGGACCTTCATGTCAATTTGTGACTGGCTCTGGACTTCGTTCTCCGCTTCTATAGAGGTAATCTTCACCTGTAGGGACATTACCTCCGAGCGTACTGTCAGGAGTTCAGATTTCACCATCTTTTGAAAATCCTGGAACAGGATCTTTAAGTCAGCTTTGGTCGCCAGTTCAGCATCTGGGCCACTGATTGCTGCATGGTATTGGGAAACGGGCATCAATTTGTCCGCCAATGTGTCCGAGGAGCCATCAGATTCCTTGTGTTGCGTGCTCTTCAAGCCTGCGTCATGACTCGGCTGAGGCCTAGGTGGTCTCGTCAGTAGAGCTCCAATATTGGCATTTTGGACTGTTTGCAGTTTATGTTTTTCTATTTCCTTTTTTTATTTTTTATTGCCCCTGTCTCCAGGAACCCTAGTTCCAAAGGTTTTGTGCGGTGAAGCCATGCCTAAGTATAGATTTTCAGCTTGTGGATTGGGAGCTCAAGCCACACACGACCACCGCTGGCTCTGCCCCTTATACATTTTGATTTTAAGTGTCCATACACCTTGTTTTTTGTCTTTTTTGTGTTCGATAGAGACTGTCTAACTACATCTCCCATACTCCCCTGCCAGTCTCTTAGGAGACTAATAGGGTCATGTACTAAGCAAGTGCAGTGGGAAAAAAAAAGTAGGGAAAAGATGAATAAAGAGCAATTTGAGACTGTTTGTAACATTTTGTGCTTTTTTTTTTTTTTTTTACTGATTTGCGTTCCGTTTATTTTTATTTAGAGTGCATGTATGTAGTACAGGGGAAGATGTTCCTTACATGTATAAAACCCAACCTTTACCCACAAACCCCCCCAAATAAAAGACGCCAGACTTAAATTGGATTTAAATTAGGCCACAGCTTTATTAACATAACAAATAACTGCATGAGCCACCAACTATCCTCCATTTATTATTTCACTTATAACCTTCTGAAATATATAAATAGATCACAAATATATAACATTAAAATATTAAAGACATCATACAGTTATAACTAGTCCTTGCCAAATAGTCCCTAACACATAACAATCCCGACCTTTTAAAACTAAGGTCCCTACACCAAGGTAGCCCCCCTCCCCCCTCGTCCACATCACCTCATTTCTTCTTTGCCAACCTAATGCTAACCACCAGCCGACTATTAGCTCGGTGGGCACGGCCGTTAGTATCACCTACATTTTATCCGAGGTTAGGGGAGGGGACACTTTACCATCCTTAGGACTTCATCCCTTCCGTCCTTAACTATTAAATTGGCAAGGACACCCCGCCTGCTGCGACAAAGGAGAAAAACATTAAACACACGTATAACAACCAATTGAACACCAATAAAAAAAGGGGACGGGTGGGCGGGAAAATACTCCTGCTGTGTCCGTTTTCTAAAATGGCCGACACAGAGAGGGGGAGGGCTGCCTTTATACCCTGGTCACAGCCCCTCCCCTCCCTCACCACGTGAGCCATTCCAGTCATTCCCCTCCCTCATACAGGGCCCCCTCCCACCTAGCCTTGCTTGTTTCCCGGGGGACTTTTTTCCGGTTGCGCTAATAAAAATAAAGTTTGGCGAAAATGTTGTGAAAAATGATTCCTATTTGAGTGTAAAAATTACACCAGCTTTTAGCAAGTGCTATCAAAAGAAGTAGAAAAACATATTCCCAAAATTGCCCGTTTTTATTCGCTGTTTGCTCGTAGTTACTATTTGAGTGTTAAATGTTTAGTACATTGCTAAAGGGGCAAAGTGCAATACTGTTAACATATAAAAGAAAATAATGTGGAGAACCCCGCCAGGGGATGTTACTCACATATACCAGAGCTCTTAAACTCAGCTCTAGTTTTTTAGGTTCTGGGGTATAACAGACACTGACTGCACATTGAAGACTCAGTACACTGTATGCGATGTGTCCACTTTGCTGTGAGACAGCGGGGAGTTGTCAGTGAGTCTTCCAAACATTCAAGCAATGTATTGTTCTTTGCTGTGTATGTGTAATACAGCTGAATATTGGACGTTACGGAATCTATTATCTGACCAAGAACAGTCTTGATGCTTTTTTTCTCAGGTATTAAGTAAGGAAAACTTGGATCTTCAAGCAACATTTACAAGTGGAATAAGTGTTTTTTTTATAGTACATTTTTTTTAATTTGATTTTTAAAAAAAATATATTTTTTATCAATGTTTTATTGGAATACTTATTGTGGTGATTGAATTTTCCATATCTTAATACTTTTTATTTCCTCACATATCTACATCGCTCAGCCATAAGGTCCCCTTTACTGCCAAAACAGCCCCGACCCATCGAGCCACTAGACCTCTGAAGGTGTGCTGTGGTATCTGGCACTAAGACGTTAGCAGCAGATCCTTTAAGTCCTGTAATTTGTTAGGTGGGGCCTCCGTGGATCAGACTTCAAGAGAAGCACGAGCTGTGAAAGGTTCATAAGCAAGATGACTTGCAGATGAGATTTAGATTCACCACCATCAAAATGATGAGAGGATTTAAATACCAAAATACCTGAGACCTGATTAGCATGAGGCACAGCCTGCACACCTTAGATCCCACCATGTAGCCACAATTAAAGAAAAATCATGGTGAGATGCGGAAGATCAAAAGGGCCATTGAGGATTTAAGAGAATGTGTCACCATGCAAAATGGTCAAGGATCTGTGGTCAGTATTATTGTAGTAAAGGTCACAGGAGCACAGTGTCCTGGCTCATCCAACAGGCAAGTGAAAGGGAGCAGTGGGTCGGCCACAGTTGTTTAACTAATCCCGGACCTTGCTGTTTCTCCTTTTCCTGGTTTCCCATTAACAAACGCAGTTACAAACAACAGTTCCGTGTTATTCAGGATTGCCACAGAAGATGTAGATGTATCCCCTTGTCTGGCACTGGTAGGTCACGCAGTTTATCTTGCCCCAATTATAGCCAACGACCACAACGCCCACCGAAACACTGATATCAGAGTACTAAAAGAGGAAAAGCAGGGGTGAATGGGAGGCTGGGAACTGTTGATCTTGTTCTACTATCAGTTCAGACAACTTCTCCTTCCAGAAAATAGATCTGCCTACCCCCTTACTGGAAGGTCAAGACCAGGACTCTAATCTTTCAGGTTCTTCCAGTAATATTTAGATAGGTGTGAAGTGCCCCAAACTCTTCTCTATATGGTTCTGTAGGGAAGAGGTTATGGATTATTTATTTCCTAACCAGAAGATTTTAATGTTATGTTTAAGAGAATCCAGCCTTTTAGCTATGTCATAATATAGTTATCCAAGGAGAGGCATACATAGAAGGAAAAACTACAGTAGTGTAATAATGATGGTATAAAAAAAAAGTGTCCAACATGTATGTAAGTAAATTTCTAGTTAAAATACATCAAAAAAATATAAAACATATCACTGTATAAAATGGTCCCCTCTCTTTGGTTGGGTACACGGATGGAATATCAGAAAGTAGCTGTATACAAAGGGAGTAATATTAATTGATTTATTTTTATTTATTTACAACCCTATTTGTTTTCTACTTTATTGTATCTTACATTTAGAAATGTCAAAAAAAAATAAAAATACAGGTATGCAATTAAAGACTCAAAGTACCAACTGTCGGCAAAAAAATTACGTTTTGTTTAATTGAAAAGTTTAATCAAGAGCAGACATTTTAAACCATGTTTTAATGAAAGAATATAAATAAGGCACTTTCTTTTTCTTTAGACAATAGCAGGAACAGGTGAACATAAAGAAAAAAGACACACACAGTAGTGTAATCTTTGAATAGAGATATTATGGCGTAATTTGTAAATAAAGATACCTGTGATGTGAGATGGTGATATACTCACAAAGGTATACCCAAAATTGAGCCAGAAGTGCTTAACCAGGATGGGTCTTCTATCTTCAAATAACAATGATATTTCTGCAAAGGAAGACAAAAAACATATAGAGCAGTAACTTTCATCCAGCCCTCGACCGCATGGTAAAACCACTTATCATACGTCACTGTAAAAATCGCCACAATAAACATAGAAGGATCATAAGTCCCAATAATACACCAAAATGCCAGCACAAAGGAAGATGATGCTCAGCAGCTTTTTGACACATTTTGTTAGTTGAGTCCTAGCTTCCTCAGGAGTACAGCTATCTGAGCCATACATCTTGGATCGTATAGGTCAGATCTTCCTTCATCTGAACCATCTGAGCCAAGATTCTAAACAACATGTCCACTCCCTGATAGAGTTATAAAAGCAAAACAAGCTCAATAAGGTACTTTATGTGTATACTTAATGCATTTCTGTTTCAAGCGCACACATATTAAGCAATTTTTCAATTATATATAACTTTTTGCTGCTTCCTTGTCTTAGCTCCCCTACATAATGGTTTTACTTGTGTAACGAGAAGGCTCGGTAACCAGATGTTAATTCTCGTTTGCGGGTTAAATATCTCCTCAGCCCTTTAATCTTTCCCAATCGATTGTCAGCTCCCTGGTCAGCACCCCTTAGTAATAAGTCATTCGTAGCAATCCCCAGAAGTAGACACGGCTGCCCAGGATTTCACAGCAAGAACAATTTATTGTGGGCAAGACAGCACATTCATACAGTAAAACATCTTGAGAACAGGGGAGATTGAACAATACACTAAAAGGAATTGACTTTTACACAAAGTCTAATACAATAAAGCCTGGTGCCAGTCTGGGGAGGAAACCAATGAGAATACACTAGGAAAACTAGCAACCAATCGGGGCTGAGGCCAGAGTTAGGTCCCTTTAATCCTTTTAAATTTGGAGACCTTTAAACTCCTGGTCAATGACATGGGCCCTTGACGAAGCGCCAGGATAGGCGCGGAACGCGTAGGCTTTTCATAGTCTTTCCCTCACCGGGTGACCCTTGTTTGTACCCAGTTTCCTATTATATTTTAACATTTTTTGTATTCAATAAATCCCCATTTTTACTTGCACACTTACCTGGTTCTGGTACTTCTTGCCGGCGTCTGGAGCACCTCAGCCGCAATTGGGAGCAGTCCTCCTGTGTTTAGTATTCAATGACATGGGGGCCTACCTTTTCCTCTTGGTCTGGAGGGTCTGGCACCAGGGGGCGGGGAAAACACAGTGATTTGGGGGGGGGGGGGGGTTTAAAACCAGGGAAACATGGGGACACACTGGCTATTATATTCAAAGTTTAACATACTTTTGCCGGCCGGCTCCCAGAGTCACGGTGGTTCGTGACAACTTTCCTCCAGTCCATGGAGATACTACTGCCTCCTTACCTTGCTTTAATAGGTAAGAGGCAAAGCATGGATGTGTGTCTGAGGTTCCAGGGTGTTCTGTTTAACCTTTGGAGTACCAGAGACTCAAACGCCATTGTGTTGAAATATTTAGAAGAGAGGCTTCTGCCCTGTGTAATAATAAATACAGTGATTACATGGAATGCTGCATCATGTGTGAATAACTTAACAAAGAAACCATCCTTGCTGTGTTTAGAGTTTGCCCATGGGTGTCATGAAGCTATATGACGTGCTTCATTGGCTCCTTATGTTACTGGTATAGTGTTATATGGGTACAAAAAATGGCCTGTAATATTAAAATATATTGCAGAGGTTTTGTCCAGCCTCTTTTCTACAATAAAAGAAATCAGTTCCCTCCCACCCGGCCCTCTTTGTCTTTGTCTATGTCAGGTGCCGTGTTGACAGGGGGTACCCGAGGTCTGCTGTCAGTGCAGGGGGTTGGCTGTCTTGGGTATGGCCAACCCGGGAGGCAGTAGCTCTGGTAGCTAGCTGCACGGGCTCCCCACGGGCTGGTCCCTGGGGAGTGAATATCAGACATTGATGCCGGAAGCCAGATATTTTTGGCAACGCCTAGGTCCGATCCTCGAGTACCCAATCCTAGATATGCCAACGCTTATTGGCATATACATGCCTGTACTTAATAAGATGGTGTTTTTTTTTACCATGGGTATACATGTTATCCGTGTTGAATGGTTTTTACGTTTTTTAGTATGCGTTCACGTTTTTAAGTTACTGATAAAATATAAAATCTCTGTTGCAGTGTTTCTTAATAAACACTGTGACCTTCCTATCCAGTTTGTTGTCTGTGTATTTTCTTGGTGGAGGGTGTGTTAATTCTCCATACCTTTGTCATGTTTTTTTTTTTTTGAATGATGCTGGCTGAGTGTTATATCAGTGCTGTGTTTGTGATTGGTGCTGTCAGACTGTTGTATGGGTGCTGTGTTTGTGATTGGTGCTGGCTGAGTGTTATATGGGTGCTGTGTTCATGATTGGTGCTGCCTGAGTGTTTTATGGGTGATTGGTGTAGCTTGAGTGTTAAATGGAAGCTGTGTTTTTCATTGATGCTGCCTGAGTGTTATATGGGTGCTGTGTTTTTCATTAATGCTGCCTTATGGTTTTATGGGCGCTGTGTTTGTGAATGGTGCTGCCTGAGTATGTAGGGTTTATTCAGTCTTCTATCCACTAATAGGCTGCATACTCATATATAATAATTTGATTAAAATAATGATATAAAACTACATGTAAAGCAAAGCTTGGTGCAATAACAAAATGGTCAGTTACTTGTATGCTCCCACCCCCGCCCCCCCCCCCCCCTCCAGGCCGAAAGGTGCCAGCTCTCCCCTGTTAATACATATTATAGCAAACTAACACTATGTACCTTCTCCGGGATCTGAAGTCTCATTAGAAATTTTGGAGACAACTACAAAAAATATTGATTGATTTATATGTCAGGAAAAACCACCTAAACTGCTAATTAATTGTCTCCTGCTAACAGTGACTGCTGGTGACATATTAGGCTGTACAAGAAAGGGCTTAAGAACATGGTAATGTCCCTTTAATCACCGTGCCTTGTCAGGTGTTCACATTAGTTTTATATACACTTCTGCCTTGGGCCTTCAATTATGGCTTGCCAGGATGCTCTGTTCTCACACATCAATGACCTGTCAATGATAGTCATTGCAGGCAAAAAGAAAAACTTTCATTATCTGCAAATTTGCCCAGGGGTTTTCTTGTAACGGGCATGGCCCCTCAGAGTGCTCATAGACTCTCTGTACATCCATTCTCTCTCCTTCACCAGGCTCTGTAATGTTCCAAAACAAAAAAATCTACATGCTCTCTTCTCTCCAGGCCGTATTGTGCCCTCCTTTCTGCTCACAGCACCTCTGCTCCCGCCTCTCCCTTGTGTTTGGTCATATGCACCTATATATTGTACTGTTTATTCTTGTTTTCTGATATGCATTTCGGCACTTCAAACAGGCTTATATCTTTTTATGGTGTTGTTTTATGAATTTTGTCAGGGGCTAAAACACTGGGGTTGGCTTATATCTTCCTCTCCATCTTCATACTAACCAGAAGAGATGAAAGTGTAGTAAGCCTCCCTGAAGATCTGGGGGAGCCAGAACCTCCTGCTCCGGGAGGGGTCACTAGGGTCAGTCAGACCGGGTAAAAAGCCACTCAGCTTAGATTATGCTTAAAGGTACTCTGTCACCCACAGATTGTTTGCCGTGGGACTAAAGATTATAGAACATGACCTATCTGTTGTGTTAGCAGAATTAAAAGCAGAAGAGACCGATTTAGATGTAAACATAAATGGTTGTTGTTGCTTTACAGACATGATTGTCTCAGTTTTGTCTTTAGGGTTTTCTGGCCCCCTCTGTTTTTGAGGTGTACTTTTCCATGTACCATCCATGAAGGCTTCTGAGTCTTTGCCTATTGACATGGGTAGATATGGAATATTCTATGGTGGGTCAAAGGCCAGATCCAGACCTTCATTCTATAATTAAGCAATTCAGCCAACCTTGTTTGCAATGGAGTTAATCCAAACTTGGATGTGTCTCTTTTTCTGATGCTCTAGATATATGTGTCTGTCATCTGCTATAATGTGGATCGAACGTGGTCTGCCAATTGTTTGATGTTTCTTATGTTCAAGATGGCGGGTGTTTGTAATGATCCTGGCATGTCACTTTTGATTGGTGGTGCTACCCCATTGTCCATGTGCATCGTCTGTCTGTGAGGGGTCTGAACTGCCATTATGGGTAGGACCAGTCTAATATACTAATGGAGAGGTCACCTTTGTAATGGTGCAAGCAAAAAAAAACAAAAAAAACAGTGACCCCCCCCCCCCCCCAAATAGTTTACATCCTATAGGGCTGATTATTTTAGCACTCTCTGGGAGATGTGGCTCCCATATCTTTGTTTTGCATCAATTATATTATATGCCCCCCCCCCCCCCTCAAGCGAGATTGGCCCATGCAAACAAAGTTCATGCGTATTTAGCATTTACACCCTCAAACTCACTGTTTTATAGGAGGTGGATTAATATATATATATCGATATGCAGATATATTAAATAAAATGAATGTGGGCAACGATAGTAACAGTGGTACACTGGTACAAAGTCTGAGGTATAAAGGAATGGGCTGAGTCAGTGAATGGAGCTGCAGGCAGAAGAGAGGTTTCTGGGATAATCCATGAGTTACTGGGACAGTAAAGAAGCCATGGGGCACTATAATGAGAGAGACACAATTTATTACTCTTGCCTTGTGAAAAAAGAGTTAGCTCTATAACAACTCTGGCATTATTTGTCTTCAGTCCACCTGAGTTTTTTTTTTATACATGCTCCCATTTATCACATCAGATTCCCAACTAAACTTATCTGCATGAGTTCTGGTGCGCACAAACACTCACATGTTCCCCTTTTTACATTCAGATCTATGCATATACACTGTGGGGATTATGCTGAGATCTAGGGCAAAGTTCTAGATGTGGAACATTCCATTAGTGTCCATAGTGACTGCGCCATTTTTAGAACTTATTATTACACTTCACTCCTAACCCGATTTCCAAAGGCAGGCACCAACATTGTTTATGATGAACCTTTACTGCGGTCTGTGATGGACAATCTAATGATATTCTAGGACCTTCACAAGGCTTGCAGCGGACTAGGCTTGGGCACCGACAACATGTTCATCCATTGAAGCATTCGTTTTCGGACAAAATTTGGAAATTATTTTTGTTTCGGGGATTCCAATTGCCCAGCAGTTCATTTCAGAATATGTCACACAAGGTTAAGTTAGTGTCAGGAAATTTGGAATTCAGACAAAAGGCCAATTTGTCCGAAAAGTAATGCCCAAGACTATTTAGGAGTTAGGTGTATTATTGAGTTGTATTATTGAGTTATTATTATATTATGTCAGAGAGTGTGCTTATGTGTATTAGTATTAATTTTCAATAAAACATTTAAAAAAAAAATAGTCCAAAACAAATGCCCAAGACTACCACGGTCACTGGTGTCCTTTTCCGGACACTTTGGAGTCTATTCACTAAAAGGTGAGATGAGATGAGTTGAGGTGAGTTGAGATGAGATGAACATTTCATTTCACCAATTTAACAATACATTGTGCAGGGACAAATCTAGTGAGATTCCCCCACTAAGCAAACTCACCAGGTTTGGCGTCTACGACAGTGGATCGCGACTGCTTCACCGCTGACAGTTTAGCGCGGCAGCTTGAACGCTGAACTGTCAGTGCTAAATAGCAACATGGCTGCTTCATCGCAGCAATGTAAGTGCTGACAGTACTAACATTGACCCCCCGAACCCTAATACTAACATTAAGCCCCCAAATCCTAATACTACCCCCGAATCCTAGTACTATTACCTAACCCACCGAACCCTAATACTAACATTAAGCCCCCCAAATCCTAATACTAATACTACCCCCAAACCTTAATACTAATACCTAACCCCCCGAACCCTAATACTAACATTAAGCCCCCAAATCCTAATACTACCCCCGAACCCTAACACTAATACCTAACCCACCTAAACCTAATACTAACATTAAGCCCCCAAATCCTAATACTAATACTGCCCCCGAACCCTAATACTAATACCTAACCCCCCAAACCCTAATACTAACATAAAGCCTCCAAATCCTAATACTAATACTGCCCCCGAACCCTAATACTAATACCTAACCCCCCAAACCCTAATACTAACATAAAGCCTCCAAATCCTAATACTAATACTGCCCCCGAACCCTAATACTAACATAAAGCCTCCAAATCCTAATACTAATACTGCCCCCGAACCCTAATACTAATACTGCCCCCCAAACCCTAATACTAACATAAAGCCTCCAAATCCTAATGCTAATACTGCCCCCGAACCCTAATACTAATACCTAACCCCCCGAACCCTAATACTAACATTAACCCCCAAACCCAAACACTAATACTAACCCCCCCGAACCCTAATACTAATACCTATCCCCTAATAATACTCACCTTCAGTGATCCCATGATGAACTGTCCCGCGAAAGGTCTGGTGATGACCTCTCACCCGATGAACTGACCATTGCGCGAGAGTGGCCGGGGAAGCTGCTGCGTTCATGCAGTCGCAATCAGCCGTCCCACCCCCCCAGGTTTGTCCCTGCACCATGTACAGCTAAACTGGTCAGATGAAATGTTCATCTCACCTCAACTCACCTTTTAGTGACTAGGCCCCTATTCTTATGACTCTCAGTTTCATCCCCTTTCTCGCCCTACTTTCATGTTTGTTTCTTCTTTCTTCCCCTCCCTTTTCTTCTCTAGCCCTCATCACTACATCTTTCCAGTTTATTCCTATCTTCATATCTCTCACCTCCCCCTCCATTTTCCTAAGACATCCCTCTCCCTGGCCTTCCTTTCGCTCACTTATCGTCTCTAATTCTCTCCATTTCAAACATCACCTCCCTCCCTGTAAAATGGAAATCACATCAGCGCCTTTATCTCTCCATTTCCCAGGGAGAAGTACCCGGGGATACATTCCGGATGATGAATGCCGTTCACTCTATCAAACTCTATTATACATTGCTCTATCTGCAGGTGGGCCATCTGACGATCTCCTCTCCTCCCCCGCTCCTCTTCCGTCCGTCGTACACCTCATCGCAGAATTTTTGCACTTCTACGCTCTGTCGTTTCCAAATATTGTTACTCACCTTTTTCTGCCTCCTCCCCCTCCTCCTCCTCCTCCTCACCATTTTCCTCTGACACTTGTACCTCACTTCATTATCGTTTTAATTTGGCCTTTGATCCACTTCATGCTCCTCCTCTGGAAATATCAAACATGATCCCCTTCATCCATTTCCCTTTACCATTCCTATCCCTTGTTTTTCTTTACATATCTTCATGTCATGGCCACCGTTTTAGCTGTCAGATTCACCCCCACCTTCTCTCCCTCACTCTTTTTAAAGCTGTGGATGTATCTCAACTTCTGACTTGCCACCTGAGATATATTAACTGCGTGTTCAGCCCAGGGCAAGAAACCAGACATGGGGTCATGTGGAAATGACTCACCACAGCTAAAAAAAATATCTATAGAATAACAAATCAATTAAATTTCTTTTCTTTCTTCAACTTCTAGGACATTAGCTTTTATAATCACATGTATAGAGGACTCTACAACAAAGCTGCGCATGAGGTTCCTAAGATAGCCATCTCAAATTACTTCCCTGATATAAAATAATAGCAAAAAACAGCTACAATAATACCGTATTTGCTCGATTATAAGACAAGGTTTTTTTCTAAAAAAAATTCTGAAAAATACCCCTCGTCTTATAATCGAGATCGTCTTATAATCTGACCTCAAATTGAGGTCAGACTATAAGACTGGGATCCAGGTCCCCCGCAGAGCTGCAGGGGACCTGGATCCCCCTCTCTAACAGCAGGGGATGTCTGCGCGATGAGCGCAGATCTCCCCTGCTGCCGCCCGACATGACCGCCGGGACTTCTATGATGAAGCTGGGTACTTCAGGCTTCGTCATAAAAGTCCCGGCGGTCGTGCCAGGCGGCAGCAGGGGATGTCCATCATAATAGACGAAGGTGTTGGGCAGCATGGAGGATGTCTGCACGTATCGTGCAGACATCCCCCGGCTGCCCCCACTAGCCACCAGGGACCAAGAAACAGGTGAGGGGAAAGGGAGGGAGGGCGGGGGGGGCAGAGAAACGAGGGGGAGGGAGGGAGGGGGGGTAGAAAGACAAGGGGGGTTTGAGAAACGAGGGGGGGCAGAGTAAAGGGAAGGGGGAAGAGAGAAACAAGGAGGGGAAGAGACAGAGACAAGGGGAGCGTGGGGGGAGACAAAGGGAGGGGGAGAGAGAGACAACACTAAGGGGGGGAGAGAGAGAAAGCTGGGGGCAAGGGAAAGATAGAGGCAGCATTGGCACATAAAAGGAAATAAAAACAAGAAATGCACTTTTTGATATCATAATTTTTTATTAAAAAAGCAATTTACATGTGAATATATACAAGTTGAACTTTTTTCCTATAGGGTAGTCTTATATTCAGGCTTTTAGTTTTTTTCCTAATGGAATATCCAAAGTTTGGGGGGTCGTCTTATAATCAGGGTCGTCTTATAATCGAGCAAATACGGTATAAATGGCCACATTAGTTGTGTCTCAGCTCAGTATCAATGCATGGTGTGCAGAGATACACTTATAGAGACTGGATCACCTAAACATAACTTGAACTGTCAATGTAGAGAATAAAAAATGATTGAGAAAAGGGAAGAGGGCTATTACAAAAAAACAAGATATAATGACCAGATACTTTGATATATGGAACCCGTGGAGGAGCGTTGAAAAAATAAAATAAAAAATGATTGAACACAATCCTATTAGCAGAATTGCAAGTAAATGCCTAAATTAGAAGACAAATGTGTTTTAAATGTATCTGTGGAGTCTCCTGTTTATGACATCACCTGCGACTTGATTTGCGTATTCCAAATATTTCATTGATAACCAGTCCATCTGCATATCAAGCCTCAGGTGATGTCATAAGCAGTAGACACCACAAACACGTTTAAAACACACTTGTCCATTAATTTAGGCATGTTCTTGTAGACTAGCTAACACAATGTATAGATCATTTTAGTATTTTTTTTTTTTTTTGTTACTCTCTACATTCAACAGTAAACACAATGTTTAGGTGATACAGTCCCTTGAAAAATGTACGCCATATTTAAATACAGCCAACCTAGCAACATGCCATGAAGAGAATGCCAGACGTAACCAGTACAAACAACGCCCCCTTAAAAGGACCTTAACGATTGTGTAGAATTTAATTGTGAAAATTAAGGACAAAAAACCCCCCGTAATAACCTATAAACGGTGTTAGCGGGGGAAGGGGGGCTTGGGGGGGGGGGGGGGGGCAAGTGATTTAACTGTGTGTGCTTTTTCAGCTTATGGAATCCCTGGTGGCTTTGTATACAAATGAGCTAATTTCAGTGCAGATCTATAGAAAATTTTGGATAATTATTTATTTTCTTCTGTGAACGCTGTTTAGGTGATGGAGTGTCTGTGGCTTACTATATAAGGCCAGTGTATTGCTGTGGCTTACTATATAAGGCCAGTGTATTGTTGTGGCTTACTATATGAGGCCAGTGTATTGCTGTGGCTTACTATATAAGGCCCCATGTTCGAATGGACACTATCATCCCAAGGCTGCTTCAGAAGAGTATTTTGGAAGAGAGAGAGAGAGAATATATGCGCTTGGTGCGGAGATGAAGCCTTTCATTTTCTGGAGGATTCGGTCAAATTATCCCCCCACCCCCCCACCCGCATAAGATTTTTGTACGGCGGCACATGCTGTAAATCAGGAGGAGAATTTACTAACGCGGCTTACAAATTTCATTACATATATTGAGGACGTCTTATTGTGCCATGGAGTTCCATAAAATAAATTAAAATACTAATTGATCTTTAATAATGCAAGCTTGGAAATACGGATATCTCTATGCACGAGGCAACTGAGCTCCAAACTGAATGCCAATCAGGGACATTTCAGACCGTGGCGTATTTAATAGGATTTCAGGCGTCCTATGTACGTGTCATGGGATGACAGATGCACATGCATTTTAATACATACAGAGCAGGTTTGACACATGTGTAATATGGTGTGATGATCATTCATATTTACTGCTTTGTCCCAGAATTATTTCATGCAGGGACCTTGCTATGATGTGAGACTCTTTCTGGGATCTATTTATATATAAGAGGTGAGCTGAGGTGAGATGAACATTTTTTCTTACAGACTTAACTATACATTGTAAGAGGGTGAGATTCTCCTGCTGGAAGAGCATGGAGAACGCAGAGTCAAATCTGGAAAAATGTCCACTTTATAATAATGCATTATACAGGGCCAACTGTGTTCTTCTAGCAGGAGAAACTCACCAGATTTGGGCCTGCACAATGTATAGGTCAGTCAGCGAGATGAAAATGTTCCTCTGACCTCAATTAACTGGCCTCTTTTGCTTCTTAACATCAGTCTTGTGTGCTCGGTCCTGGACCTTCCCTCTCGGTTTCTTGTTTGACTCCTCACTCTACTCTTGAACACAAAAGGTCAATTCACTAAATTTCGAGAATAGTGCGAGCAGGTCAACTTTCCCTTTTCACTTTAACCTCCCAAGTTGTCCTTCTCAATCTATTCGTTAAATGAAACTCAACCTCAGGCCCCCCCCCCCCTCCCGGACCTCACCAAAGTCCATCTCGATCTCCCATCTCAAACTCTCTTCAGTAGCAAACAATAAAAATTTATATTTTCTACCCCTGGGCTCTGACCAGCACAAATAATTTGTTAAATTAGTCTTGAATTCATTTTATTTATTATTTATGTTATCCAGAGGCTTGGGGTGGTCCTCCGAGTGCTTTGCCAAGCTCTTGGATGGGGGTGGTATTATATTTGGGTGGGTTATTATTTACTGAGGGCAGGTGGGGGTTTTATTATTGATTTTTATTACAAGATACTTGGACAAGCCCCAGGGCCGGTGCAAGGATTTTCGTCTACACAGGCGAAGGTGCATTTTGGTGCCCCCCTGCTCTGATCCGCCACGCCTCCCACACCATTAAGCCTCCTTAAATTATATATATATATATATATATATATATATATATATATATATATATATATATATATATATATGAATAATGTATAGTGTAGAAAATAAATCTAAATATTCAACTCGCATGCTCTAAATGTGTCACACATTGAAACCCTTAAACACAGAGACACCCTTGCAGTCACACACACAAACACCCTTACCACTTACACACACACAGTTACACCAATTCACACATAACCTGAGACACACTATTTTGCCACTCAATATGCCAGTATTTAGCCCAGGGGTAACCAAACTTTTTAAACAGGGGGCCAGTTCACTGTCCCTCAGACCGTTGGAGGGCCGGACTATAGTAAAAACAAAAACTATGAACAAATTCCTATGCACACTGCATATATCTTATTTTGAAGTGAAGAAACAAAATGGGAACAAATACAATATTTAAAATGAAGTAAAGTTAAATCAACAAACTTACCAGTATTTCAATGGGAATATTATGCCAGTCAGAGCCCAGTAATATTATGCCAGTCAGATGCCCAGGAACATTATGCCATTCAGATGCCCAGGAATATTATGCCATTCAGATGCCCAGGAATATTATGCCAGTCATAGCCCAGTAATATTATGTCCAGTCAGATGCCCAGGAATATTATGCCATTCAGATGCCCAGGAATATTATGCCATTCAGATGCCCAGGACTATTATGCCAGTCAGATGCCCAGGAATATTATGCCAGTCAGAGCCCAGGAATAGTGTGCCAGTCAAATGTCCAGGAATATTATGCCAGTCAGAGCCCAGTAATATTATGCCAGTCAGAGCCCAGGAATATTATGCCATTCAGGTGCCCAGGAATATTATGCCAGTCAGATGCCCAGGAATATTATGCCAGTCATAGCCCAGGAATATTATGCCAGTCAGATGCCCAGGAATATTGTGCCAGTCAGATGCCCAGGAATATTATGCCAGTCAGATGCCCAGGAATATTGTGCCATTCAGATGCCCAGGAATATTATGCCAGTCAGAGCCCAGGAATAGTGTGCCAGTCAGATGCCCAGGAATATTATGCCAGTCATAGCCCAGGAATATTATGCCAGTCAGATGCCCAGGAATATTATGCCATTCAGATGCCCAGGAATATTATGCCATTCAGATGCCCAGGAATAGTGTGCCAGTCAGATGCCCAGGAATTGCTCGTTATACCTCCCTCCTCCCCCCTTCCCCAGACCCCAGTACTTACCTCCATGCTGCTGTTCATGTCCGTGGCTGAGAGGGAAGCGCTGTGCGCTCCCCTCAGGCCGTGCGCATTCAATAAAGTGTGTTGAAAAAAAAAGTTTCAACACACTTTATTGAATGCGCACGGCCTGAGGGGAGCTCACAACGCTTCCCTCTCAGCCACGGACCTGAACAGCAGCATGGAGGTAAGTACTGGGGTCTGGGGGAGCGGGCGATTTTCCCGCCCCCTCATTGGGGCGCCCTAAGGCAGCCGCCTGTGCTTCCTTACGGTAGCGCCGGCCCTGACAAGCCCCCATACTATCACTTAATAGTGAATGGGGGGTGGGGGGTTAATGATGACCCCGATGCCTGTTGGGAGGATTATTTTGATTTACCTGGTCCCTGGCCCATTTATTTTCAGGGGGCATTTGGCAGGCTCCCGGCACCTTAATATTATCCACTTATCCTATGTCTCACACTGTCGCTTCTTGTGTCCCCGTCTTCCCGTTCCTTGTAACCAGGGCTAGGCATCAGCATAGCTCATGGTGGACATTTACTGGGGTTTGTGTTGGACAATTGAATGATGTTCTCTGGACCTTCACAAACCTTGCCATGGACAGTGGTGCCCTTGTACGGAACCTTCTTGCATTTGTTCGGATGTGTTCTGAAAACTTGGGAGATTTATCCCTCTCTCTCATTGCTTGCTCATCTGTTTTACTTCCTCACAGTCTTACCACCTTGCAGTCTCTCCCCTCAATCTTTTTATCACTGCAAGTCCATCGCTCTCTGCTATCACCCCCTCTGCACAGATAGATATACTGATAGATTAAGTATTGCTCATTCATCCCTTATTATTCCCTGTATTTATTCTTTTCTGTACACTGCTCACACTGTGTCTGTCTCTCTCATTCACTCTTTCTCCCTCCTTTCTATAATTTCATCACCATCTCTCTCTCTCTTCCTGTTGCTCCCTCCCCTTCGGTCTGTAGCTGTAAATTAGATGAGTCTCAGCATCCCCCGTTGCACCCCGTCATGCGCGGGGCTCTCGGACACCTTGTGAATGATATATATCACATACACTTTAGTACAGATCCCCAGAACAAGGGGCACAGCTGGTATATACCAGTTTTTCCTTGGGATTCTGCTCTCACCCCCGTGGGTCTCTAACAATCCAATTGGTAGATTGCTACTCATTCATCTTCCACCTCTCACCCTCTCCTGACTTCCTCCAGGCTCCGACAGCCACATACGAGAGATGAATTCTGATTCTCACTGTAGGCAACAAGCAATTTTTATTATAAATCCAAGGCTGAATTTCCAAACCTGTGGCAGCTGCAACCGAATGAGCTATTTTAACTGGTTCAAGACTGGTATATATATATATTTAATTCCAGCAGTTCTTTGGGGTACACTTAAAGGGGCCTAGCTTATTTTCTTGTTTGGCAATGATGTCTATTATTGGACAGCTAACACGACCATGTGATTAATATAAATATCTGTGGGCAAGGAGACCGTACCTCATTCTATTTCCGATGAGCTCCAGGGAACGTCCTTGCTCCCTAGAGCTCTGATCAGTTGGTATTTTGGCCTGCAGGCCCTCGGTGACCCTAAAACACAAGGAATGGGGGGATATAGAGACACGGGGGGGGGGGGGGAGTGAGAAAGAGAGAGACTAGGTGCTAGAAATAAATGGGGACGAGAAGAAAGAGAGAGATGGCGGGGGAGGAGAAACATTTGGGGAGAGTTAGAAAAAAATGGGCAGATAAGGGGGGCAAGAGAGTCATGGGGAAGAGACAGACTTTGAGGTAAGAGGGTAGAGAGATATATGGGGAGAGACATAAGGGCAGAGTTATGCATAAGGGAGGGAGTAAAACATAATATAAATAATATGTGTGATGTATGTGACTGTGTGTGCATGTGTGAATCAGTAAGGGCAGAGTTATACATAAGGGAGGGAGTAAAACATAATATAAATAATATGTATGATGTATGTGACTGTGTCTGCATGTGTGAATCAGTAAGGGCAGAGTTATGCATAAGGGAGGGAGTAAAACATAATATAAATAATATGTGTGATGTATGTGACTGTGTGTGCATGTGTGATTCAGTAAGGGCAGAGTTATACATAAGGGAGGGAGTAAAACATAATATAAATAATATGTGTGATGTATGTGACTGTGTGTGCATGTGTGAATCAGTAAGGGCAGAGTTATACATAAGGGAGGGAGTAAAACATAATATAAATAATATGTGTGATGTATGTGACTGTGTCTGCATGTGTGAATCAGTAAGGGCAGAGTTATACATAAGGGAGGGAGTAAAACATAATATAAATAATATGTGTGATGTATGTGACTGTGTGTGCATGTGTGAATCAGTAAGGGCAGAGTTATACATAAGGGAGGGAGTAAAACATAATATAAATAATATGTATGATGTATGTGACTGTGTGTGCATGTGTGAATCAGTAAGGGCAGAGTTATACATAAGGGAGGGAGTAAAACATAATATAAATAATATGTGTGATGTATGTGACTGTGTCTGCATGTGTGAATCAGTAAGGGCAGAGTTATACATAAGGGAGGGAGTAAAACATAATATAAATAATATGTGTGATGTATGTGACTGTGTCTGCATGTGTGAATCAGTAAGGGCAGAGTTATACATAAGGGAGGGAGTAAAACATAATATAAATAATATGTGTGATGTATGTGACTGTGTCTGCATGTGTGAATCAGTAAGGGCAGAGTTATACATAAGGGAAGGAGTAAAACATAATATAAATAATATGTATGAGTATGTGACTGTGTGTGCATGTGTGAGTCAGTGGGGTCTATTCACTAAAAATCTAATTTGTCTCAAGGTGGTCATGTTGGGAGGTCTAATTTGATTTTTAAAATTTAAATTTGCTCTCCCAACTCGATCACCTTGAGTTGTTCACTGTGTTCACTGATATAAAATGCCCCCTCTTCGGCCCCTTCTCCCCGACAAAATCCAACTCCGACTCCCTTTTCAAACTCAACCTTCATCGAATGCAATTAAACTTGCTATTCAAGTAAAAATTAAGGGAGTTTGATTTGGGAAGCGATGTGCAACTCGCCACCTCTAAGGGTAAATTAATGGTTGTTCTTTAACATGTGGGGTAACATTACCAGGTGCTGGCTGCAGGAAAGACTCAGCCAATCAGGAGAGGCTTCTGAACTCTCAGCCAGGCCTCTCCCTATTGGCTTAGACATCCTTCACTGAGAGTTCTCATTCCGGGACTTTGCATTGTGCTAAAATGGATGCCCAGAATCCATTGCGGAACATGTGGTCATAGTACACTGCTAGTGTTTGTGTCCTTTATGAGGCTGGGTAATGAGCATAAACATGTAAAAGGGTATAAGCAGTCATGTAGTATTACATATGACAATTATTTCACAGTGACCTCTAACATACCTTCCAACAGTTCCGCTTTGTGTGGGACAGTCCCGATTTGGGAGCTATGTCCCACTGTCCCTCCGTGCTCTATCTCTCCCCCACTTTCTGGGACAGAGGTAGAGATCAGTGGGACAGTGTTACTCAATCCTGTGGTCCTGTTCGCATTCTCCTGTGTCCCAGACACAGTATCACTGACACCCCCCTCCCAGACTCCACCTCCCATGTGCCCCGGCCCCTCCCCAGACTCCGCACCACCAGTGTCCCGATTCGCCCGGGGGGCAAAGTTGGGAGGTATGCTCTAAATAAAAGGACATGCAGTAGGGAGAGCTTGGAGAGCTATGCAGTACTGTTGCTCCAGCTCGATAACATTTTATTTGCCATTTTTAGGAAATAGTAACATTTTTTGCACACTGGAGGTGGAACTTCTCCTTTAAAAGAGAGATATTGGGGCAGAGTTCTAACTGTGAGCAATCACCATGGAAACCAATGGTTAAAAGACAACTGTAGCAAATAAACTGCTGTTTAATTGAAAGATTGCTACATTACAGAAGTCTATTGGGGGTGGGGGGGGGGGGGTGACACACAAAAGTGCAAAGTCAGGAAAATGTTCTAGCTGTGGAGCAATCACTATGGGAACCAATGGAACCTTTTCTGCTCAACGCTCTGAATTTAGAACCTTTTACAGATACCACCAATCGTAATGTAGAGGAAGCTAATTAAGAGTACTGTGTTGAAACACAGGTTGATATTTGCAGTAATTGGCTGGATAATGATGGAAAATCACTGGTCTGAAACAAACACAAAGCGCTTAACCATGAAAGTTCCCCGCTTCTCTATCTCTCGGTCGTTTGTCAAGTGAGCGACATTTCCTTACAGGAGACGTGTGAGTGTTACCCAAATGACAGCGATATGCTAAATGCCGATAGGGTCAGTGCTGTGAAGCAAAGGGACCAATTAGCAGACACGTTTTGTTTCTGTATAATGCAGAATATGATACAGATTTAAAGCAAAATCTATTCTAGCACAAGATTAAACTCATAGCTGTAAACATCCCAGGAACTTGGCTGTGGCGAGGGGCAGAGCCGAAGGGTTTTAGGTTGTGTGACAACACCCAATGTTTCATGACCCCCGCAAAACAGAGCTCCAGTAACAGTGTCTGGCGCTCACTTCTCCACGTTTACACTATGTGCGTCCCCTCTGCGGCACTAGCAGAGTGAGATCCTGATCCCCAAATGAGCGGGGATAAACACGCGTTCTGACAGTGTCAGCACACAAGCAGCCTCCTGACCAGCTCTGACTCGGGTCTGAGGCAGGGCTGTGAGTAAACCTGCGTGTCTCAACTCGCTTTAGTTGTCATTTAAATGTATATATATATATATATATATATATATATATATACAAGAAATAGAAGAGCTGGGCAGACAACAGCTGGACCGGAATCGTGTTAGAAGCTAGAGGAATATGCAAAAGGAAGATACATAGCGTGAATCATGGAATAATTGATCCAGAAATTGCCGGTCCAGGTTTTGTCTGCCCTGCTCTTCTATTCCTTATAACTATATTAAATAGTGCGGGATGAACAATTTATTTATTTTTCAAAGACTACAGGTGCTTTGCTAGCTGGGGACACTTTTATTCAGGGTTTTTTTTTGGGATATATACCGGACAACTTTGAGAAGCAGGCTACTGGAACCCGAGGAATGGAGTCAAAAAAGGGGATGGGGTCACATGACATCAAGAGATGTTGCATCAATTACCGTATGTCTAGAGCTCATTACTTTAGCATCTTAACAGGGTCTGCCTCGCCGATATACATAGTATAAATGCAATGCTAAATAAGATGGCGTACAGGGCTTGAACAGCTCGACCAACACACAAAAGAGCAATGAAAAAGTCTATCCAGCTGATACACATTACCGTCTCAGAAACACATTACCATCGCAGAATTCCATTGCTCTGCCTTTGTGTTCACCCTGTATGGTGTCTGCAGTGTTATCTTTACCATCCACATCTTTCAGGCAGTGCAATGGTGATAAGGAATGAAGGTTACCCTTACCCCCCTCCAGTTACACCACCTGGAGAGGGGGATTTATAGCACTGTATTAATTACATTTAATATACATAAATTATGGCTGGCTGAGTAACATAGGAGATGTAGTACACATAGGAGGGCATGGAAAATAAAACACAGAACACACAGAGTTTGCGCCAAATTCGGATTTGCAGTTGTTTTTATACAAAACCTCCATAGCGTACTCATTTAGGGAAGATCTGCCATGGCTCTCCACCTGTGCCACCAACACTTCCTGTGATGCACAGCCATATCATGGCTGGCTAATCATCATGGGAAATGTACTCCACACAGCTGGAGCATCATGGGGAATGTAATTACTGGCTATGTAACAGTTAATAAAAGCTGTGGTCCTTTCACCACAAATATGTGTTATTGTTTTATTGCTTATTATTATTGGTAATTTTCTGTTCGGGATCCAGTCATGTGAAGAGACAGTGAATTGGAGTGGGACAGGGACGGGATGGTGGAAATAGGGGAAGATAATAAGACAGAAGAACATCAAATGAGATAGACAGAGAGATGCAGAGAAAGGGTATCAGGTATTGAGCCAATGGAGAGAAAAATAACAAGAGAGCTAAGCTGAGTAAGAAGGATGGAGACAGTAAATGAGGCCAGATCAAGACTGGGGGAGGGATCAGGGCAGTGAGAGAATATCAGAGATAATGACCACATTGTGGGCCTGGATTGTCATTTGAGTCGGGAGAAGACACTGTTGCAGGGCGCATCACTCAGGTTTTTACTGGTTGTCTTGGCTCTCGAAAATGATAACACTTTGCAGGTTTAACATCATCACAGTAATGAAATCAGGGAAAAAAAATGTCCAAATCGACAACTTTCGAGACAGCGTTTCATTGCATAAGTGTAGAAGAACTCAGAAATATAGAGGAAAGAGACATGTTATGGAAGAGAAGGACGGATGAGGACCAGGTACAGGATTACTGAATAAGTCAGGAAGTAGAGCTTTCCAGAAGAATTAGGTCAAGGGGGAAATGGGACTGAAGTGGTTGTCCAACCATAAATTCCAGACTTGACATAATTAATCAATTGTGTGGTGGATATACGTGGTGGTGCTGGGATTGTTTGGGATTGACTTGGTCCTTTCAAGTGTTTAGAAGTGAGGAGTGTAGAAGGCTTTGCCCAAATGTGAATGAGCTCAATTGCATTCCTTTTAATAAACATACCTACGACAAAGAAGAGCCTATGTCCAAAAGATATATAAAAATGAAGGAACTAGCTATTCGTGGAGGACAAGTTGATACAGGTTGGTGGAAGTAGACGGCATCTCTGAATTCACTGAGTTTATTAAAATAAGGAACAAACTCAGGGGATGAGGTGAATTGGGGTCTAGCCATTAGACATCAGCATCCTTTATGAATGTACCCACGTAAATAGAAGTAATTTAGATATGTTGAGGCAACCACGTCCATTATTCTGATAACCATTGAATTGATATCTTCCATGGAGAGAGAGCACTTAAAATGTCCATATCCCTTGCTGGAGAATGCAAACTCTGGGGTGTGCTTTGTGGTCTGGAAATAGGTCTGGAAAACACTGGTTTTGTCGAGTCCAGGACTACCAAGGAATCATGGGGTAGGACTGCGCCCAACGACAAGTCAGTTTAGGCTCAGCGAGTGATGGCTCAGAGTACAGGTAGAAGCTTTATTTAGATGAGGGACATAACATAGTAGAATCTAATTAGAGAGATGACATCTGAAATTGACCACGGTTAGGTTGTTTGGGGGTAAAATAAGAAAGTATTAAAAGAGAAGCTGGTTAATGCGATCGGAGGCCTAGATTTGGAAAACATTCTAATGTGGCACAGCAAGAGGTGTGTCCAAGGTCACTAGTGCAGCAGAGGAACTCCGCTGAAATCTAATTTATAATGAGAAACTAAATGTTCTAAAGAGGTTTTTTTTTTTTAGATGAAAGCAAGCGTTTTGGAATTGAATCGTAAATGATACATGCAAACAGGCAGCCGAGTAATAATTTTTATTGATTTAGAAAGTGTTTTGCTATTAAGAACGCATTAAGATTTCTCTCGTTTTCAAGCATGTCGAGTACGGCGCAGCACATTACAAGTCTAAAATTGAAATACATACTCACGTATTTATGGCAGTCACCCATTTTAAATGTGGTAAGGCAGACAGTTTTGGAGGTTTTTTGTCTAGTGCATTGATATCCAACTGGTGGTGTGCAGGCCAGAGTGAAAAAAACACTATTTAACTCTGTTCATCTCTACAAGGCCCCTAGACTTTAATGTAAATAAAGACTTGACTTTATAAGACATGCGGGGAGCTGGAGTGAGCATATTGGTTACACAGGGCAGGAGCTGTCCAGAGAAGTGGTTATGAAATAGGCAAGCAATGTATAGAGATCATCTAGAGCAGGGGTCCCCAACCCCCAGGCCTCGGCCCAGCACTGGTCCACGGCCTCTGTTCAGCCGGGCCGTGTGTTGCGAGGGAAGCGTTCTGTGCTCCCCTCTAGTCGGTTACTTTAAGAAGAGTGGCAGAACGCAAGCACCTCCACCTCCTACCCTGGTGTCTGCCGCAGGCTGTGTGGAGGGGGCGGGGTATGAATGACAACATATCCCTGCTCCATGTGTACCGCACAGCATGGCTGGTACCCTGTAATGAGGCTGGGCTGCAAGCAGGGCCGGTGCAAGGATTTTCGTCTACACAGGCGAAGGTGCATTTTGGTGTCCCCCTGCTCTGATCCGCCACGCCTCCCACACCATTAAGCCTCCTTACATTATATATATATATATATATGAATAATGTATAGTGTAGAAAATAAATACATCTAAATATTCAACTCGCATGCTCTAAATGTGTCACACATTGAAACCCTTAAACACAAAGACACCCTTGCAGTCACACACAGAGACACCCTTACCACTTACACACACACAGTTACACCAATTCACACATAACCTGAGACACACTATTTTGCCACTCAATATGCCAGTATTTAGCCCAGGGGTCCTCAAACTTTTGAAACAGGGGGCCAGTTCACTGTCCCTCAGACCGTTGGAGGGCCAGACTATAGTAAAAACAAAAACTATGAACAAATTCTTATGCACATTGCATATATCTTATTTTGCAGTGAAGAAACAAAACGGGAACAAATACAATATTTAAAATGAAGTAAAGTTAAATCAACAAACTTACCAGTATTTCAATGGGAATATTATGCCAGTCAGAGCCCAGTAATATTATGCCAGTCAGATGCCCAGGAACATTATGTCAGTCAGAGCCCAGTAATAATATGCCAGTCAGAGCCCAGGAATAGTGTGCCAGTCAGATGCCCAGGAATATTATGCCAGTCAGATGCCCAGAAATATTATGCCAGTCAGATGCCCAGGAATATTATGCCAGTCAGATGCCCAGGAACATTATGCCAGTCAGAGCCCAGTAATATTATGCCAGTCAGAGCCCAGGAATAGTGTGCCAGTCAGATGCCCAGGAATATTATGCCAGTCAGAGCCCAGTAATATTATGCCAGTCAGATGCCCAGGAAAATTATGCCATTCAGATGCCCAGGAATATTATGCCAGTCAGATGCCCAGTAATATTATGCCATTCAGATGCCCAGGAATATTATGCCATTCAGAGCCCAGTAATATTGTGCCATTCAGATGCCCAGGAATATTATGCCATTCAGAGCCCAGTAATATTATGCCAGTCAGATTCCCAGGAATATTATGCCATTCAGATGCCCAGGAATATTATGCCAGTCAGATGCCCAGGAATATTATGCCAGTCAGAGCCCAGGAATAGTGTGCCAGTCAAATGCCCAGGAACATTATGCCAGTCAGAGCCCAGTAATATTATGCCAGTCAGAGCCCAGGAATATTATGCCAGTCAGATGCCCAGGAATATTATGCCAGTCAGATGCCCAGGAACATTATGCCAGTCAGAGCCCAGTAATATTATGCCAGTCAGAGCCCAGGAATAGTGTGCCAGTCAGATGCCCAGGAATATTATGCCAGTCAGAGCCCAGTAATATTATGCCAGTCAGATGCCCAGGAAAATTATGCCATTCAGATGCCCAGGAATATTATGCCAGTCAGATGCCCAGTAATATTATGCCATTCAGATGCCCAGGAATATTATGCCATTCAGAGCCCAGTAATATTGTGCCATTCAGATGCCCAGGAATATTATGCCATTCAGAGCCCAGTAATATTATGCCAGTCAGATTCCCAGGAATATTATGCCATTCAGATGCCCAGGAATATTATGCCAGTCAGATGCCCAGGAATATTATGCCAGTCAGAGCCCAGGAATAGTGTGCCAGTCAAATGCCCAGGAACATTATGCCAGTCAGAGCCCAGTAATATTATGCCAGTCAGAGCCCAGGAATATTATGCCATTCAGATGCCCAGGAATATTATGCCAGTCAGATGCCCAGGAATATTATGCCATTCAGATGCCCAGGAATATTATGCCAGTCAAATGCCCAGGAATATTAAGCCAGTCAGAGCCCAAGAATATTATGCCAGTCAGATGCCCAGGAAAATTATGCCAGTCAGATGCCCAGGAATATTAAGCCAGTCAGAGCCCAAGAATATTATGCCATTCATATGCCCAGGAATATTATGCCAGGAATAGTGTGCCAGTCAAATGCCCAGGAATATTATGCCAGTCAAATGCCCAGGAATATTATGCCATTCAGATGCCCAGGAATATTATGCCAGTCAGAGCCCAGGAATATTATGCCATTCAGATGCCCAGGAATATTATGCCAGTCAGATGCCCAGTAATATTATGCCAGTCAGATGCCCAGGAATATTGTGCCAGTCAGATGCCCAGTAATATTATGCCAGTCAGAGCCCAGGAATATTATGCCATTAAGATGCCCAGGAATATTGTGCCAGTCAGATGCCCAGTAATATTATGCCATTCAGATGCCCAGGAATATTATGCCAGTCAGAGCCCAGGAATATTATGCCATTCAGATGCCCAGGAATATTATGCCAGTCAGATGCCCAGTAATATTATGCCAGTCAGATGCCCAGGAATATTGTGCCAGTCAGATGCCCAGTAATATTATGCCAGTCAGAGCCCAGTAATATTATGCCAGTCAGATGCCCAGGAATATTATGCCATTAAGATGCCCAGGAATATTGTGCCAGTCAGAGCCCAGGAATATTATGCCAGGCAGATGCCCAGGAATATTATGCCAGTCAGATGCCCAGGAATATTATGCCAGTCATAGCCCAGTAATATTATGCCAGTCAGATGCCCAGGAATATTATGCCATTAAGATGCCCAGGAATATTGTGCCAGTCAGAGCCCAGGAATATTATGCCAGGCAGATGCCCAGGAATATTATGCCAGTCAGATGCCCAGTAATATTATGCCAGTCAGATGCCCAGGAATATTGTGCCAGATGCCCAGTAATATTATGCCAGTCAGAGCCCAGTAATATTATGCCAGTCAGATGCCCAGGAATATTATGCCATTAAGATGCCCAGGAATATTGTGCCAGTCAGAGCCCAGGAATATTATGCCAGGCAGATGCCCAGGAATATTATGCCAGTCAGATGCCCAGGAATATTATGCCAGTCATAGCCCAGTAATATTATGCCAGTCAGATGCCCAGGAATATTATGCCATTAAGATGCCCAGGAATATTGTGCCAGTCAGAGCCCAGGAATATTATGCCAGGCAGATGCCCAGGAATATTATGCCAGTCAGATGCCCAGTAATATTATGCCACTCGGAGCCCAGGAATATTATGCCAGTCAGAGCCCAGTAATAGTGTGCCAGTCAGATGCCCAGGAATATTATGCCAGTCAGATGCTCGTTATACCTCCCTCCTCCCCCCTTACCCAGACCCCAGTACTTACCTCCATGCCGCTGTTCAGGTCCGTGGCTGAGAGGGAAGCGTTGTGAGCTCCCCTCAGGCCGTGCGCATTCAATAAAGTGTGTTGAAAAAAAAAGTTTCAACACACTTTATTGAATGCGCACGGCCTGAGGGGAGTGCACAGCGCTTCCCTCTCAGCCACGGACATGAACAGCAGCATGGAGGTAAGTACTGGGGCCTGGGGGAGCGGGCGATTTTCCCGCCCCCCCATTGGGGCGCCCTAAGGCAGCCGCCTTGTGCTGCCTTACGGTAGCGCCGGCCCTGGCTGCAAGACAGGACTCCACAGAGCCAGACAGGATGTACCCCAGGGACCTGTAGGTACGTAATTGTGACATTGTGACTGTCTGTGAATGTATATATGTATGTCTCTGTGTGTATGTATGGTTGCCTCCCTCCAGGCTGTGAAAATCTTTTCTTCAATGGAAATGGTCCCCGGTGCCAAAAAGGTTGGGAACCACTGATCTAGAGTACACTGTCAGACATTTTAGCTCTTTTAACATATCATGGTTATGGTTAGGGTAACTGCATGTAGACAAATGAAGCATAGAGAATTATACAGTTTTATTAGTTTAATGATAAGCAGACCAAGTAGTTTCTAGCCCACTAATGGATGGTACACAACCATAAAACACATTTACTACTGAGGACTGGACCCTGTGGGAACAGGTTGTTTATTTTCTTGAGTGAAGTTATATTTGTATGAAATAAAAATGAAGCATGGGCGTTAATGATTCATACTGTGCATGTAATGTGCCTATGTTTATTATTTGTGCATTTGAAACTTTGTCATTGGAATACATCATAGTTGCCAACATCGGCCATGTTTCCAGGGACACATATTTGTTCCATATGCTGCAGAAAGAGCAGGCAAAGTGCAGCCCGGCAGTATGTTGAATGAATATACACACAGACACAATCCAATTAATCAATCATGGTAGGTCCTGTGAGATCTCCACCCTGATTAATTAATTGGATTGTGCCTGTGTGTATATCCATCCTACATACTGCCGGGTTGCACTTTGCATGCTCTTTCTGCAGCACGTGGAACATATATGTGTCCCTGGAAACATGGCTGATGTTGGCAACTATGGAATATATTAATAGTTAAGCGTATAGAACAATCTACGACTTGCTGAAGCAGAGAAGCTGTTTGGTTTCAACTTGGAGAACAATTTCCCCCTTAGTAACCATCAAGAAATGACCTGTAATATTGTAATATATGAAAGGGCAGCATGACAACAGGTTGGTGATGCAGCCTCATCACAAGTCTGTCAGTCAGAGGCCCTCGGCCAGTAATTGCCCTTCATGGGTGGCCGTTCCTCCCCCGGGGTAGTCTGGGCAAAACCTTTATAAACCCTGGCAGAGGTTTTGTCCAGCCTCTTTCTACAATAAAAGAAATCAGTTCCCTCCCACCCATCCCTCTTTGTTTTGTCTATGTCAGGTGCCATGTTGGCAGGGGGTACCCGATGTCTGGCGTCAATACAGGGGGTTGGCTGTCTTGGGTTTGGCCAACCCGGGAGGCAGTAGCTCTGGTAGCTAGCTGCACAGGCTCCCCACGGACTGGTCCCTGGGGAGTGAATATCAGGCGGCTACCGTGCAGGGGCATCGACGCCGGTAGCCAGATATTTTTGGTGACACCTACGTCCGATCCTCGGGTACCCAATCCTAGATATGATACCACTTGGTGGCATATACATGCCTGTAGTTAACAAGATGATGTTTTGTACATGGGTTTACATGTTATCCGTGTTGAATGGTTTTGATACGTTTTTAGTATGCGTTAAAGTTTTCTAAGTTACTGATATAAATATAAAATCCTTGTTGCAGTATTTCTCAATAAATACTGTGACCTTCATATCCAGTTTGTTGTCCGTGTCTTTTCTTGGGGGGAGGGTGCGTTAATTCTCCATACCTTTGTCATGTTGCAAAAGAGGTGACTTGGGCAAAAGCAATGTATTTCTGGATAAGAACTCTATAGTGACCTCTAGTGGCTAACATCTTAAGTCAGCCAGGCCCAAATTCTTCACTACCAACCCTGATCTTTCACCCATCGATGAATCTGACACGAGGAATTTATCTTTTTAACCTTTAGGTGTCCCATCGGCTGCTTTCCCAACCTTTGACAGCAAGCATTTTTAGCAGTGTTATTTAAATACAATGGCTTAATGACGCGGACAAGTTTTTATGGATTAACTGCTTTTTTATACATAGGATCAAAGCCATTTAATGACAAGAGATAAAAGGCACTATCCCTTTTATCAGACAGATGGGGGGGGGGGGTAGAGACTGTCAGGCTTTGTGCAGGGAGTTGAATCTGACTTTAATTGCTGCTGTAATTAGCCAAAACCACTGATCTATATCTGATTATACCATAAGGATCACACAAGAAATCCCGTTAACGTGATCAAAGATCTAACTTCCCTGGAAAAAAAAACGAAACAAAAGAAAAGCCTGCACTGCACTTAAACATGTGCTCTATAGATGTGCTATAAATATTGCTCTGTCAGTTTAGCTAAAATAGGACTGAAAGCTCAATAGTCACTTGGTAGCTGATTTAGTTTTTAGTCAGTCCAACTGAGAAGCTTTTCATTATCTTATTATCCTTCCAAGAGTTTTTACTCAGTTCTCTAAACATGATTTTCTAAAGAAATAAAAGAAATGTTGCAGTGACAAGGGAATAATGTTGTAACTCTGATGATAGAGCAGAAATGTCAAGAAAAAAAAAAATCAGTCTCCCCCTTAGGATATTGTTTGTTGTCCCCTTTAATTCCCCAGCGGGCTACTAAATAAATTCCCTAAGAAATTGCGATGTCTGCTTAGTCCCTCTCTACTTGAGAGAGCCTGCCTACCAGCAGAAATGGAAACAAGGTTCTTGGTCCTCCTGTGGCCTGTGCTCGGTTAGTTCTTTAACTGCAATTGCCAGGAGGGGTCAACAAAGACCCAATGTGTTTTAAAGGACAACCGTAGCAAAAAATTAAGTTATGTTTAATTGAAAGATTGCATCAAGTGTAGGTGTTTTATATCGAAATGATTTAATAAAATAATCCAAATAAAGTACCTTATTGAGCCATCTTTACTCCATATAACTCTACCAGGAGGCAGCCATTTTGATTAGAATCTTTGGTCAGGTGGGTCAGATCTTTGTCCATCTGATCCAAAGTGAGTCAGGATCTGACCCAAAATTCTAAACAACATGTCTGCCCCCTGAGAGAACTAAATGGAGTATAGAAGGCTTAACAAGGCACTTCATTTGTTTTCTTTCAAGAAAGAATTTCTTTATAAATCATCTACACTTGATACAATGTTTCAGTTAAACATAAGGTAATTTTTTTTTGTGACAGTTGTCCTTTAAAATGTGTCTGTGGAGTCTCCTGCTTATGACCTCACACATGACTTGATTTGCAAATTAAACATTGCCCATTGAAAACCAGTTAATTTGCATACCAAGCCACATGTGATGTCATAAACAGGAGACTCCGCAGACAGATTAAATAAACAAATGTTTCTCCTAATTTATGAATTTACTTGCAATTTAGCCAGCACAACTTATAGATCGTTTTCAAGCTGGCTTTATTTTCTACATTCACAATAACACAATGTTTAGATGATACAGTCCCTTTAACACTATTTTTTTCTACTGCCTTTTTTCCTCGTGTGATCTATATGTCTCATCATGTTGCTTACGTTGAACCAACACAAAAGGTCACAAAAAAAAATCTGTTGTGGCTCAATTTGAGTCAGAAAACCTGTTCCTGTAGTGAGCGACATTTCCTAAGACCAGGCCTGGTAACACTATTATTCCATTTCAAGTGTAATTATAAGATCTTTCCCTACGTACACTAAGTATGGTTCCCAGGGTTATCATTAGAAGTAAGTGTTTATAATCTGCAATGACGATACCATCTCAAAATACCACTTTCTAAATTGAAAATGTCCATTTTTAATTCAAAGCTTAGTTAATGTGTTGGAAAAGCAGTTTTGAGCAGCTAGAGAAAGCAGAGATATACGAAGGAGGGAAAAAAAAGAAAAATCCAACATCTCTACAGTACCCTGGGACATATTTACTAAGATGTACATCTCAGAATGTAACAAGTGTCTGCTTTTTTCCGCAGGCCTGCTCTACAGACCAGGGCCTCTGCATAAATCCGTGTGTTGTAGGGGAAGCAAATTGGTGCTATTTGTATAGGAGAAATGGACGGAAACCAGGCACATTTCACTCTAAGAGCATTTACCATCAAACTCAGAAAGGTCTACCATTCCTCTCTCCGAGGCAAGCTGATTTATGGATTGGGTTGCCCCCCAGCAAGTGTTTTACTGGTGTCCGGTGTCAGTGATATTGCTTTCTAAGTGCTGGTGGGAGAGCACCATTGTGCATGGTGCTTTCTATCTAGGCCTTGAACATTATTCTACCCCTTTTTGGCTCCACCTATACCCATAATTGCCGACTGTCCCGGGTTCGCTATCAGTCCCGGCAACTATACAAATGTCCCGTGTATACTGCGATCACGGGACAGTCCCGGGAAACTGGGCTGTCTCGCGATCGCGGCGGGTCACGTGACGTCGCGCGATGACGTCACGTGATCTGGTGACCTGACGCGATCGCAGGACAGCCCACTTTCCCGGGACTGTCCCACGATCGCAAAATACGCGGGACATATGAGCTATGCTCACAGCAGCAATTGTTTTTTTTACTCTTTTTTTTTTTCCCTTTACATTTTCTTCAGCCGGATATGACAGCTAGTCATATCCGGCTAATGTACTTCCCTCCTCCGTGCAAGCTTTTGAAAAGGCTGGAAATATTTAATATTTTACAGTTTTTTTTGTGGTCAGAGACTTAATATTTGTTTGCTAAGAGGGTAGTGGATGCATGGAATAGTCTTCCAGCAGAAGAGGTAGAGGTTAATACAGTGAAGGAGTTTAAGCATGTGTGGGATAGGTATAAGGCTATCCTAGATATAAGATAAGGCCAGGGACTAATGAAAGTATTACTTTACTGAGAGGGTAGTGGATACATAGAATGGCCTTCCAGCAGAAGTGGTAGGTTTATAATAATGTATGTTTTATGGTGTACACACAGCTCTCTGACTGAAGCACATCTGCTCAAGGTCTTACTATATTTCATGTAAAACTGATAAAATGCTCCTGCCTGATGTAGATGTTGTGCTGTGAATGTATCTGTTGTATACCAAGGATGCTGGTAATGCTGGTGGGAACTTAGTGATATAATCTACACTGTGATAAGTAGGTGGGGTTACATTATGCTAATTATGTGGAGTGGGCGGAGCTTTGGAGAGTAGGTGTGGTCAGGTAATTGTAAGCTGAGCTGCAAAGCGTCCCTGGAAATTTTTTTCAAATGTTGGCAACTATGCCTATACTGTGTTCCCGGGACCCAGTCCCAGGATGTTGGCGGGCATGCTACTTTAGTACTGTGACTCTAACTCCCAGTTTTCTCTGTAATTAGCACCAGAATATACTAAACCACATTGTAAAGAATAACTGCAAAAGTTTTATTACCAAAAAGAGTTTGTTCCTCAACTCTTCCTATCTCCTAAAAACTCCAAATACAATGTAATGGATTTACCCGTAAGGGATCTTGAAAACTCATTAACAGCCCAGTTGGAAAGAGAGTCCAGTCTATTGATGCCTGATTTTTGCAGTTTATTTGTCAGTTCAGATTTAGTGAATCAGGCCCCATATAAAGGTTTCTAAACCAGATATTCTCAGATCTACTCTTCCAGCTTTGTACGTAACATCAAGTGATTCCCACACTATAGAGGAAAAAAACAAGGCTGATGCCAGGGATCTCGGCCAGGGGGAGGCACAGCACCAAACTTACTTTGTAGTTCTTGTTTAATAACAGTTACAATGCGTTGCTATGTTGGTAAACTGAGGTGGGAGTGAATGGACAATAATTGAAAGTTTGATGCAGGGGCGGATCCAGAGTCTGACCTCGGGAGGGGCACATGTCCATCTGTCTTTTCCTCTCTCCCTTGTCCATCTGTCTTTTCCTCTCTCCCATGTCCGTCTGTCTTATCCTCTCTCCCATGTCCTTCTGTCTTTTCCTCTCTCCCATGTCCGTCTGTCTTATCCTCTCTCCCATGTCCGTCTGTCTTTTCCTCTCTCTCATGTCCTTCTGTTACGCTCCTCTCCCTTCCCATGTCTGTCGCACTCCTCTCACTCCCCGTGTCCCTCTGTCTCTCTTCCTTCCATGTCCGTTTCTGTCCTCTTCCTTCCCATGTCCGTCTATGTATCCTCTTCTTTCCCATGTCCGTCTGTCTCTCCTCTCATTTCCCATCTCTCTGTCTCTCCTCTCCCATGTCTGTCTTTCTCTCCTCTACCATACCATTTATGTCTCTCTCTTCTCCCTTCCCATTTATGTCTCTCTTCTCTCCCTTCCCATGTCTGTCTGTCTCCTCTCCCCTTCCCATATCTGTCTGTCTCTCCTCGGCCATCCCATATCTGTCTGTCTCTCCTCTGCCATCCCATGTTTGTCTGTCTCTCCTCGGCCAACCCATGTCTGTCTGTCTCTCCTCTACCATCCCATTTATGTCTCTCTCTTCTCCCTTCCCATTTATGGCTCTCTCAGCCAATTTGCCCAATAATATGCCAGTATTATTTACCATTAATATGCCCCAGACAATTTGCCCAATAATATGCCAGTGTTAGTTGCCATTTAATATGCCCCAGCCAATTTGCCCAATAATATGCCAGTGTCAGTTTTCCCATTAATATGCCAAAGTCAGTTTGCCTATTAATATGCCACAGTTGATTTGCCCATTAATATGCCACAGCCAGTATGCCCATCAATTTGACACTGTTCATTTGCCCATTAATATGCTGCATCCAATTTGCCCTTTTATATGCCAGTGTTAGTTGCCATTTAATATGCCCCAGCCAATTTGCCCAATAATATTCCAGTGTTATTTGCCATTTAATATGCCCCAGCCAATTTGCCCAATAATATTCCAGTGTTATTTGCCATTTAATAAGCCCCTGCCAATTTTCCCAATAACATGCCATTGTTATTTGCCATTTAATATGCCCCTGACAATTTGCCCAATAATATGCCAGTGTTATTTGCCATTTAATATGCCCCTGCCAATTTGCCAAATAATATTCCAGTGTTATTTGCCATTTAATATGCCCCAGCCAATTTGCCCAATAATATTCCAGTGTTATTTGCCATTTAATATGCCCCTGCCAATTTGCCCAAATATATTCCAGTGTTATTTGCCATTTAATATGCCCCAGCCAATTTGCCCAATAATATTCCAGTGTTAGTTGCCATTTAATATGCCCAGCCAGTTTGCCAAATAATATTCCAGTGTTATTTGCCTTTTAATATGCCCCTGACAATTTGCCCAATAATATGCCAGTGTTATTTGCCATTTAATATGCCCCAGCCAATTTGCCCAGTAATATTCCAGTGTTAGTTGCCATTTAATATGCCCAGCCAGTTTGCCAAATAATATTCCAGTGTTATTTGCCATTTAATATGCCCCTGCCAATTTGCCCAATAATATGCCAGTGTTATTTGCCATTTAATATGCCCCAGCCAATTTGCCCAGTAATATGCCAGTGTTAGTTGCCATTTAATATGCCCCAGCCAATTTGCCCAATAATATGCCAGTGTTAGTTGCCATTTAATATGCCCCAGCAAATTTGCCCAATAAAATGCCAGTGTTAGTTGCCATTTAATATGCCCCAGCCGCCACTGGACTCTGGAGCAGCTGCATGCAAGCCTCACATCACCAAGTACAATGCCAGTGTCGGATCGAGTGGTGTAAAGCACGCCACCACTGGACTCTGGAGCAGCTGCATGCAAGCCTCACATCACCAAGTACAATGCCAAGTGTCAGATCGAGTGGTGTAAAGCATGCCGCCACTGGACTCTGGAGCAGCTGCATGCAAGCCTCATATCACCAAGTACAATGCCAAGCGTCGGATCGAGTGATGTAAAGCACGCCACCACTGGACTCTGGAGCAGCTGCATGCAAGCCTCACATCACCAAGTACAATGCCAAGCGTCGGATCGAGTGGTGTAAAGCATGCCACCACTGGACTCTGGAGCAGCTGCATGCAAGCCTCACATCACCAAGTACAATGCCAAGTGTCGGATCGAGTGGTGTAAAGCCTGCCACCACTGGACTCTGGAGCAGCTGTATGCAAGCCTCACATCACCAAGTACAATGCCAAGTGTCTGATCGAGTGGTGTAAAGCACGCCACCCCTGGACTCTGGAGCAGCTGCATGCAAGCCTCACATCACCAAGTACAATGCCAAGTGTCGGATCGAGTGGTGTAAAGCACGCCGCCACTGGACTCTGGAGCAGCTGCATGCAATCCTCACATCACCAAGTACAATGCCAAGTGTCGGATCGAGTGGTGTAAAGCATGCCACCACTGGAGTCTGGAGCAGCTGCATGCAAGCCTCACATCACCAAGTACAATGCCAAGTGTCGGATCGAGTGGTGTAAAGCACGCCACCACTGTACTCTGGAGCAGCTGCATGCAAGCCTCACATCACCAAGTACACTGCCAAGCGTCAGATCGAGTGGTGTAAAGCACGCCACCACTGTACTCTGGAGCAGCTGCATGCAAGCCTCACATCAGCAAGTACAATGCCAAGTGTCGGATCGAGTGGTGTAAAGCACGCCACCACTGTACTCTGGAGCAGCTGTATGCAAGCCTCACATCAGCAAGTACAATGCCAAGCATCAGATCGAGTGGTGTAAAGCCTGCCACTACTGGACTCTGGAGCAGCTGCATGCAAGCCTCACGCCACCACTGGACTCTGGAGCAGCTGCATGCAAGCCTCACGCCACCACTGGACTCTGGAGCAGCTGCATGCAAGCCTCACATCACCAAGTACAATGCCAAGTATCAGATCGAGTGGTGTAAAGCCTGCCACTACTGGACTCTGGAGCAGCTGCATGCAAGCCTCACATCACCAAGTACAATGCCAAGTGTTGGATCGAGTGGTGTAAAGCACACCGCCACTGGACTCTGGAGCAGCTGCATGCAAGCCTCACATCACCAAGTACAATGCCAAGTGTCGGATCGAGTGGTGTAAAGCCTGCCACCACTGGACTCTGGAGCAGCTGTATGCAAGCCTCACATCACCAAGTACAATGCCAAGTGTCTGATCGAGTGGTGTAAAGCACGCCACCCCTGGACTCTGGAGCAGCTGCATGCAAGCCTCACATCACCAAGTACAATGCCAAGTGTCGGATCGAGTGGTGTAAAGCACGCCGCCACTGGACTCTGGAGCAGCTGCATGCAATCCTCACATCACCAAGTACAATGCCAAGTGTCGGATCGAGTGGTGTAAAGCATGCCACCACTGGAGTCTGGAGCAGCTGCATGCAAGCCTCACATCACCAAGTACAATGCCAAGTGTCGGATCGAGTGGTGTAAAGCACGCCACCACTGTACTCTGGAGCAGCTGCATGCAAGCCTCACATCACCAAGTACACTGCCAAGCGTCAGATCGAGTGGTGTAAAGCACGCCACCACTGTACTCTGGAGCAGCTGCATGCAAGCCTCACATCAGCAAGTACAATGCCAAGTGTCGGATCGAGTGGTGTAAAGCACGCCACCACTGTACTCTGGAGCAGCTGTATGCAAGCCTCACATCAGCAAGTACAATGCCAAGCATCAGATCGAGTGGTGTAAAGCCTGCCACTACTGGACTCTGGAGCAGCTGCATGCAAGCCTCACGCCACCACTGGACTCTGGAGCAGCTGCATGCAAGCCTCACGCCACCACTGGACTCTGGAGCAGCTGCATGCAAGCCTCACATCACCAAGTACAATGCCAAGTATCAGATCGAGTGGTGTAAAGCCTGCCACTACTGGACTCTGGAGCAGCTGCATGCAAGCCTCACATCACCAAGTACAATGCCAAGTGTTGGATCGAGTGGTGTAAAGCACACCGCCACTGGACTCTGGAGCAGCTGCATGCAAGCCTCACATCACCAAGTACAATGCCAAGTGTTGGATCGAGTGGTGTAAAGCACGCCACCACTGGACTCTGGAGCAGCTGCATGCAAGTCTCACATGACCAAGTACAATGCCAAGTGTCAGATCGAGTGGTGTAAAGCATGCCACCACTGGACTCTGGAGCAGCTGCATGCAAGCCTCACATCACCAAGTACAATGCCAAGTGTCGGATCGAGTGGTGTAAAGCATGCCACCACTGTACTCTGGAGCAGCTGCATGCAAGCCTCACATCACCAAGTACAATGCCAAGCGTCGGATCGAGTGGTGTAAAGCATGCCGCCACTGGACTCTGGAGCAGCTGCATGCAAGCCTCACATCACCAAGTACAATGCCAAGCGTCAGATCGAGTGGTGTAAAGCATGCCGCCACTGGACTCTGGAGCAGCTGCATGCAAGCCTCACATCACCAAGTACAATGCCAAGCGTCGGATCGAGTGGTGTAAAGCATGCCACCACTGGACTCTGGAGCAGCTGCATGCAAGCCTCACATCACCAAGTACAATGCCAGTGTCGGATCGAGTGGTGTAAAGCACGCCACCACTGGACTCTGGAGCAGCTGCATGCAATCCTCACATCACCAAGTACAATGCCAAGTGTCGGATCGAGTGGTGTAAAGCATGCCACCACTGTACTCTGGAGCAGCTGCATGCAAGCCTCACATGACCAAGTACAATGCCAAGCGTCGGATCGAGTGGTGTAAAGCCAAACACGCTTGCCGGCAGAGACGGTAGTGAGGGGAGATCGGAAGAATGTAATGTCATAAAAGTCAGGTGTACCAATACTTTTGTCCATATAGTGTATATTTTTTTATTATCATTTCTTTTTAGCCTTAAAAGGTGGTTTGCTCTGTTTCTTTTTTATCTTCTCTGCAAACATTAAACCTTCCAGATGGCACCGGCACCAGCCTGTGAACTGAGCTCCTAATCTCCAGGGCAGAGAAGGCCGTTAAACACGTCACTGTCATTAGGTCAGTTTATCACTTTGTTCTGTTTTTTGTGCACAGCTGTAGTACCCTTCCTTTTAATGTATTCCTCAGCCTGATTTTGTAAACAGGCATATAAAATACACAGGACTTTTATATCTGTAATAGGTTTCTCCATTTAATCAAATGAATGTACCGTCATCAAACCCACGTTGTATCTCTGCCTCTTTTATGGCTTGTGATATTTTTAAAGACAATTGTAGCATTTTGATGATGATCAATACATTTCCCCAACACTTTTTTTTTCATGGCTGGTTCCTACTTGCCTGCTAGCAGCACCGCTAGTTATTCTGTGTAATGTTTCTTGTGTCTTTTCTTCTGCTTGGAATTTATTTTGTTTTTTTTGTTTGTGTCATTATCTTGTATGTCTTTGTTTTTTTGCATGTTTCTGAAATCTCTCCTTTCAGCTGTGTTCTTCCTGCTCTTACACAATGGCTGCCTCTCTATGGTTCACACTGAACTGCTGTCAGTCACGTTATCACACTACTTATTCTTGCCTTTCTTTTTGTACGTCCCTGCCTCTTTTTCATAGTCTGCCTTGTTCTCTTTATCTTTTCGTCAATACCAGTTTCAGGGATGCCTCAAAAAGCATGTGAGTGTGGTGTAATATTAGCTATGTCCATTTCTGTCCAAAACGACCCCTTTTGGCATAGCTCCTCCCAGCTTTTCAAAATTAAACCCATTTTATACAGACTTTGCTCTTTATGGCCTCCCTACTGCTAAACTGTTTCTATCACATTCAGTTTCATTGTCAATCTATGACCCTCTCAGGATCTCTCTCTTTCTCCCACCCAAAACTTTCACCCCTTTAACAGTCAATAGAATAATGTAGAATAATGGTTACAACTTACCAGAGAACTAATGGGCAATAGACAGGTGAGCATACAAACAGGGCCGGCCCAAGACATTGTGCTGCTGGGGCGAAAAATGAAATGCTGCCCCCCCCCCCCCCCAAAAAAAAAATAATAATCCCACAGTCATGATAATCAATGAAACTTATCTGGAAGTGATAATTTAATGCAAGAGCACCTTTCGATATGCAAAATTATATGGCGCGAGTATTGGCTGGCCATGATTAAAATGTGTACCCTAAATGTTTGATCATTTACACTTAATGTACAATATCTGAGTCATGTTATAGGTCACTGGTCACATATAATGTTTGTTTTACCATTTCTTTCTTTTCACCTCATGGGTGAGCTCCTAGAACACATTTTTTTTATTTTTATATGTCCACTAAAGTACTTCTTATATACATAATAATATATATTTTTCAAAGAGCTCACCCATAAGGTGAAAGGAAAGTAATGGTAAAACATTATTATGACAATAGACTGTGTAATTCCCTAAAACATAATGTGACCTGTGACCTATAACAAAATCCAGATAGATATAGTCAGTGTCAGACAAGTTAACCACTGGATGGCTAGACAGATCAAAGCAGTGTCAGAGGCGTTAACCCCTTGGTGGCTAGACACAAGTATCAGAGGAGTTAACCTCTTGGGTGGCTAGGCAGATAGAGGCAATGTCAGAGGAGTTAACCCCTTATCCACACTCACACAGATAGTCTCTCACTCTCACTGACATACACACAGTCTCTCACTCTCACTGACATACACACACACTCTTACTCACACTGACATACACACACTCACATTGACACACACACACTCACACTGACATACACACACTCATTCATACTGACACACACACACACTCACACTGACACACACACACTCACTCACACGGACATTCACACACACACTCACTCACAGTGACATTCACTCACACGGACATACACACACTCACTGTGACATACACACACACTCACACTCTCACTCACACTGACATACACACTCTTACTCACACTGACATACACACTCACTCACACTGACATACACACACTCTCACTCACACTGACATACACACACTTTCACTCACACTGACATACACACACTCACTCACACTGACATACACACACTCTCACTCACACTGACATACACACACTTTCACTCACACTGACACATACACTCTTACTCACACTGACACACACACACTCATTCACACGGACATACACAGATACACTCACTCACACTGACATACACACACTCTTACTCACACTGACATATACACACTCATTCACACGGACATACATACACACACTCACTCACACTGACATACACACAATCACCCACTGTCCGTTTTGAACTTACCCGCATCTCTCTTTGCTTTGAACTCCATGTGAAGGAGGTCTCAGCCAATCACGGGAGGCTTCTGAAGTCTCAGCCAATCAGGAGAGTTGAGGAGTCTCACCTGATTTAGTGAGACCTCCTTCAATCAAGCTTCCTTGGACACAGGAGAAAAAAGAAAAAGACGGCTGCCGGGAGCAGCAAAGTGCCGCTTCTGCCAGGGTGCCGCCTGGGGCAGCTGCCCCACTCTGCCCCATTACAGTGCTGACCCTGCATACAAAACACCAGCTGCAATTAGCAGTAGAAGACAGGCATTTTATAGCGTACACCAGATTTAGCTTCTTGGGTTATCTTTGGGTATATCTGGATATACCCAGGGGTATATTTCCAGCCAACCATACATGGCAGGGGAGCAAAACCATAACAAGCTGCATGTCTTGACCTCTGAGAATTGGCCTAGACTTAACTGTAGCCAATGATAAACCTCCGGCTGCATCCTCCTAGCATACTGGTGTCGTTAACCCACATAAACCTCAGAGCCCAACCCATGAGGAGACCGGACACTATAACCCCTTGACTAGTGCTCTTGGAGTAGCCCTCCCTGTGAGGGGTACACCCGGCTCTAGTGCCAAATTCTGCAAAATGACCTTGGATGTGACCTCCGCTTTCCCAGAGAAACTGAGACAGTCCTAACCGCAATAACTACTGGCCTTTCCTCCATGCTCAGTGGCGGTGTGATATGTACTCCCCAGGGACCCAGCCCATGAGGAGTCCTGCAAGTAAACCCCGCAGCTACTGCGACCCAAGCTGGTCATACCTTGGATCTCCTGCACTGACTTCAGACCATATTTAAGAGGAGCATTGTGGTGGCTTTCCATCATCAAGAGACCTCAATCTAGAATTACTTTTTAAATAATTTTCCCAGCATGTTCTTAAAATACAGAAAATTTATAATTAGAAAGTTTGATATTAATTGCTCTGAATACCAGGTAAATGGGACTGTGCTACAAAACTATATATATATATATATATATATAATGGTGCATTGAGCTGTAACTCGGTACTCCTTGTTACAGGTCAGTAGATCTGTAAATCTTATTGTGAGAAGAAGTTCTAGTAAACTGCTAGTTTAAGGGGGGTAAACATAACCAGCAGCTGCCAGGCCTGTTACAGAATATGGAACAACCACCTCGTGATAATGAGGATTTATATCTAGTCTTAAATAAACTAAGCCTGGGCTGTCTTTCTGATTACTGCTTCATACTTCAAGACAGAGCAATGACGATAGACTGTTAGGAGTTATACAGTACAATCTCTGTGTCTGGATAACTATATAATGATACATGTTATCCTGCATCATAGTGGCTGGCCAATGATATGCTGATTGGAGCTACATTTTCCCACCCATTAATTCTAATAATAAGACCTTTAATTTACCATATTAGTGTCTACATAATCATATAATGATAAGCATTTTCTTTACCAAATCAATATTGCATATTTGTGTCTGGCTAACTTAATTCTGATAGGATAAATGCTGTACTATATCTGTCTGGCAAAATGGCATATTATATGGCAGCTATTAAGACATCTGTGTTTGAACAACTTTTTAACAATACTATTTACAGAGGGCACCTCCCTCTGGGACTTACTGAATGTAAGTATATTAGAAACATAGAAACAGAGAATGTTGCACCATGTCTGTGTTTTGCTACCTGTATATACTCATAGTGCATGACCTAGCTGTGTACTGATGGGAGCCATACTATACCATGTCTATGTCTGTTGACTGATGGAAAAACTATGAGACCATGGCTGAGATAGGAATACTTTACAGAGGGAAAAGCAAAGGGTGAAAAGTCCTTGCACCAGTACTTAGATCTTAGATTTAGAAAAGTCATGGGCTTACAGTCATTCCAGTAGATCTAACCTCACAAAGCAGCCCATAGCACCGATGTTAGCTAAGTTAGCTTGCATGAAAAACCATTATTTAAAAACGAAAAAAAAAAAACAAACAATAATCCACAGGAAAAGTTTGACTTCCTCTAGCTATTTCCTCTAGCCATGTTATGGAAAAACATAACAACACACAGCTACGAGCAAAAGGAATTGTTCATGAAATCAGATCTATCAAACATGAAGGTGATGATTGAATATGGGGTGATTTGGGTCAGTTTGGACGTCAGGTTTCTCCCCGAAAATCAGAAAATTTCATCCTTCGACAATTCAATACGACTGAGATTGTTCCGAGAACAGCTATTTTAGCAAATCTCGGGCCAACAGAACGGCAGCATTTGCGTGAGAGAAACGTAACCATTTTAAGTATAGGATTTCAGCCAGATATGCTGTCCTTGATTAAAGGACAACTGTAGCAAAAATTAAGTTCTATTTAATTGAAGATGGCATCAAGTCTAGGCATTTTACATAGAAATGCTTTAATAAAAGTACAAACAAAGAAATGCTTTAATAAAAGTACAAATACATACAAATAAAATACAAATAAAGTACCTTATTGAGCAATCTTTACTCCATATAGCTCTATCTGGAGGCAGACATTTTGTTTAGAATCTTTGTTCATCTAAACCAAGGTGAGTGAAGATCTGACCCAAGATTGTAAACAACATGTCTGCCCCCTGAGAGAGAACTATCTGGAGTAAAGAAGGCTTAATAAGGCACTTAATTTGTATTATTTTGTTAAAGAATTTCTTTAAAAATCATCTACACTTAATACAATCTTTTAATTAAACATAATTAGTCACCAGCCCTATACATGTTCTACTAGACACCAGCCCTATAAATGTTCTACTAGACACCAGCCCTATAAATGTTCTACTAGACACCAGCCCTATACATGTCCTACTAGACACCAGCCCTATACATGTCCTACTAGACACCAGCCCTATACATGTCCTACTAGACACCAGCCCTATACATGTCCTACTAGACACAGCCCTATACATGTTCTACTAGACACCAGCCCTATACATGTCCTACTAGACACCAGCCCTAAACATGTCCTACAAGAGACAAGCCCTATACATGTTCTACTAGACACCAGCCCTATACATGTTCTACTAGACACCAGCCCATTACATGTTCTACTAGACACCAGCCCTATATATGTTCTAGAAGACACCAGCTCTATACATGTCCTGCTAGACACCAGCCCTATACATGTTCTTCTAGACACCAGCCCTATACATGTCCCACTAGTCACCAGCCCTATACATGTTTTAGTAGACACCAGCCCTATACATGTCCTACTAGACACCAGCCCTGTACATGTTCTACTAGACACCAGCCCTATGCGTGTTCTACTAGACACCAGCCCTATACATGTTCTACTAGACACCAGCCCTATACATGTTGTACTAGACACCAGCCCTATGCATGTTCTACTAGACACCAGCCCTATGCATGTTCTACTAGACACCAGCCCTATACATGTTTTACTAGACACCAGCCCTATACATGATCTACTAGACACCAGCCCTATACATGTTGTACTAGACACCAGCCCTATACATGTTGTACTAGACACCAGCCCTATACATGTTGTACTAGACACCAGACCTATACATGTCCTACTAGACACCAACCCTATACATGTCCTACTAGACACCATCCCTGTACAAATTTTACTAGACACCAGCCCTATACATGTCCTACTGGACACCAGCCCTATACATGTCCTACTAGACACCAGCCCTATACATGTCCTACTAGACACCAGCCCTATACATGTCCTACTAGACACCAGCCCTATACATGTCCTACTAGACACCAGCCCTATACATGTCCTACTAGACACCAGCCCTATACATGTCCTACTAGACACCAGCCCTATACATGTCCTACTAGACACCAGCCCTATACATGTCCTACTAGACACCAGCCCTATACATGTCCTACTAGTCACCAGCCCTATACATGTTTTAGTAGACACCAGCCCTATACATGTTTTAGTAGACACCAGCCCTATACACGTTCTACTAGACACCAGCCCTATACATGTTCTACTAGACACCAGCCCTATACATGTCCTACTAGACACCAGCCCTATACATGTCCTACTAGACACAGCCCTATACATGTTCTACTAGACACCAGCCCTATACATGTCCTACTAGACACCAGCCCTAAACATGTCCTACAAGACACAAGCCCTATACATGTTCTACTAGACACCAGCCCTATACATGTTCTACTAGACACCAGCCCATTACATGTTCTACTAGACACCAGCCCTATATATGTTCTACAAGACACCAGCTTTATACATGTCCTACTAGACACCAGCCCTATATATGTTCTACAAGACACCAGCCCTATACATGTCCCACTAGTCACCAGCCCTATACATGTTTTAGTAGACACCAGCCCTATACATGTCCTACTAGACACCAGCTCTATACATGTCCTACTAGACACCAGCCCTATACATGTCCTACTAGACACCAGCCCTATACATGTCCTACTAGACACCAGCCCTATACATGTCCTACTAGACACCAGCCCTATACATGTTCTCCTAGACACCAGCCCTATACATGTTTTAGTAGACACCAGCCCTATACATGTCCTACTAGTCACCAGCCCTATACATGTTTTAGTAGACACCAGCCCTATACACGTTCTACTAGACACCAGCCCAATACATGTTCTACAAGACGCCAGCCCTATACTAGCAAGTTGATCACATTTGATTGGTTATGTAGAACATTTATAGAGTTGGTGCTGCTGAAATGATCCATTAACGAAAGTATCAGTTATATGGTTCCAGTATATTGATATTTATTTATGTAAATCCAAAATATGTATTAATACATAATTATATTATTATTATTATTATGATTGGTACATATCAAATGAATTTATGTTGTTTTTGGCACCTTGTAAAATTTCTCTCATCCCCACTGGAGAATTACATTACATTGGCCTGAAGTTTGAAGTTCCCATCTCTCTTTATTGAGTAGACCCTTACTATGGCCCCATCACCAGTTAAGTACTATTCCCATAATAATCAATATTGCTTGCTACACTCTTCCTTATGGTATGTTTATAAGAAGTTCATATAGACATTCTCCATTTTAATAGTATAACTGCATTTTTTTTTTCCTAATGGTGATTCCATTATGGGAGCTGTCTGTCTCTAAGACATTTTTCTAAAACATATCCTGAGTTACCACTAACCAGCCTCTATTGTATTGACTTCAAATGCTTTTTTGCCAATAAATGCTAAGCATTGACTCATAGTTTGAGAGCCACTGCATTCAGTGACAGTAATGGGGGTCTAAAAATATTGGTTGCCAGGAGACAGAAGGGGCTCACCAACAACTATAAGGCTATAATTTAATTTTTATAATAAATAAATAACATTTTTTTTTTAAATTCCCAAGTGGAAAAAAGTTACCATTAAAATATTTGTGATTTTTTTTGTGTGTGTATTTTTTTTTTTAGTAGATACTAAATGTAAATACAGATTGTTGAAATTATTTTTTTTATTTTAAATAAATGGTGGATATATTTTTTTTTTTTTAATTAAAATTTATTTGGCATCTTCACAGCCATTCACAAAAATATAAAAGTACAATTGCCATTTCAAGGTTTTTGAAACATAAATACCGAAAATATTTGAATATTACATTTCACATTTTTACCTAACAGATGGTCAAATCCTTCAGTTACTTTAACAAACATATTGTAATTTCAATAAACTATAACTCGAGATATAAAAAATAAGCATATAAATAGTATATTGCACATACCAAATTATGAACTGTATCGTTACCTCTATGATAACATACATCAGTTCTGCGTATTTGGCATTAATATCTAGACATGTGCAAAACTAAAATTTTAGTTTTGTTTTCGTCCATTCGGACAAAAATTTTATTTATTTCGTCAAATACGAATTTCTTTCATTACTGCATTCGTTTCCGACGAAATCCGTTCATTATTTTCGTTTCGTTTTATTCGTTCGTACGGATCAATTGACCTACACATTCCATAAACCGAAAGTCTATAAACCGAATGTCGTTCAGTTTATAAACTTTCGGCTTATGGAATACATGTAATGCTATTGGCGTTCTATAAACCGAACTAGAGTCCCCATTCATAAGAAATTCTAATGAATGGGGACTCTAGTTCGGTTTATAGAACGCCAATAGTATTACATGTATTCCATAAGCCGAAAGTCTATAAACCGAACGACGTTCTCAATTATCTATACAATGTATCTGTAATGCTAGGAAGGATCAACGATGCAGCAATTGGTGCAAGAAGTGGTTAAGGACTATTAGAGGTAGCCAATATGGTGTTCACTTTGGCCACTATATACCCTATATAAGTGGTCAAAGCCTGGTGCAACACCACACTTCTCTGGAACAGTGGAACAGACTGTCCAGACGTGAGACTTATAACAAGAAGCGGAGGTAAGTACTCAGACAGGCAGGAAATATCTATGTCGGACAAAGGATTGGAGATGATCAGGATACAAGCCAGAGTCCGAGTCCAGCAGGCTGCCACCATGGAGATGCAAATGTTCTTCCAGCTATAAAGTTGTGACACATTAAGAGTTCTCTAAGAGCACAACATTGTTTATTGACAGATGATCCCACACAGCACAGCTGTCAAATCTGTCAATATAATCCTTCCAAGCAGAAGAAAATTCTGCAGAAAGAGTATAACAGTAAAGCGGCAATCATTAGTCATAGGAAGAAAATTTCGAAAGACTTATCTTTAAGAAAAAGATACGTTTTTTCTTTTGCTCTCTCTTCAAACTAGTAGGACAGACTGGTAACTCTTAATAACCCAAAGGAAAAGTCTAGCGAGGTGGCCTAGAAATATACACAAAAGGATTTTTGCGCACTTGAACTTCCCAAAGTGTTGACACATTGAATTGTTTTTCAACATTTGCACTCTCTACTGTTTATAATGGCCTTGAAAGGACTGTATATAATGGCCTTATATACGCTGATCAGCCAAAACATAATGACCACTCACAGGTAGCAAGCAGTGTGATCCTTTGGGTGATGTTCTGTTGGCAAATCTTGGGTCCCCCTGTAGTGTCTTTCACCCCCTTCCCTCCCCCTGTAGTCTTTCACCCCCTCCCCTTCCCCCTGTAGTGTCTTTCACCCCCTCCCCTTCCCCCTGTAGTGTCTTTCACCCCCTTCCCTCCCCCTGTAGTCTTTCACCCCCTCCCCTTCCCCCTGTAGTGTCTTTCACCCCCTCCCCTTCCCCCTGTAGTGTCTTTCACCCCCTCCCCTTCCCCCTGTAGTGTCTTTCACCCCCTCCCCTTCCCCCTGTAGTGTCTTTCACCCCCTCCCCTTCCCCCTGTAGTGTCTTTCACCCCCTCCCCTTCCCCCTGTAGTCTTTCACCCCCTTCCCTCCCCCTGTAGTGTCTTTCACCCCCTCCCCTTCCCCCTGTAGTGTCTTTCACCCCCTCCCCTTCCCCCTGTAGTGTCTTTCACCCCCTTCCCTCCCCCTGTAGTCTTTCACCCCCTCCCCTTCCCCCTGTAGTGTCTTTCACCCCCTCCCCTTCCCCCTGTAGTGTCTTTCACCCCCTCCCCTTCCCCCTGTAGTGTCTTTCACCCCCTCCCCTTCCCCCTGTAGTGTCTTTCACCCCCTCCCCTTCCCCCTGTAGTGTCTTTCACCCCCTTCCCTCCCCCTGTAGTCTTTCACCCCCTCCCCTTCCCCCTGTAGTGTCTTTCACCCCCTCCCCTTCCCCCTGTAGTGTCTTTCACCCCCTCCCCTTCCCCCTGTAGTGTCTTTCACCCCCTCCCCTTCCCCCTGTATGTCTCACTCCCCTTGCTTCCTCTGCTCCCCATCCCGCCGCCGGAACTGCTGCTGCAACATTTGGCGGCAGCAGGTGAACTTCTTAAAGCGGCGGGGGGCTGCCGATTCACTTTAACTGGCCAAGGCGGCCCCGAGGCAGGCGGCCCACCGGGATTTTTCCCGGTATCCCGGTGGGCCAGTCCGGCCCTGAGTCCATGCCATGACAGGTCAGGACTGGTTTGGCAGTAAAAGGGGAGCTACACAATATTAGGCAGGTGGTCATAATGTTATGGCTGATCAGTGTATGATGGACTGTATATAACGACCTTGAAAGGAACGTAAAAGGAGCAATGGAAACAATAGCTAAATACCTCATTATGTCACATTCACTCTATAGCTATACTTTTATTTTTACATCTATAATCTGAATAAATAATAAGATTTCAATTATTACGTTTAGAAATGACTGTTGTTATGTGGATCTGTGGATCCATAAAATTAACTTTAAATTAGAGATGAGTACAGATTCAACATTGCCAGTAATAACATGATTACATCACTTACCAAAAAACACATCTTCTGGAAAATGAGATGTTTTCTGGGCGGCAAGTTAAGTATATTTTTTTTTTTACGTTATACGAAGCAATATTTTTCCAATTAGACTATCTCTGTACTGGATAATTCAGAGGAATCATTACATTTTACTTATTTATTTGATTTAATTCATCTCCATTTTTTTTTTACAGTTTATAACTAGATTATTCCATAACTATTTCTTCTGGCTCCCTAGAGCGTGATGCAAACAGCAAAATATGAATTATTGTTTAAAGAGCAGACAAAGGTGACATGTTGGTGCAGATCTGTCTTTCAAAGATGACAGAATATGCTTTCAATAAAAATAACAAGGACCTATGTATTTGACTTGTTCAAATTGCCATGAATTCTGAAATTCAAGCAATTTTTTTTTCTTTGGGTTATCTAAACCAGCCACAGAGCAGGGTTCAATTTTTCCAAATGCACCCACAACGCACCTCCTGTATACCCACACTGCAACACTTATATACCTGCCGAAAGACTGGATGCTAGGATGGCGTAGGAGGCAAAAGGCTGCGAGATTACATGAAGTCCTGTTCTGTAGCGTGATCACACGAGACTGAGCTCCAGGATAACCAATGTTTGGAGCTCACTTCTTTAAAAAAAAAATATTTTTCTCACACTTATAGGTGGTATGTGTCTTCCTCTAACTTCAAAAGGGAATTTGAGGGTTCTGCATAGAATCAGCTGTCCCTAGCAATACGCTCTTCAGGACAGAGTGATACAATGTTGGTTCTGTTATCTGTTGGTCACTCTCACAGCTTAGGAGTCACATCTCTGAGTGCTCTCATCGCAACTGGGACCACTTTGACCTTCACTTCCTGCATCTTCTCTAGTTCCTCTTTCTGGCCCTCGTTCTTCTCCAGCTTCTCCGCTACATCTAGCACCATCAATGTCTGCTAGTCTTTATCTGCTACCACGATGTCAGATAGCTTGGCCAAAACCTGTCTATCTGGATATTGAAGTCCCACAGGATCTTAGCACTTAAAGGACAATTGTAGGCAAAAAATGAAGCACAGATATGTTAAACAGAAATGCTTTAATGAAATAAAATGAATAAAGTAGATTATTGAGCATTTTATGAGCGTATCGCTCTATCAGTGGGCACACAAGGTAATAAAGACTAATCTTGATGTTTTTTCTTTACAGGAAGATTTGGACAGAGTAGGGAACTGGGCAAGAAAGTGGCAAATGAGGTTCAATATAGACAAATGTAAAGTTATGCATCATGGGAAAAATAATAACAAAGCAACATATACGTTAAATGGTATTTCCCTGGGAAAAACTACTAACGAAAAGGATTTAGGAATCATTGTAGATAACAAACTTGGCAACAGTGCCCAATGCCAGTCAGCAGCTGCAAGGGCCAATAAGATATTGGCATGTATACAACGAGGTATAGATTCACGGGAGGAGGACATCATCTTGCCTCTTTACAAATCAATGGTAAGACCTCACCTTGAATATGCAGTACAATTCTGGGCACCAGTTCATAAAAAGGATATTAAGGAACTAGAAAAAGTGCAAAGGAGAGCTAAAAAATTAATAAGGGGATTGGAGGATCTTAGTTATGAAGAGAGACTTAAAAAATTGCATTTATTTACTTTAGAAAAAAGGCGTCTTAGAGGGGATTTGATAACATTATATAAATATGTGCAGGGCCAATATAAGGAGCTCTCCAGGGACCTGTTCATTAATAGAAATGTACAAAGAACAAGAGGTCACCCCCTGAGACTGGAAGAGCAAAGATTTCATAGGCAGCAAAGGAAGGGATTCTTTACGGTAAGGACAATAAAATTATGGAACTCACTGCCAATAGAGGTAGTGCTATCAACCACAATAGATGCATTTAAAAATGGTCTGGATGTTTTTTTTTAGAAAAGCAGAACATACAGGGGTATTAATAATAGAATGAGCATTAATAATAGAGCTTTTTGATCCAAGGAGAAATCTGATTGCCCTTTTGGAGTCAAGAAGGAATTTTTTTCCCCCTAGGAGGCAACATTCGAAAAAGCTTCCTTAGGGTTTTTTTTGCCTTCTTTTGGATCAAAACGCTGAAATGATAGGTAGAAGGGTTGAACTTGATGGACTTGTGTCTTTTTTCAACCTAAATTACTATGTTACTATGTTACTATGTAACTATGTTACATGGTGTCCAGATCTTCCTTCCACTGAAACAAAAGGGATAGAGTATGTATTAGTGTAAAAAGAGGAATGGAAAGGTCATTGGGTAACATAGATACTCAAAAAGAGATCAGATTCAATTAGGAGTAGAAACAAGACGTATATCAATTAAAAAACCATCACTTTTTATTAAAAGATGTGGAAATTAATGCCATTATATATTAAATAATATGAATATCTCAAAACATATTGACAATAAGTCATTAATAAAAGAACAAATCAGCCAAAATCATGTCTCTGAATTCCGGACGTATTCGGAGAACACACAAATTTAGTACCACTTAGGTAGTTCCGATGTGCCTCCATTGGCATTCACAATTCTGTAAACATAGGCTAACCCACACGATCTCCCGACAACAAACTCATCCGGAATGCACCAAAACTAAGCGGCGACCTCAGTCCTCCCCATAGACTTCTATGGGAAAGACTGTGCCTTATCTTGGGGAATCACTGCTATTACAAAAATAGCCGTATTCCTCCCATAGAAGTCAGTGGGAGGACTTTGGCTATAGCTGAAATAGCTGAAGTACTCTTGAAATGGCCCAAAGTGTAATAAAAAATAATCATTTAAAAAAAGACCTTGCACTTTAACCCCTTCCTGATGCATGGTACATGATGACACCCCCCAACTGGAGTGCCCAATGGGGGAGAAGCCGTAAACACAGAATAGGGTCAGTGTTGCCCGGGATGCCTGACAACTCAGCCATGTCGCTGATCTGTCCCTTGAATATCAGGTCACTTGGACATTGTGGGGTAAGCAAGATCTGACTGGGTATGAAAAAAAAAAAACATAGATCAAAGAGAGGTGAGGACAGGAAAGACTAAAAAAGCAAAACGAATACGTCTGGGCAGACTTAATTCCACTTAACTCACGCAACAAAGGGCTAATACAATAATTGGAAATAATAATTACTTTCCGTAATTAGCAACCTGCGCTGAATGACAAGAGCAGTTCTGACAATGAGAAGCGTAACCTCACTTTCTTTTATCTCCGTGGGCCACACAGTCCTGTTTGTTGAAACCAAAGGCAAAGTGGTTTTTTTTTTCTTTCTTCTATTCTTTCTCATAAAGGATATTATTTCAACCCATTTAATTATCCTTATGAATCAGAGGAAAAACATCAAATCGAACCTGGCCACTTGTATCTTAGCAACTGAATGAAAGCCACCTCCGATACTCTTTCTAACTATTCGGCCATTAAAGAAAAATCAAATATATTGTTTACAGAGACAGCGCCAGCGTTATTTGCAAAAACAGTTGTACACCACTTTGTTTCATCACCGGGACTTGAAGTTTTGAGAATGGCGGAAGGAAAAAAAGTGATGACAGGAATGTGCAAGATTATGTAACTCTCTCTCCCCATGCCATCCCTCTCTGTCTCTCTCTCCCTCATACCATCTCTGTCTCTCTCTCCCTCATACCATCCCTGTCTATCTTCTCTCTCCCCCATACCATCCCTGACTGTCTCTCTCTCCGCATACCATCCCTGTCTCTCTTCTCTCTCCCCCATACCATCCCTGTCTATCTTCTCTCTCCCCCATACCATCCATGACTGTCTCTCTCTCCCCATACCATCCCTGTCTATCTTCTCTCTCCCCCCATGCCATCCCTGTCTTTCTCTTTCTCCCCATGCCACCTCTCTCTCTCGCTCTCTCGTTTCTCTCTCTCTCTCTCTCTCTCTCTCTCTCTCTCTCTCTCTCTCTCTCGCTCTCTCGTTTCTCTCTCTCTCTCTCTCTCTCGTTTCTCTCTCTCTCTCTCTCTCTCTCTCTCTCTCTCTCTCTCTCTCTCTCTCTCTCTCTCTCTCTCTCTCTCTCTCTCTCTCTCGCAACAAGAGTAACCATATTGTATTTCAATGATACATAAAGGATGAAAATATATACAGTTGCAGTCCACTAGGATTAGCAGAGTCTTCAGAGCTACCAATCTATGAATGATTAATGGCCTTTACAGACGCTGGAAACATAAGTAGCGGGTCTGCCACTTATCTGAGTATCGGCACGCCTAAGACAATCGATTAGTGCAGTTACGCACACATTACATCCAGAAACCAATGTGCGTAATCAAAACTTATGTGACTTATCAAAACAGCTGCTGATTGCTCTAGAGCTAAAGTGTTCTGATTGGTCCAAATCCTTGTATTGGTCAGAAAACGCCTCTCTTCTCATTAACCTTCACTATCTGACTACATTGTGAATGACCTTAAAATTCCAGGGATATTATTAATAATCCAGTTTTTGTTTATGCCTATTATTAAATCAAACATACAAAATCAATGGACGCCCGGCACTCAAACGTGAGAACTTTTTTGATCAGACGCAGGCAATATTCCAAAACCAGCGAGAATTGAACCGTTGCCTGCGTCTGATCGATAAAGTTCTCACGTTTGAATCGAGTGCCGGGTGTCCACTCTGGAATACTTGGGTAGGGTCTGCGTACCGCAGCACACCGAATATTTTGGGGCAATTACCAAATCATTTTTAGCATTCGTGTTATTAAATCAAGGTATACTAATATAATTTTCATCTCATAAACTAATATTCTTATTCAGAGTTCCAAAAAGACAAACTGTTAGGTATATATCACTAAACGTACATTAAACAGCTCACATAATTCACACTATCTTATATGTTGTATTTAATGTATTAAATATATAGGGCTAACAAAAAACTAATATAATAAAGCAGACCAAAATATATGGATCATAGTCTAGCTACTCAAAAATACATATATCATCCTAAATAATATGATTTTAAATGAAAATAAAGAATGATGACTAACAATTCAATTATATAAACCGTACCTACTCCTCCACCACTACCTTAGGCAGGTGTATATATATATATATATTGCCAAAAAAAAGACAAGCTTTCGACAATTTTCCTCTCTTCCTCAGGTCTGATACAATACTGATCAATCTGATAGTGTTGAACACTGTTGTGTATATATATATATTTATATATATACACACACATCCATACTTCTCTCTCCTTACTATAAGATAGCATATTTACCATTGCTTGACATGACGTTGACTCTGACTCTAGTCCACCACCTATTCTCACCTCCCCTCTTTTCTATGGTGTGTGGTAAAGTAGTATAAAAAAAAAACATAGCATGATACATAAACCACATCTAAAAAGACATGTAACCTCAAACAGCTTAACACATCACAATTCCTGGCTCTACCACAGGTAGCTGTTTCTCCTCTAATCTTTTTTTCTACAATATGATTTTCAGGTATTTGTCAGTAGGCAACGTCTATGGTTAGAAGCTATTCTATTATATAGGGCATGACGGCTCCTTAAAGCCCTACTATAAGCTCCTAACTTTTCTGATTGTTTTTACACAGAACTTCATGGAAGTAGTATTTCTCTGGATTCTAGCAATAACTAGGCTGGTCTGTCTGGCTTCTGAATTGATCTGTCTGGCTCCTAAATACACTAATTTGCAAAGTCTTGCTCTTAAGAGAGGGATTAAACCATCAAAAAATATGTCATACTTCCTAGTTATTTACATGAGAATTCACATGTTTGCAAGTCCATTAGCACCCCCTTCCCATGTTACAAAATTGACACAAAAACACACCACTAGGGGCAACTAACAGCATGATTTCACCCGTGTCTTCTTTTTTTACACTCATAATATGGGGTATCTTTTGAATGCTACTTCAAAAGAACAAAACAGGAGAAATAGTGTTTTATATGAGAGATGAGTTTTGGTCTAGACAGACTTTTTTTTCAAGGGTATTGAAGAGGGTTCTAATGTGGATCAAAATGACTCTTTTGATGCACTTTTGATACAGCGACCGATGTTGGAGAAGACCAAGCTCTATGACATTTATCACCTTAAGTGCTTTATTGGGACATTCCTGACTTCCCCAGTTAACTGATTTTACAATATATTTACAGTATTACACTATTATTAATTTTCAAACAGGAGCTCTCTCTGCTCTGAGCATGGTGGTGTTGTTTTGTAAATGCCTTACGCTGAGCTAATCAGACAGGCTTCTAGATTTATTAAACCTTGCTGCTAGGCGGCTCACTCTGAAATCCTGAGATAATGGAGAGCAGGCTACAGTGGTGCCACCCAGGTGCCACCCAGGACTCAGCAGCTGCAGCTCTATGTTCTTGACACTGTCAGACCTCAGTCAGCAATGTCACTGCAACTGCCTCGCACAAATAATGACACTCTGAGTCATCATTTAGTACTGGGGGTGCAAGGAAGTGCTGACTGAGTTTGGACAGTGTGAAGCACATAGAACCAGCTGCTAAACGCAATAAGGGGGAGGAGGGTTACTGGAGAGGGACAGATGGTGTGGAAAAGGTGTGCAGTGGTGGGAGAGAGACAGACAAGGGGGAATTAGGGGCAGAGTGAGAGACAACCAAATGGGAAAGGGTTGGGGGGAGAGAAAGACAAACATAAGGAAGAGGCTTGTGGGATGCATGGGAATGAGAAAGATGGGATCCACCAATAGGGCTATATACATTATAGAGAAAAGCTTAGCTGCTAGTAGTTAGAAGGGGTTGGAGACAACATTGTCCAAGGGAGACATTTGCTGGACTGTGATGGTCCATTTAATGTGGTGATGAATGATACTGGACCTTCACAGACATTGCAAGCATACTAGTGACCTTGTATGGACCTTGTATTGTCCAGGGCAATAACATGGGTGAGGAAAATGAGGAACAAGCCTCAAGATGAGGGGTTGGCAGAGATATATTCTGTGGCATGGTAGTCTGGACATCATGACCCCAAGGGGTGAGCTGCATAAGGGTAATAATAATAGCTGTGGACAGGCAGTGAATGAAACGCTGGGCATTACAGAGGAATGTGGGGTAATCAGTGGGGTTGGGGACAAAGAAGGGGGCTTTGGAACACTATATTGGGAGAGAACCAAAACAGTTTGTTACCACTCTGCATGTGGCCATCTTGCTACAGGTTATATTACCCTTTTAGTTGATCCAATTTTGGATTATATCTCCACCTTCTGCTATTTTGCTATATTTTGGTTAGAAAAGAAGTACTGTCTAATATAGTCTGATCCTGACTCTGAAAGAAGTGCTGAAAGGAATTATAACATGCTTAGGTCATACATTAGTCTTTCCTGAAGAACGAACAAGCTGTAAAAGAATGAGCTTATTATAATAGTTAATTAGTTATTATCTGGTGTAGTAATCTAGATATCAGTGTTTGCATTGCTGCGTCCATAGATAGGAGGGTTAAAAAATCTCTCTCAGTCCATCAACGTACAGGAAAAAAAAAAAACTAGAACAATCATTTCTGTATTAAGATTGCAAACGAGGAAGCACACTTCATAAAAATGTTAAGTACCAATTCATATTTCAGAGCCAGCCTTCAGTAATGAAATATTAATGGGACTTTTAACTATTGGCTTTAATGCAATGACATTTTCTCTATTTTTATGGCTGAAGGACAAGAGGGAAGGAGAGCAATGCTGAAGCTGTACAACATGTGTTAATATATGTATAAATAATTTTGTTTTATCCCTGCTTGTATAAAGTTATCACTTTGAAGGCCCTGGAAAAAATAATAATGTAAGATCTGGGGATGTAGAAAACGATTGCTCAATAATCAGATATCTGGTTTGCCAATTTAAAATGGAGCTTTCTTGATTACATAGTACATAGCTGCCAACATTCCTGAATTCGCCATAACAGTCCAGTTTGGTTTTTTTGGAGGTTGGGGGGGGGGGGGGGGGTTCCTGTCCTGGCATTAATTCTGAATCTACACAGAGCTTTGCATTGTGCACAAGCATCAATGAGTTTAAATTGTGTACGCTTGGTATACACTAGACATGTGCAAAACTAAAATTTTCGTTTCGTTTTCGTCCATTCGGACGAAAATGTTATTTATTTCGTCTAAAACGAATTTCGTTCATTAGTGCATTCGTTTCAGACGAAATTCGTTCATTATTTTCGTTTCGTTAATTTTTTTCGTTCGTTTTATAGAATACAATGTAATACTATTGGCTTTCTATAAACCGAACGAGAGCCCCATTCATAAGAAATTCTTATGAATGGGGCTCTCGTTCGGTTCATAGAAAGGCAATAGTATTAATTGTATTCTATAAGCCGAAAGTCTATAAACCGAACGACTTTCGGTTTATAGACTTTCGGCTTATGGAATACATGTAATCCTATTGCTATTCTATAAACCGAACGACTTTCGGTTTATAGAATAGCCATAGGTTTACATGTATTACATAAGCCGAAAGTCTATAAACCGAAAGTCGTTCGGTTTATAGGCTGTCGGCATTTAACTAATAAGAGACAGAGTCTCCATTCATAAAATTATGAATGGAGACTTTGTCTCCGTGTAGTAAAATGCCGACAGCCTATAAACCGAACGTTCGGTTTATAGGCTGTGGGCATTTTACTACAGGGAGACAAAGTCTCCATTCATAATTTTATGAATGGAGACTCTGTCTCCGTGTAGTAAAATGCCGACAGCCTATAAACCGAACGTTCGGTTTATAGGCTGTCGGCTTATGGAATACATGTATTCCTATTGCTATTCTATAAACCGAACGACTTTCGGTTTATAGAATAGCCATAGGTTTACATGTATTACATAAGCCGAAAGTCTATAAACCGAAAGTCGTTCGGTTTATAGGCTGTCGGCAATTAACTAATAAGAGACAGAGTCTCCATTCATAAAATTATGAATGGAGACTTTGTCTCCGTGTAGTAAAATGCCGACAGCCTATAAACCGAACGTTCGGTTTATAGGCTGTCGGCTTATGGAATACATGTATTCCTATTGCTATTCTATAAACCGAACGACTTTCGGTTTATAGAATAGCCATAGGATTACATGTATTACATAAGCCGAAAGTCTATAAACCGAAAGTCGTTCGGTTTATAGGCTGTCGGCATTTAACTAATAAGAGACACAGTCTCCATTCATAAAATTATGAATGGAGACTTTGTCTCCGTGTAGTAAAATGCCGACAGCCTATAAACCGAACGTTCGGTTTATAGGCTGTGGGCATTTTACTACACGGAGACAAAGTCTCCATTCATAATTTTATGAATGGAGACTCTGTCTCCGTGTAGTAAAATGCCGACAGCCTATAAACCGAACGTTCGGTTTATAGGCTGTCGGCTTATGGAAAACATGTATTCCTATTGCTATTCTATAAACCGAACGACTTTCGGTTTATAGAATAGCCATAGGTTTACATGTATTACATAAGCCGAAAGTCTATAAACCGAAAGTCGTTCGGTTTATAGGCTGTCGGCAATTAACTAATAAGAGACAGAGTCTCCATTCATAAAATTATGAATGGAGACTTTGTCTCCGTGTAGTAAAATGCCGACAGCCTATAAACCGAACGTTCGGTTTATAGGCTGTCGGCTTATGGAATACATGTATTCCTATTGCTATTCTATAAACCGAACGACTTTCGGTTTATAGAATAGCCATAGGATTACATGTATTACATAAGCCGAAAGTCTATAAACCGAAAGTCGTTCGGTTTATAGGCTGTCGGCATTTAACTAATAAGAGACAGAGTCTCCATTCATAAAATTATGAATGGAGACTTTGTCTCCGTGTAGTAAAATGCCGACAGCCTATAAACCGAACGTTCGGTTTATAGGCTGTGGGCATTTTACTACACGGAGACAAAGTCTCCATTCATAATTTTATGAATGGAGACTCTGTCTCTGTATAGTTAAATGCCGACAGCCTATAAACCGAACGACTTTCGGTTTATAGACTTTCGGCTTATGTACTACATGTAATCCTATGGCTATTCTATAAACCGAAAGTCGTTCGGTTTATAGTTTAGCAATAGCATTACATGTATTCTATAAACCGAACGTCGTTCGTTTTAAAGACTTTCGGCTTATAGAATACTATTGGCTTTCTATAAACCGAACTAGAGTCGAGTCCCCATTCATAAGAAATTCTTATGAATGAGGAGGGACTCTAGTTAGGTTTATAGAATGCCAATAGTATTCTATAAGCCGAAAGTCTTTAAAACGAACGACGTTCGGTTTATAGAATGCATGTAATGCTATTGCTGTTCTATAAGCCGAATGTCTTTCGGCTTATAGAACAGCAATAGCATTACATGTATTCTATAAACCGAACGTCGTTTGTTTTAAAGACTTTCGGCTTATAGAATACATGCTGCTATTGGCTTTCTATAAACCGAAAGAGTCCCCATTCATACGAATAGGTCAATTGACCTATTCGTATGAATGGGAACTCAATTTCGGTTTATAGGAAGCTAATAGCATTACATGCATTCCATAAACCGAAAGTCATTCATGTCGGTTTATGGAATGTAGTACAATGCTATTGGTATTGTAAACCGACTCTATTTCGGTTTAGAATGCCAATAGCACGAATGGACGAATGGACGAATGAACGAATGATTTTCGGATTTTGTTAGTTAAAATTTTCGTTATTCGTTTTTCGGACGAATGGACGAAAATGCTATTTTCGTCCGAAAATGCATTCGTCCGAAAACGAATGCACATGTCTAGTATACACTGCCTAAAAAGAAGAAGTGAGCTCTAGATAGCAGGGATATCTGTACCAGGGAGACGGTATCTCAAACTTGAGAGGCCATGCAACGTTGTGTAATAACATGCGGTGTCACATAACTCTGCCCCCTTGTGGATCCAGCCTTTGCGCCCCTATACACAATATATATAGGCGTTGACAGGAATGCATAGTATGAATAAAAGTTGGAACGGATGGATCTGTACTCAATGTTCCGTATTGCAGGGCTGGCCACGCCTCTCGGCACTCCCGCCATGCCTCAGATCGTAGAAGCCCCAACCGGTGACTCCCACAAGTTCCAGCTATGGCTGTGGCATTTTGTTTACAATAAATGCTCATGCACAGCAACCTCCTGAAGTCCTGTCTATTATTCTTCTATTTGCGAGCGGGCGATACTCTACTCCTTACTTTAAAACTCTAGGAATGCATAGTAGCCACTACTGTTCGGGCTTGGCGAGTCCTCATGGACTTTTTTTTTTTGCTTTGGACTAAGACATGCTTGCCCACTTTCAATCTGAGGGTCCCAAGATGAAAACGGGGTGGAGAATAAAGTGGGCAGGGGGACGAACAAGACCTTAATGATGGTCCTGGTGAAGACACAATTTATGGGCCCTTCACTAGGTTAAGAAATGGCTGACTGAGGCTCTGATATTGGACAGTGTCTGTCACAGACCGCCGGAAAGAAACAGGCTTGGGTGCATTGCATTGATACCCCCCTCCCTCATTGCTCTGCCCCATCTATATTGTGATCTACCACTGTATATTACATGCCTCCCAAATGTCCCTGTTTAGTAGGTACCATGCCTATTTTGCACTCATCTGAGCTCTTTCCTGGGAGCTCAGAATGTTTGGTATATGTAAGTGTATTATAGAGCGCAGGGCTGGCCTTAAGTGTCCCAGCGCCCTGTGGGGGCTTCCCCCATGGCGCCCCCCCTTACCCTTTCACCACCCTATGTATGTGTCCCTTTCTTCTTCCTTGCCATGTCTGTCTCTCTCAAACTCCCCCATACCTGTTTTCTCTCCCTCTGTTCTGTCTCTCTCCCCCCAGACCCCCCTGTTCTGTCTCTCTCTCCCCCTCCCCCTGTTCTGTCTCTCTCTGGCTGAGCGGTGTAGTTCCGCTCCCACCCTGTGAAGCAGAGCAGCGTCTGCTTCACTGGGAGCCACAGGCAGCAAGAGAAAGTGCTGCCTCAGCTCCCCATGCTTAATGCAGGCTCCATGCTTAATGCAGGCATGGGGAGCGCGAGCAGCACTTTCTATTGCTGCCTGCAGCTCCCCGTGAAGCAGATGCTGCTCTGCTTCACAGGGTGGGGGCGGAGCTACACCTTTCAGCCGGTTAGCTCTGCCCCCTCCCCGGATCTAGCAGAGCTTGCAGAGCAGAGGGCTGGTGAGGGGGGATCTCCCCCATCCAGTACCTCTACCGGCTTTTTTTTGAGCGGCCGGGCGGGTGCCGCCTGGGGTTTTGCGCCCTGTGCGCATGCACAGGTCGCACACCCCTAAGGCCGGCCCTGATGGAGCGCAAGAGCAATAAAATAGACAATAAAATGTGTTTAAACTTTAGTAAATGTATTTTTATATTTATGTGTATTAATTAAATACCTTATTCTTATTCTAAATGATATACCAAATTACATAAATAGTTATAAAAATCTTCTAGTAAAGCCCCACCCATACTTTCCAACACTCTAAAAAAAAGTGTCCCACTGTGTCCATTAAAAAAGTTGGGAGGGATGATATTATTGATGAGTACCTTTAACTTCCTAAATAGTACTCCCATTATAAAAAAAGCAGTCTGTAAAATGCAGAACAGTCTTCAGATGTTTCTTTGTATGCATTATTCATTGAAAAATCTGTGTATTAAAATGGTCAGATGGTCACCATAACCCACATGTCTGGTGCATAACTTCCTGTTTCGCAGCGATTCTGGAATATCACTTCCTGTTTCTGGTGGCCAGCTCCAGGAAAGTTCTCTGTATTCTCAGATGTCAGCTGTTACCTTAAATATGTGATCTATATTTGGTGAAAAAAAGATAAAATGATTTGCGTGGCTTTATTGAATCTAAAAATAATAAATTTGGGGAAGAATTCCTTATTCGGTATCGTTTTTACTGACATTGGAGCCTATTCAATGACGCCCATTAACTGAAAGAAAATTACTTCGTTTTTTTTTAAATTGGACGTTATCGTGTAAAGAAAAACACACTGTTCTGAAATAACGGGTGTTAAAGAACTACTTTGGCGTTTTACATTTTTTTTTATCTAACGTCTAACTTTAACATGTGCGCTGACAAAAATGACACATTACAAAAAAGGGGTAAATGAACCAGGTGACCTTTTTTTTTTAATAAGAAGAACACCATATATAAAATAAATCACTTACCTACGGATTAGTGTTACAAAGGGAGCCGTCCTCTCTATGTACAAAAAAAAAAAGATTTTAAATAGCACATATGGAACTGTATCAGCACTAGTAAAAATGTGAAATATTAAAAGAAGGTATCACATTTAAAAGGCTTTTTCTGGTGTCTATCAGCTTCTTAATCCTCCATATAATCTCTACAAGAGCAGATAGTAGAGAAAAGGACAATTACAAAGTATATATGTACAGTAAAAAACATAAACATTAAAACCAGAACTTAACACGTGACAAACCTCGATGAAGCCAGATCCTTGGTAAAACGTGTTGTGTGGATATGGTTGTTTGTGTTCTATTGTGGACTTTGGTACGCTGTATCTACCTCTTGGACTATTAACCCGACAGCTCCATTTAGAGATGGAAAAAAAGTGAGAGTGATGCGCTAAAAAAAAAAAATCAACCAGTGCTGAATAATAAAGAACAAAATGTGTATACTTATCACAAATTTATCTCACATAAAATTCAATGAAAAATGTAAATTTGTCTATTTGTCTAAATTTGTATGTTTCTCACGATATAGATGGAGTTTTAATACGAGGACTTCAACGGTGGTGTTCGTTTCTGTTTTTAATGCAAGAATATTTTTTACTGTAATAAATCCTGATATACTTTTAACTGTGCTCTTCTCTTCTATCTGCCCTTGGGGAGATCATATGGAGGATAAAGGAAGAAGCTGGCAGACATCCTCAGGGTCACCAAATAGAGCTGATTAGTTGAGCAGTATTCTGCTCTTTTAAATGTGAGTGTGATAGCATATTTTAACACTGTACATTTTTACTAGTAGCTGAGGGCGTATGTCGTATTCCACACATCACAAAATGAAACTATCATAACTCTATTCTTCTTGACAACAAGGAAATTGAACATGCATTTGAAATTCATTATAGTACATAATTTCGGGGAACTCTCAGACGATTATATGGATGAATTACCGTCCCTTCAGAAATCCAAACTTTGTAGAATTACTAACTCACAGAGAAATGTAATTAATAGCCCCATAGCGGAGGAGGAGGAGCTTCGCCAAACCATTGCCACATTAGCTAATAATAAATCTCAAGGAACAGATGGTTACCCTCTTACAAATTCCGTAAGCTACTGAAACATGAACTCACCCCAACTTTTACTGATCTATATATATATAACAAGATTTATCTAGAACACACACACCAGCCTCTTCTATATGAGACTCTAATGCTAGACTGATAGCAAAATGGTACAGATGCATAATTAATTGACACCTAAAAACCAATTATGTTACTAAATTCAGACATAAAAATACTCTCTAAAATTAAAGTTACCAGGTTTCAAACTATATTACCAAAAATATGACATGATTTTTTGTTTGTAATCTCTATTCGTCTTCTATGACAAACCTTAGAATTAACGGACTAAATTCCAATTCAATACTGATTGGACGAACGATCAGACAAGGCTGCCCACTTTCACCACTACTTTTCAATTTTGTGCTAGACCCATTAATTGTCTATTACATAGGCATTTCTGAGTTAGTTGACTGATATGACATGGCAAGTTGACTCACCATCAATTAACAAAGACGGAAGGTTTGACATTCCGGTCCGTCTCATTCAATGAAAATCTACCTCTCACATATATCAGTATAATTCTTCCAAAATACCCACATAGACTCAATTCCTTAAACTATTCTCTGATATTTACTAAACTATCAGAGGAACAGAAAGCATGGCAACCTTTGCTGCTATGTTTTATTGGCTAAAAAACGCATTGATAAAGAGGGTGAGATTGCTCCACCTCCTACAAACTTTACCCCTGCCACTCCACTCGAATGGAATAAAATTAAACAATTCACTTTCACTAAATTTAATTGGGCCAATAAACATCCTAAGATTAGTTTTTTTATAAGTTACAAAAACCTGATAGAAGGTTGGACACAACACACCCAATGTTAAGGGCTATAATTTAGCAGCCTTATTTAGATATACAATGTTTTGGGGGAACTTGAGTTTCCACAGTGGGGAGGCTGGATATCCATTCCCTTCATGGGCAGCTAGAGGTGTGTCTTTTATTACACCTTTTTATGTGATTCCAGGAGTTTATGTCATTGGATGTCCTAGCTTATCTCCAGTCGAAAAGTTTTTTACACCACATAATCTCCAAATTTACCACGGACATGTGGGAAAATTCTTTACAAAGCTTGGTTAAACTGTTACAGGGTCTTACAATCAAAGACATACTCGGGGCAAACATAACCATGTGCCAAACTTTTAATCTTTTCTGGTAATTTAATATGGGGCCAAGGAGCACACATCTACATGGTACTCGCAGGTACTATATGTAACAATAAAATTGATCATGTGAAGGACAGTTATATATGATGTTACAATGTGTTTATAAATTATCATTTTTTTCTCATCTTTAATCATCAGTAACAAAAATTTATTAAAGTAGCATCAATATACAATTCCTTTTTTTATATTGACACATAACATACAGAACATGGAAATGGACTGTATACCTCCCATCACAGCTACATTACAATAAAAGGGATTTATTTACTCTATACATTATTTGCATTTATACTACAGTGTTTCACGAGTGCTGAGAGGCTTTAATATATCTTTCTGGTGAAATTATTCAGTACCCAAAATGACCATTTATTCAAAATACTTCTGCTCCCAAGCATTTCGGATAAGGGATACTTAGCCTGTAGTTTGAACAAATGTGCTGCACTGTGTATAAGGATCAGGCAAACCAGGACATACCTGAATTTGGTGGGGGAAGACCCCCAAAAAACTATCTATGACTATACTCACTAAACATCAGTATAGCCTGTACTAACATTGGAGTATCATGTAGTAAAACCATCTTAAATTCTGTAAGGATATCTACTAATCCAGGCCAAGAATATCAGTCATCCTTCACTCAAGATTATTTATACAGCTAAACCTCCTCCCAGCACCAGTCATTCAATATTAGTTTTCTATGACTTATTTAAGGATTTTTCTTTGGAAATGGAAAAAAACCCCATTTGTTTTAAAGGAATTTTCAGGCTAAATTATTCATTTACTGGACTCAGTGAAGTGAGAGGCGGCAACGAAACCTGAAAAGTCAGGGACTTGGAACAAATTACAGCTTGTTTCTATGATTCACTGATCCCAAGAACAACAAAAAAAAAAAGTTTTATTGTCCTATATAAGAGAATGGAAGCCTGACTGGCCAATACGGGGAATGTTAAGGTGACCTTAAAACCTGCTAATAGCTATTCTATTCATTTAAGAACAAAATATTTAACGCTTGCTATTTTATGAGTATTTTGTAAACACATTTATGGCAGTTTAAGCACATATTATTTAGAAATGTATTGCTGTGGAGTTCTCATACACAGTGCAGAGTTTTGCTGCTGTGGAGGATATATTATACTCACACACTGCACATGACTGTGAGTTTTACTGCTGTTGAGATTTGTGATACACTCATACGCACAACACACATAACTGTGAGTTTTATTGCCGTGGAGCTCTGTGATACACTCATACACACAACAGATTACTGTGAGTTTTATTGCCCTGGAGCTCTGTGATAAACTCATACACACAACACATTACTGTGAGTTTTATTGCCTTGGAGCTCTGTGATACACTCATATACACAGCACATTCCTTTGAGTTCTATTGCTGTGGAGCTCTGTGATACACTCATACGCACAACACACTACTGTGAGTTTTATTGCCGTGGAGCTCTGTGATACACTCATACACACAACACATTACTGTGAGTTTTATCTCCTTGGAGCTCTGTGATAGACTCATACACACAACACATTACTGTGAGTTTTATTGCTTTGGAGATTTGTGATACACTCATACACACAACACATTACTGTGAGTTTTTTTGCTGTGGAGATTTGTGATACACTCATATACACAACACACTACTGTGAGTTTTATTGCCTTGGAGCTCTGTGATACACTCATACACACAACACATTACGTTGAGTTCTATTGCTGTGGAGCTCTGTGATACACTCATACGCACAACACACTACTGTGAGTTTTATTGCCGTGGAGCTCTGTGATACACTCATACACACAACACATTACTGTGAGTTTTATCTCCTTGGAGCTCTGTGATAGACTCATACACACAACACATTACTGTGAGTTTTATTGCTTTGGAGATTTGTGATACACTCATACACACAACACATTACTGTGAGTTTTTTTGCTGTGGAGATTTGTGATACACTCATATACACAACACACTACTGTGAGTTTTATTGCCTTGGAGCTCTGTGATACACTCATACACACAACACATTACGTTGAGTTCTATTGCTGTGGAACTCTGTGATACACTCATACGCACAACACACTACTGTGAGTTTTATTGAGGTGGAGCTCTGTGATACACTCATACACACAACAGATTACTGTGAGTTTTATTGCTGTGGAGATTTGTGATACACTCATATACACAGCTTATTACTTTGAGTTCTATTGCTGTGGAGCTCTGTGATACACTCATACACATAACACATTACTGTGAGTTTTATTGCCGTGGAGCTCTGTGATACACTCATACACACAACACATTACTGTGAATTTTATTGCCGTGGAGCTCTGTGATACACTCATACACACAACACATTACGGTGAGTTTTATTGCCATGGAGCTCTGTGATACACTCATACACACAACACATTACTCTGAGTTTTATTGCCGTGAAGCTTTGTGATACACTCATATACACAACACATTACTGTGAGTTTTATTGCCGTGGAGATTTGTGATACACTCATATACACAACACATTACTCTGAGTTTTATTGCCGTGGAGATTTGTGAGACACTCATATACACAACACATTACTCTGAGTTTTATTGCCGTGGAGCTCTGTGATACACTCATACACACAACACATTACTCTGAGTTTTATTGCCTTGGAGCTCTGTGATACACTCATACACACAACACATTACTGTGAGTTTTATTGCTTTGGAGATTTGTGATACACTCATATACACAACACATTACTCTGAGTTTTATTGCCGTGGAGCTCTGTGATACACTCATACACACAACACATTACTGTGAGTTTTATTGCCTTGGAGCTCTGTGATCCACTCATACACACAACACATTACTGTGAGTTTTATTGCTGTGGAGATTTGTGATACACTCATATACACAGCTTATTACTTTGAGTTCTATTGCTGTGGAGCTCTGTGATACACTCATACACATAACACATTACTGTGAGTTTTATTGCTGTGGAGCTCTGTGATACACTCATACACACAACACATTACTGTGAGTTTTATTGCCGGGGAGCTCTGTGATACACTCATACACACAACACATTACTGTGAGTTTTATTGCCATGGAGCTCTGTGATACACTCATACACACAACACATTACTGTGAGTTTTATTGCCATGGAGCTCTGTGATACACTCATACACACAACACATTACTCTGAATTTTATTGCCGTGAAGATTTGTGATACACTCATATACACAACACATTACTCTGAGTTGTATTGCCGTGGAGCTCTGTGATACACTCATATACACAACACATTACTCTGAGTTTTATTGCCGTGGAGATTTGTGATACACTCATATACACAACACATTACTCTGAGTTTTATTGCTGTGGAGATTTGTGATACACTCATATACACAACACATTACTCTGATTTTTATTGCCGTGGAGCTCTGTGATACACTCATATACACAACACATTACTGTGAGTTTTATTGCCGTGGAGCTCTGTGAAACACTCATATACACAACACATTACTCTGAGTTGTATTGTCCTGGAGCTCTGTGATACACTCACACACACTACACATTACTTTGAGTTTGAAAGTGTAAAACTCACACTTTCTCTTTAAAAAATAACACAGAACAAAAACATGTGTGAGCAGTATAAGATGAATAAGTTAAATCCAGGTTGTGTTTATCTGACTCATATTCACCCTACAGCATTTTATCTCGTTGATAGTATATATTCAGCGAGGGTTTAAAATCCTCACAGGAGGACGGTGGGGAGAGTTTAAAGACAGACAGTAATAATAAAAATAATAATAAAATAAAAAAAAAAGGATAAAAAAAGAAATCTGCAATAGAACTCCAGGTGATGCAGTCAGGTCCATTGTTCTGTGACGATCAAGGGGAACAAAATGGAAGACCCCAGCACGATATGCCACTAACCAGCTCCCCGTATTGTATTATGCATTGTCCTTCCTTGGAAGCGTTGCTAAATAGATTTGAAAGCAGACCAGCAGGAAGCTGTGAACTTGCTTCACATGCTCACGTCAACTCGGAGGGGGGAAAAAAAAGGAAGTTAGTATAAAGACAACCGCAGAGCTTGTATTTCACAGCCTCTTCGAAGACACGGAGGATTAGGAAAAAAATTAAAAAGGCACCATCGTGAGAGGATTCTGACAGAGGTATAGAACGTCTCCTTTCTCACTAGTTATACGTGTGTTTGTTTACTTCTATTCACTCTGTACAGACAGTACGGGACTGCAGTGCCTGAAAGGGACACTGGCAGAAATATTGCGCAGGGTAGACTAATTTTTTTTTTTAATCATTGACCTCTCTTTGTTGCTCTCTCTTCTTTTTTTTGTTTAAAGCAACATTTTTATTTTTAGGGTGGGTTTAAATTTGATTTGTTTTGTGGGACCGATTAAGAGTCAGTCATGGGATGTCTGCTAAAAAAACAAAAAAAAAAAAACTACAGAAAGGTCCTGTTGAGATGCTTTCATAGTGAAGAGATCAGCTTTCCCCTTTTTTTCTCTCTGTCACTTGCAGCATCTATTTCTGTGACAAATTCACAATTTATTCCAATTCAGCTATTACTGCCCGATTGTTTTCTTTTTTTTTTTTCAATTCTCTTGTCAGGTCAGCTCACTGATTAGTGAATAGGCTCCTCTGTGTCAGTTTTGTATCTTAGACTGTTAGTAGTGTTTTTCGTTTGTCATTTAGTCACTTACAGTGGCAGTCGTTCTTCTTTTCTAAATTGTGTCCAGGGGGCAGAGATCTATGAAGTATATGTGCAGGTCGTTTCTGGGGTAAGATGACTTTTTCATAGCACAATGAAAGAGGTAGACGTTTGTAGAGATGGTGCAGATAATAAAATAGTCTAAGAAGGAGCAAGTGCTCTCTATGGCATTTGGAAATGAATTGCGCCACAGTTGTGTTTTGAGATAATAAACTAACGGTAGAATTCTGATTTGGTAATAGGGCGCTTTAAATGGTCACTCTGTTGATTTTTAAAAGGAAAAAAAAAATATTTGGCTTACAAGAGACTATTCAGGCATTTGTAGGTTTAAATACATTTCCTGTTTGCAGTCTTGCTGTACAGATTACATCTGGTCATGTTATTAACCCTGACGAGGGATACAGTTGCAGATGATATGTCTTTAAAGTGTACCTGTCACTTATGCATGACATAAGAGCAGGGGAGGGAAGGCAAGAGAGGCAGAGGCTCTATAGGTGGTAGGAACCAACCAATCCAGACTCTCACTGTATAATGTGCCTTTTATACAATCTAGGTTACTAAACATTATCAAATATCCGGACTGTAGCATTAGGAAAGAAGGGGTCTGCTGACTCATACCAAGTGACCAGCTCAGCAATCAGGCAGAATTAAGCCCCCCATCCAAAAGGGGGGGGGGGGGGCTACACCATTATTATTATTTCAAAGGATACATTTATTGGAAATGGTTTGTCCACACCCTTACAATAGGCTTAGTTGTAGGAAAATGGCTCTTGAGGGGGCTGTGCCATTAATGTTACTGTTTACATGTATCATTTATGGTGCACGGCTAAATCCCCATCCTTACATCACGTCCAGCTCCAGGAAAAATAGGCCTTTAATATTTTAAACAATGAAACATAGAACTTTATTCAGGACAGGGGGGATAGAGTTAACAAAGGAGACTTCAAACTTTAAAGTGACAAAGTAGCGTAGTTGAAAAAAAAATAAAAAATTCTTATTCGGTTGAATTGGACACGTTTTCCAATTTGGATACTTTGGCCTTACGTTTTAAATTCCCTTGTCGATTCCCTGCCGTTCCCTCTTTTGTGAATAAAGGCCTCAGTAAAAGTGTATCTGCAGTGTGTAATTTTTCACAAGCACACAGAGGGGTCTGCGCACAAAATAGTGGACTGCGGTGAACTGACAAGGGAAGGGCAAAAATCAGGCATTAATGGATTCTCCTCCTCCTCTATTTTTGCTTCTGAGCTATTTTCCTCTTGTTGTATTACTTTCAGTTCCCGGGTCAATACACTGCAGGGGGCCGTGTATGTTTGTGGTGGAACAAGACTGTTACGTTTCCTGGTGCAGAAACATTCTATACCACCCCCCCAGGCCAATGTGGCTTACTGTGACTTTCATACTGGACAGTGTCTGTTATAGACCCCACAATTTAGTAATAGATAACTCTTGGTCTGTTGTTTGGGAAGGGCGTGAGGAATTGTTTGAGAACCACTGGTAAGTCGTGGGACAGTAGAATATGATTTTTTTCCTTTGTTTCATATTTACATTAACCAGGAGGAATTATTCTTTAAAAAGGTCATTTTATTAATTCCGCACTCGGTAATTCAGTCAGGTGTATGGTTTACACTGGACGTGGCCCACCATAAACTAGAAGATCATTTGCCAAGTCGAAGATTTGCAGCATGAAATCAATCCTGCGTTATGTCTTCTTCCATCTTCTGTTTACGGTTAAAGAAAGCCATGGTTTGTATATGTTTTTATTACTTTTTTTAATATGTTAATGATAACTGAAGACAAATAAGTTTTGTTTAATTGGAAGATTGCACCGTCATTTTACATAGATATGCTTTGTGTAGCTCTATGAGGAGCGGACATGTTGTTTAGAATCTTAGCTGAGTCAGATCTTATTTTATTTGACCCAAAATGTCAGCCCCTTGATACAAGCAAAGAGGGCACAGTTAGGTACTTTATTTGTATTCTTTTATTAAAACTTTTCTATTTAAAGTACAACATGTATTATAGGAATACCACTCACAAATTAAATGTGCAAAAGAGACCATCTCTATTTGCAAAATGCACCTAAATAATACAGGGTATGTTTTTTATTTCTGGGGTTTTCTCTGCTCGGGTGCTCCGTGTTAGGTGTGCGGTGCACCCCTAGCACATATGGAGCATCCGCCACTGGCATCCACCCACCCAGTCTTCCATGGAACCTTGCTCTTTGCACCCAAATAGCAGACAGGACCACTTGCAGTTAGGTACAGCCAGGGACTGCCTTAAGTGTTCAGGCGCCCGTGTGCCCCCCTCCCCCCACCCTCATGTCTGTCTCTTTCTACTCTCTCCATGTATGTCTCTCTACCTTCCCATGTATGTCTGTACGTCTTTGCTTTCCCCACCCCATGTCTGTCTCTCTCATCCTCCCCCATATCTGTTCTCTCTCCTCCTCCCCAAATCTGTTATCTTTTTCTCCCTTCCATTTCTCCCCCCATATCTGTTATCCCTCCTCCAGTCATATTGATTATCACTCCTTTCCCTTGTACCTCTTTCTCTCTCCCCATATCTCTTATATATCCTTCCTCTCCCCACATCTTTCCCTCTCCCCATATCTTTTCCCCTCTCCCCCTCCTCCCCCATTTCTGTGCTCTCCCATCTCTGTTCTCTCCCCCTCTTACCTCCATCACTCTTCTCCCCCTCTTCCCCTATCTCTGTTCTCCCCCTCCTCTCGATCTCTGTTCTATCGTACTCTTCTGTTCTCTCCACCTCCTCCCCTTCTCTGTTCTCCCCCCCTCTGCCTCTGTTCTCTCCCCCTCCTCTCCATCTCTGTTCTCTCCCCTTCCCTGTTTTCTCCCCATCTCTGTTCTCTCTCCCTCCTCCCCATCTCCGTTCTCCCCCCCCTCTTCTGTTTTCCCTTTTCTTCCCCCATCTCTGGTCTCTCCCTCTTCTCCTCTCATCTCTGTTCTCACCCCTTCTCCTCTGTTCTCCCTCCCCCTCCCATTCTTACTTGAAGCTCAGTAAGTGCTGCTCACGCTCCCTGCACACAGTGATAATGCAGGACATCAGAAATTCAGGCACCTCCCTACCCACACAAGACATGCCCCATAACCCACATCACCCCCATTACATGCCCCATCACCCCCATTACATTCCTCCACTACCCCCATTACATGCCTCCATTAACCCCATCATTCCCATTATATGCCTTCATTAACCCCATCACCCCATTATATGCCTCCATTAACCCCATCACCCCCATTATATGCCTCTATTAACCCCATGACCCCATTAAATGCCACTATTAACCCCATCACCCGAATTACATGCCTGCATCACCCCCATTACATGCCTGCATCACCCCCATTATATGCCTCCATCACCCCCATTACATGCCCCCATCACCCCCATTATATGCGCCCATCACCCCATTATATGCCTCCATTAACCTCATCACCCAATTACATGCCTACATAACCCCCATTACATGCCCCATCACCCTTATTACATGCCCTATCAACCATATTCTTTGTTTTTCAAACAGAACAGACTTATATACACACAAATATGACATCAACTAGGGGGAGGCACGGGGAAACTAATTATACCATGGTAAGCATCAAACAATAGAAAACCTGATCTGAAACAGTATAACTTTACATAAAATAAACATGCCACCTTTAGATCCAGACATCCAGACTACAAGGGACAATAGATGGCTCACAGGACAGCAAACACTTATTGATTGGATAAGTACACATTTCAACAGTAACATGTATTAACATTGCACACACTACTTGGAATAGCATTGCCAGGGCACCTTGTGTTAAATTCCTAGCTGCACTGAATGGGTGCCTCAGGTCACTGCCAAAGTGTGTACAGGGCAAAGGCCCTGGGTGCTGACAGGTTATTGGGAACAGAGGACAACATGGGGCACCATAGAGCTATTCAATAATAGATCCAGGGGACAGGTAACAACCAGGCACAAGAGGGCCAGTGATTTGTCCTTTGGGAATTCTATAACTCCTTCGAGTGCCAGGGGAGCCTAGGGCACACAGCCTTCTGTGACAGCTCCTTCGGGGAATGGTAGTCCATTACCCTATGAAACTCCATAGTCCACAGGTATGTGTTTGGCCCTCAGGACTCCAAGAGCCTCAGTCACACAGACTGTCATGAGTCACTTTGTGACATTTTTACTCGTCCCAAACTCCTGGCCGCCAAGTTTTCATTGGGAGACATAGGCTGATACTCCTCCAATAGCTGATTCCAACAGTCTGTTAGAATCGGTAGCCACCAAGTTTGCCAGTATTATTGTGCTGAATGTAAAGAAACCAGATGGGTATCACCAACAATCATAATTAAAACAGATCAATACAAAGGACAGGAGTAGTACTGTGTTACCCTACGCGTTTCATTGGGAAACTCCCAACTTCCTCAGGGGGCTTATACTCCTAGAACAAAACAACTATGCTGTACTCCTAGAACAACCCCCCCCCATCTGTTGTATTGTGTTCTAGTAGTGTAAGCCCCCTGAGGAAGTTGAACGTTTCACCAACAAAACGCGTAGGGAAATGCAGATCTACTCCTGTCAATTGTATGGTTCTGTTTTTATTTTGAGATTGTTGGTTATACCCATCTGGACTCCTCCATATTTCCAACAGACCCACTGTCCATCTGGTGTGCGGGACCCTCCTGTATTGCAGCAATTGGAGGAGTATCAGCCTATGTCTTCCCGGGGACTAACATCATGGCGGCCAGGAGTTCGGGATGGATAAAAAAAAATACCCTGTATTAGTCATGCTCATTCTGCAAATAGACAGGAGCCAGAGCCTTAAACAAGACGTAGGCACTGTAGTAGAAGAGGGATAACAGAACATGCTGAAGATTCGTTTTTAAGTTGTTCCAGCACATTAACCCAGGATAACTAGTGGTGGAGCTCTTTAATATGATTCCTTTTTAAGATTTCGGGAGGAGGGGAATGCAGAGGATCCACAGATTTTCCAATGACAGAGTCTGTGTTTAATGGAGACAGGGGTCATTGTTTGTGCTGTTATAACTGTCATTATGTGATGCACTGTGTGTGTTGGGCCCATGCATTAACACATCCACTGTACTGTGTCACTAGGAACAAGTTTGAATAGCAGCCTGCAGTGTATCACTGACTACCACTCCCATGTCACCTGCTCATGGACTGAAAGCAAACTAGCCAGACAGTTTGTGAATATGAGTTTACAAGACAATAAAAAGTAAGTCCAGGATAACACAACTGTGTTCATATTGGGTTACCCAAAAAAACAGGGCTGATCAATGGCCCCCCAAAAATGTTATTTCACTTATGGCTTGGAGAGGTAACTGAATATTAGGAACATTATCTGTATAACACTTGAATGTCCCAAATCCTACCTAGAATTTTCTTTCTGCAAGATAGAATTGTTTATTTTTATATGTTAAAGGGACACTAAACTTTTTTTTACTTGTGCTTCCAATATGGAAGCACAAGTGAAAAGTTAGTTGTCCCTAGTATGAGGTTGAACTGGCATGTACTTTTGATAGTACTTTTGATAGTACACGCCAGTGTATCCTCTGACCGACAGCTGCCATGCTTCCACAGGAAGCAGTCAGCCGTGTGGTCGGCGACCGGCTCTCTCTGCTAGCACAGAGAGAGATCCTTGTTATTTCATGAGATCACAGGAGGGACCTTAACTAGGCCCCCCCCCCCCTGCTGATCCCATGCAAAAACGAGGGTCTCTCGCATTCAGCTGTCAGAGAACTATTGCGGAAACAATAATAATTAATTAAAGGGGGTACAGGAGTCCGTTTCAGCTGGGAATTTAGTCTACACGCTGTCCAAGCAAAATTGACAACAAATGTAGAGTAAATAATATCCCGGCATGATACCTGGAGGAAGTTGCCTTCTTTGGAGTGAAACGCGTTGACAGCCTGAATCCAGTGTATAATTTTAGCCATGCCATTGGTAACATTTCACCAGATTATGATTTTTTTTGGGAGTAATGTTGTCTGTGGCTTTCCATAGTGAGCCATAGACAGCATTACTCAAATAACTGTAATAATAGTCTGTGATGCTAGAATTCCGTTTATTTTTATTTAGCGTGCATTTTTCCGGTGGCGCTAATATAGCGCGATTATATTTGCGCACGCTAAAGATGTTTGCGAATAGTTTGTGAAAAATAATTCTTATTTTGCGTGTGAAAACTACATCATCTTTTAGCAAGTGCCATCGAAAGAGGTAGAAAAAATACTCGCAAGCATGCCTGTTTTTATTCGCAATTATCGCTGTTTTTATTTCGCCACAATTTGCTCATATTTACTGCTTTTTAAAAAAAAAAATGTTTAGTACTATACAAAAGGAGCAAAGCGCAAAAATAGGGGGGCCGTGATGAGCTGTTTAATGCAGGACATTCCATGCCGTCCTAATAGCCTCTAGGCACTAAAAAGTAGGAATGTCCTACAAGAGGGAAGGGATTAAGCCACTGCTATACTGCTTGGTACATCTGCCTTGAAGGACCCCACTAACTTACAGTTCTGGACAAGTAGACACTGAAATATGCTGACTTATATATTTATCTTTGAAGGCAAAAGGCCTAAATAAAATATTGGTTTGTACAAACTGCTCAGATCTACAAATACATGATTACTGCTACTTTATATAACATTTTGATTTTCAGTCGTAGCACCTGTAACTCCCCAGAAGTGGAAAGAGCTACAGAATTAAACATAACCTGGAAATGTCGTATAAAGAGAATCAAATACATTTTAAGCACTGTGTTCCAATACACTTTTATACCAGAACAAAGTCTGGACGTCCAACTTAGCTTGTCCAGTAAAGGTAAAATCATTTCGTTTGAAAATGTAAAAAAAAAAAAAAAAGTTTTGTTTCTTGATAGTAATTATTGTTAAGCGATCTTTGATTTATTATTATTTTTTATACGCCACATTCTTTTAAAGGTATTTTTTTTCGCAATGCTTTGCTCAAAGCTGAGGGGAGTAGTGCTGGGTTTTCCAACGTGAATAGGTGTTCAAGCTAAAGCTCGAAAATGTAACTTATATTAAATATAGTCAAATAGTTTAGTAAAAAGAGTGTAGCTAAAGTACCTAACTGAGCCTTCTTTGATTCATATAGGTCTATCAGGAAGCAGACATGTTTAGAGTCCTGGGCAAGTTCTTTCTTCATTTTGTGTCAGTTCGAAGGTTATCTGACCCAAGATTCTACACATTCTCTATCATGGAGCTATTCACGCTATGATTTAGCTATATGGAGCAAGAAGGACCGTCAGGACAATATAGTCAGGACCGTCCCAAGACATTGTGCTGCCTGGGGCGAAGAATGAAATGCTGCCCCCACTCCTTCAACAAAAAAACCCAACAAAAAACGCCCACAGTCATGACATGGTAGCGTCTATCATTGGGGATATGTATTTGCCTAGAAATAACTGAACTTAAAACCGGGGTAAATCAAACCGCCACAGAACTTTATTCAAATAGTCATTGCATTACATTATATATATACATTCCACATATATATATATCCGTATTATACAATGACTAAAAGATAACATTCCATATAATATAAAAAAACAACCAAGCATGCATGAGTATCCAGGTGGCTACTGAATAACTCCATGTTCTGGGCATATACCAATGCCCCCAATACCTGAGGTTCAAGGTACCACTTTCCCCTCAAACCTCCCACCAGAGTCCCGATTGACTCTCCCCAATCCATTCTTTATTAACCCTCCTGGATACTCTGGGAGGGTGGGTTTGACAACAGGTAGGGGAAAAACTTTTTCCTAAAATGGCTCCCCACTTCCTGTTCCTAGCTTTTATAGATTCCCAACTCCTCCCACTAACTCCCACTATAGGCCGAACATATCCCCTCAGCACCCTGTCATGATTGCCCCTCCCCGACCTTGTCTGGGGGCTACATGATAATTCAAACTAAAATTAAACTTATCAGGAAGTGATTATTTTATGCAACAGCCCCTGGTCTATATGCAAAATTATATGAAATACTGTACAGGCTAACCATGATCAAAATGTGTTCCCTTGTATGTAGTACAGGGGAAGATGTTCCTTACATGTATAAAACCCAACCTTTACCCACAAACCCCCCCAAATAAAAGACGCCAGACTTAAATTGGATTTAAATTAGGCCACAGCTTTATTAACATAACAAATAACTGCATGAGCCACCAACTATCCTCCATTTATTATTTCACTTATAACCTTCTGAAATATATAAATAGATCACAAATATATAACATTAAAATATTAAAGACATCATACAGTTATAACTAGTCCTTGCCAAATAGTCCCTAACACATAACAATCCCGACCTTTTAAAACTAAGGTCCCTACACCAAGGTAGCCCCCCTCCCCCCTCGTCCACATCACCTCATTTCTTCTTTGCCAACCTAATGCTAACCACCAGCCGACTATTAGCTCGGTGGGCACGGCCGTTAGTATCACCTACATTTTATCCGAGGTTAGGGGAGGGGACACTTTACCATCCTTAGGACTTCATCCCTTCCGTCCTTAACTATTAAATTGGCAAGGACACCCCGCCTGCTGCGACAAAGGAGAAAAACATTAAACACACGTATAACAACCAATTGAACACCAATAAAAAAAGGGGACGGGTGGGCGGGAAAATACTCCTGCTGTGTCCGTTTTCTAAAATGGCCGACACAGAGAGGGGGGGAGGGCTGCCTTTATACCCTGGTCACAGCCCCTCCCCTCCCTCACCACATGAGCCATTCCAGTCACTCCCCTCCCTCATACAGGGCCCCCTCCCACCTAGCCTTGCTTGTTTCCCGGGGGACTAAATCTTTGAGCATTTCAAACTTAATGTACAGTTAGGGTTGCCGGCAGGCCGGTAAAAAAAAAAAGTGGCATCAGGCCAATGTTAAGTCTATGGAGACAGTACCAAGGCCGGTATTTTTCTGAAGAAAAGGTGACAACCCTATGTTCCAATATTTGAAGTAGTCATTTTATAGGTCAGTGGTCACATATTATGTTTTTGGGAATTGCACCGCCTATTTCCATAAAAAAAAATTACTTTATTTTCACCGTGTGGGTGAGCTCTTAGAATTTTTTTTTATATGCCCACTAAAGTACTTCTTATATACATAAAAAAAAAGAATTTTTTTTAAAAGCTCACCTATAAGTCGAAAAGAAACATTAATGGTAAAACATTATTATGATAATATGCTGTGCCACTGCCTAAAACATAATATGTGACCAGTGACCTATAACAAAATCCAGATAGATATAGGCAGTGTCAGAGGAGTTAACCCCTGGGTGGCTAGACAGATATAGGCAGTGTCAGAGGAGTTAACCCCTGGGTGGCTAGACAGATATAGGCAGTGTCAGAGGAGTTAACCCCTGGGTGGCTAGACAGATATAGGCAGTGTCAGAGGAGTTAACCCCTGGGTGGCTTGACAGATATGCACATAACTTATATAATGGTGGTGGCTTTGTTGTATATCTATCCTTTGGTCAGTTTCATAAATGTAATTTATTATTTGTATATTGTTTATGGGTGGGATTTATACCTAATATGTTGTATTTGTTTATATTTGTTGAATGAGATGAATAGATCGATTTAGCTTATACAATGATTTTATTTTATGATAAAATATTTATATAGATTTTTCTAAAATATATATTCTATATGTATATATATATATATATATATATATATATATATATATATATATATATATATATATATATAAAAGGAAAATTGTACAGCACTAAACACTACCAAAATCTAAAACAGAGTTTCCAAATAAACACTCAATTAATTTATATGTATGTAAAATATATAGCAATACATTGGTTATGTATTTATTATATAGGTTTCCATTTAAATATCAGTCTAATTATTAGAGCACAAACATTATCAGAATATTTTTAAGAGAGCACAGATTCTAAAAAGAAAAAAAAAACACTCTAGGCCCTTACTGTAAACTCAATAAAAAATTCTGATAAAATATTTCTCATTCATGGCATTCATTTTTTGTTCAATTGTGGGAATAAAAGCCTATTTAATGCCTTATGTAGTTCAAGCCGGCCAAGAGCTCTCATTCATAGGCTGTGGCCCACAAATTTCATGCATGAATACATATTTTACCCCTTCTCTTTCCCCCACCCCCCGCAAATCCTTTCTTATGTAGAAATGGTTTCTTCCAGTAAAGCAACATTTAGAAGCCCCGGTGAAATTACTTCCAGTGTAAAACTACGGGAGCACTGTAAATTGTTCAAAACTAAAAGATAAGTGCATTTCACATATCTTAGATACACGTGTAACATACAGAAAATTAATTAGGCAAAACAGTCTCTTTAAAAATGTTTTTATTTTTGTTCCTTACCCAGAGGCACTAGAAGAGGAGCAACGCAAGCCTGCACTTTATACTACAGAGCAGACATATTTTCTGCACTTGTTAGAAGATTCGTATTACTTATTCTTAGGTAATGGTTCAACAGAGGACTTGGAGTGTGAAGTACAGTACAAAGTGGATTCAGAATCGTGGGAGGTAAATTCGGCAAGTATTGTTTGCTTGGGGACTTGCCTAGTAGAGACATCCTCTAACTGTCCCGTTTTAATCAGGATTCTTTCTCCGGTGTGAGAGGACACCGTGCATGCAGTGTAACTTTAACTGACAGACTGACACTCCCCAACCCAAGCCACACATGCCGGCACGGGGAACAGGTTGGGAGGTATGCTAAAAGTCTAGTTTCACCAAGATTCTAGTTGTAATACACCAAGTAGACAGTTGGGGCTCCCAGGCACCTTTTATACTGAGCAGGTTATCGCTCAGTAATATGTGAGTGAATTAGCTTGTAGTTTTATTCAATCACTTTGATTAAAAATACTACGCTATATTATATTTTCTTCTGTTTTTGTTCCCTTTGCACAATACTGAGAGGATTATAGGCTAGCATAAGCGTTTAGAGTGTGTGGGAGAAGCGCACTGATTCACCTTTTTTTTTATTTTTATTTTTTTAATTTGCATATATGTAGTTTTGGCTGCAAGTTTGAAGCAAGTGTGGTTCTCTGTCAAACTAATGAACAAAATAATAGCACCAATCAGACATTAACAGCTGGAAAGAGAGAGAAACCTGGGAATATTTTCAAATTCGAATTTGAAAAATCCCTGGTCAGGTCAGGCCCCAGTGTCTACTGCTTAGTGAGTACACCTCAGAGCTTTATTACAGAAATAATTCAAATATTTGGACACTCCTGTTTCTATACTTAAATTTCTCTACCTGTTTCTTTTTTTCTTTTTGTATCAATCTGATAAACTATTATTGATTCTGCCAACTTTGCCAGGCTGTGCCACCAAACCTCTGTCTGGCTTCTCGGCAGGAAAGCAGGATTCGCAACCACCATCCCGCTGTCTTAATTCAGTTCATTTACTAACATATGGTGGACTTCAAAGAGTCTCATCAGATGAGGATCAGAAAGTATCACTAATAAGACTCTTTGATGTCTAATTGGAAGATATATCACTGCGCGAACTGAGGCAGGATTCAAAGTAGGTGGGTGGGTGGTGGGAATTTGAAATCTCCTAATGATCTTAACTGGATGTCCACTTTGAGGTGCCAACAGAGAGCTGAAAAAAGGCCCACAGGCCTCATAAAGTCTCCAACCCTTTCCTCTGTGCCAGAATCCCTTTAGCTATATTTATTTAACTTTGGCTTTGCAAATTATACACATGGTGCAGGCAAGGGTTGGTGGCTGCATGTAACTAGAGCCCTAGAGATCCACTACGGTTGTGGGTAGGGTTGCCATCTGGCCAGTATTTTACCGGAAGGCCGGTAAAACAATTGGCTTGAGGCCAGTGTTAAGTCTATGGAGGCAGCAGCAAGGCCGGTATTTTTTGGTAGAAAAGGTGGCCACCCTAGTTGTGGGTTCCAATGGGATTTGCACAAAAGCTTACACTGGCCAACTAGTAGCCTTAAAAAAACAAGTAGTATGGTTTACGTAGAGGTGTTATTTATTAAAGGCTAACCTATGTTAGTGCAAGACTGTTTGAAAGATCCAGTAGCCCATTGTGTTTGTGGTTCCAGAACTCGTTTAGCGGAGAATGCAGTAAGTCCTGGGGATTCATAGAACGAGATCGCGCCCCAAGGAAGCGATTCCTGGCACGGATGAGGCTGAGAACGTTTCCCGGTGAAGGCAGCTGGAGTGCTTGGACAACTGAAGTTCTACTTGAACCCAGGGAGTTGGGTAAGGAGACGTTTGTGATAGAAATGCTGCCAGAGCGCTTGCCTTCCAGCTTCCTCTGAATTCACGGGTTCACAGATCGCGCCTGGTCATTGATCGATGTTGAGTGTGCATGCACACATGCTCCAGAACTAATCTGCCTCCCCCACACCGCAGTTTGTATGACACGCACTATGCAATGTTCTCTTGTATGTGGTCTAGTGCTTGTTGACTATAATGTCTGCTCATTTGCATGACAATCTGAGTTCACGTCTTTTCTTCTAAGAAAACCTATTCTTTCCTGTAAACGGTACAGCAGTTAGATCTAATCAGAGGATAAATATTAAGTCACATCTGAAAAGGAATCATTGCCTTACATTAAGGTAGCTAGCAAATACAATGTAATAGTTAGAAACAAGACATTTCACTATATATGTTCACAGGTATACATGACTAGTGGGAGAAGAGCTCACGTATACGGAGTTATTCACTAAAATGTGCACATTGTGCACACTTGCCTCACAAAAAGTGGGCAGGGCCTAAATGGGTGGGGTTATTCATGAGCTATCATCTACGCACCATGCCTCAGTTGAAACCAGTGTCAGGTGATAATACAACCAATCACGGTGAAAAATTAAACATGCAAAATAATTAACACTTACACAGCATATTGCAGGTTAACCTCCTCCACGATCCATCATATTAATGGGTACTATTTTTTATATTAAACTATATTAGTGGTATAAATGTAACATTTTAAATAAGGCAGTAATAAAGGCAAAGTGTGCCAGTGTGCTTAGTAATATGCCACTGCCAGTATGTCCAGTAATATGCCACTGCCAGTGTGCTTAGTAATATGCCACTGCCAGTATGTCCAGTAATATGCCACTGCCAGTGTGCTTAGTAATATGCCACAGCCAGTATGCCCAGTAATATGCCACTGCCAGTATGTCCAGTAATATGCCACAGCCAGTATGTCCAGTAATATGCAACTGCCAGTATGCCCAGTAATATGCCACTGCCAGTGTGCTTAGTAATATGCCACAGCCAGTATGCCCAGTAATATGCCACTGCCAGTATGCCCAGTAATATGCCACAGCCAGTATGCCCAGTAATATGCCACTGCCAGTGTGCTTAGTAATATGCCACAGCCAGTATGCCCAGTAATATGCCACTGCCAGTGTGCTTAGTAATATGCCACTTTCAGTGTGCCCAGTAATATGCCACTGCCAGTGTGCCCAGTAATATGCCACAGCCAGTATGCCCAGTAATATGCCACTGCCAGTATGCCCAGTAATATGCCCCAGCCAGCATGCCCAGTAATATTCCACCAGCCAGTATGCCCAGTAATATGCCACTGCCAATATGCCCAGTAATATGCCACTGCCAGTGTGCTTAGTAATATGCCACAGCCAGTATGCCCAGTAATATGCCACTGCCAGTATGCCCAGTAATATGCCACAGCCAGTATGCCCAGTAATATGCCACTGCCAGTGTGCTTAGTAATATGCCACAGCCAGTATGCCCAGTAATATGCCACTGCCAGTGTACTTAGTAATATGCCACAGCCAGTATGCCCAGTAATATGCCACTGCCAGTGTGCTTAGTAATATGCCACAGCCAGTATGCCCAGTAATATGCCACTGCCAGTGTGCTTAGTAATATGCCACAGCCAGTATGCCCAGTAATATGCCACTGCCAGTATGCCCAGTTATATGCCCCAGCCAGCATGCCCAGTAATATTCCCCAGCCAGTATGCCCAGTAATATGCCACTGCCAGGATGCCCCGTAATATGCCACTTTCAGTGTGCCCAGTAATATACCACTGCCAGTATGCCCAGTAATATGCCGCTTTCAGTGTGCCCAGTCATATGCCACTGCCAGTGTGCCCAGTAATATGCCACTGCCAGTGTGCCCAGTAATATGCTACTGCCATTGTGCCCAGTAATATGCCACTGCCAGTTTGCCCAGTAATATGCCACTGCCAGTGTGCCCAGTATTATGCCACTGCCAGTGTGCCCAGTAATATGCCACTGCCAGTTTGCCCAGTAATATGCTACTGCCATTGTGCCCAGTAATATGCCACTGCCAGTATGCCCAGTATTATGCCACTGCCAGTGTATCCAGTAATATGCCACTACCAGTATGCCCAGTAATATGCCACTGCCAGTATTCCCAGTAATATGCCAAAGCCAGTATACCCATACCCTGCTGCTGCTGCTCTCTCGGCCACCTCCTTCACAGTCTTCTGTGACAAACAGCTGCAGGTTATGACTTGCTGTCCTATCTGGCAGCACTAAGAGTAAGCTGGAGCACATCTGCTGGATGCGGCTGCTGCACATGTGACTGTCCGTGTGAGACAGTTACGCAGGCACCGAGCGGTGGCTTGTTGGGCAGGGCAGGTCAGAATTATTTTGCAGGCCATAAATGCCCCATTGGCTGGACATTCCCCACTCCTGCTGTAGAGGAAGCCCAGGAGAGGGCTGGCAAGTAGGGTGGTGTATTTGCCCTCATACCTTAGTATATATGTCCTGCCTGTCTGGAATAACAGTGAAGTGTTGAAGTTGCACCATGGGAATGTACATAAAATCACTGAGATAAGGCGTAGGCCTTTGCACCTTTCCTCATAAGATCATATATAGTTGGGCCTACCCAAACTAGTCATCACCTTTTTTCAAATCTCTACCATTTCTAGGAGATGACGCCAAGCCACACAACATCCGCTGTTTCCTTCCGCATGGGAGCATGTTGACATGTACCTGGGCAGTGAGGATGGAGGTCGCTGACTCTGTGTCGTTTGCTCTGCACTACCAACACAATGCCACTCACAGGTAAGGGAAACCACTGGAGCAGTCAGTGCCGGGGCAGGGCAAAAAAGCAATATATTGCCACCTCTTCCTGAACCTGCCCCCAGTCATTTTATACCAGACATATCTATTCCATATATGCTTCACTTTACCTTCCACTTGCTTTAAGCAAGTCATGTGGTGTATGACGTTGAATTTGACCTGTTATACGAATTAACTACTTTCCAATGGGATTTAGAAACATAGAAACATACAATGTGTTGGCAGATAAGAACCATTCGGTCCATCTAGTCTGCCCAATTTTTCTAAATACTTTTATTAGTCCCCAGTTCCTGGTCTTATTGCTAGGATAGCTTTGTGCCTATCCCACGCATGCTTAAACTCCTTGATTGTGTTTACCTCTACCACTTCTGCTGGAAGGCTATTCCATACATCCACTACCCTCTCAGTAAAGTAATACTTCCTGATATTACTTTTAAATCGTTGCCCCTCTAATTTTAGACTATGTCCTCTAGTTGTGGTAGTTTTTCTTCTTTTAAATATACTCTCCTCCTTTACTGTGTTGATTCCCTTTATGTATTTAAATGTTTCTATCATATCCCCCCTGTTTCGTCTTTCGTCCAAGATATACATGTTAAGATGCTTTAACCTTTCCTGGTAAGTTTTACCCTTCAACCCATGAACCAGTTTAGTAGCCCTTCTCTGAACTCTCTCCAAAGTATCAATATCCTTCTGGAGATACGGTCTCCAGTACTGCGTACAATACTCCAAGTGAGGTCTCACCAGTGCTCTGTACAATGGCATGAGCACTTCCCTCTTCCTACTGCTAATACCTCTCCCTATACAACCAAGCATTCTGCTAATACCTCTCCCTATACAACCAAGCATTCTGCTAATACCTCTCCCTATACAACCAAGCATTCTGCTAATACCTCTCCCTATACAACCAAGCATTCTGCTAATATCTCTCCCTATGCAACCAAGCATTCTGCTAGCATTTCCTGCTGCTCTATTGCATTGCCTACCTACCTTCAAGTCCTCACCTTAGACGAGTGGATTCCAACATGCGCCAAAGTGCAGCCCAACTGGCTTAATAACCCATTCAATCATTGGCTCTGTGAATAGGTGTTTTTTTTCTAAAAATGTTTCTCCTGTATAGGTTCACATTGAATAAACTATTGTTTGATGGGATATGTGTTCATACTGAGATGTGTTCATATGGCATGTTAGCCTTGCACAAAGTATAGATAAGACGGCATACACAACAAACATACCAAATGAACAACTTGGGAAATGTGCAATTTGCATATCAAGCCATAAAGTGATGTCATAAACAGTAAAGACACATTTAAAACACATGTTTCTCTTAAGGGTCTACTCAATAAAGAGATGCTCCTGAATGGGAGAATTTTTCTAACTCGGCTACTTTGGTATGAAGTTGAGATTCCCATGTCAATTCCCTGCTGTTCTCTCTTCACGGTGTATGGACCCTTTAATCTATGTATTTACATGCTATTGTACCATCACAGTGTATAGATAATTTTTGATAACTTTTTATTCTCCACCTTCACGTTGTATACATCATTAGTTGATAGAATCCCTTTAAGGGTCAATACAGGAGGTAAGAATTAACTTACCTGCATCTGCAATGTATTTATCTTAGACCACTCATGCTCCTACCCCTTTGCCGAGCCCATAAAGTACTTTATTTTATTACATTTTGAAGTAGTCCATCCTTACACTTATTGTCCACCCCCAGAAATTTGCTCTGGTAATTGTTGGAACAGGAATTCCCAACCTTTTAGAAATCAGGCCCCAGTTCCAATTTTTCATCATAGTCACATGCTTAGTCCTCGCTTAGGAATTAGATAAATACCATTAATCAAGGATTTTCTGTTCTTTCCTTTCAACACAACACAGAGCCCTCAGTTTGGGATTCTGTTACTGAAACCATAAAGTACATTAGATATTCATGCAACACATGAGCCCTGTAGTAGAGTTTTTTCCACAGAAGCTTGTGAACCTTGCATTGTTCCCACTCATATTATTATGACTAACCTATTATAGAAATATACACTAATTACAAAACATTGCAAACTTCGTCTCTTTCAGGGAGTGTCGTCCCACGTGCAGCCAGTTGCTGCCGAGTGTGCCCTACCTATCATGCCGCTGCAATGTTTCCTTTGAAGGTTTGGATCCCAGCGTGTCTGTAGTAACCATCCGGCCAGTGAAAGACCCAAAAAGTTTCATAGCCTGTCATAATGGTGAGTCATGAGCATCATGGTTATACAAATGGGTCTATTCGCTAAAAGGTGAGTCAAGGAGAGTAGCAGGTGATCTGAGGTGAGCAGCAGGTGAGTTGAGGTGAGTTGCGGTGAGATAAACATCTCATCTCACCAATTCAGCTATACATTGTGCAGGGACAAACCTGATGAGTTCACTTAGCGGGGGAAATAACCAGGATTATTTCTGTACAGTGCATAGCTGAATTGGTGAGATGAAATGTTCATCTCACCTCAATTTATCTTCTATTCACTTCAACTCACCTGCTATTCACATCAACTCACCTGCTATTCACATCAACTCACCTGCTATTCACTTCAACTCACCTGCTACTCAACTCACCTGCTACTCAACTCACCTGCTATTCACTTCAACTCTCCTGCTACTCAACACACCTGCTACTCAACTCACCTGCTATTCACATCAACTCACCTGCTATTCACTTCAACTCTCCTGCTACTCAACACACCTGCTACTCAACTCACCTGCTATTCACATCAACTCACCTGCTATTCACATCAACTCACCTGCTATTCACATCAACTCACCTGCTATTCACTTCAACTCACCTGCTACTCAACACACCTGCTACTCAACTCACCTGCTATTCACTTCAACTCACCTGCTACTCAACTCACCTGCTATTCACATCAACTCACCTGCTATTCACTTCAACTCACCTGCTATTCACTTCAACTCTCCTGCTACTCACCTCAACTCACCTGCTACTCACCTCAGCTCACCTTTTAGTTAATAGCCCCAAAGGGTGTCGGTACAAGGATAGCAGTGTCCATGGCAATGCATGGGAAGGTTCATAGAGTTTCATTAAAACATCTGTCCAATAAATGACCATCGTGGACGAAACCCATAATCTGTCCTAAGAATAGTCTACAGATATGTTGGCACGTCCTACCAACGGTGTTCCCTTTTGATCACAGTGTGCATCCTCTTATATTAGTTTCTTAGACTTCCTCTAGAGCAGGGGTTCCCAACCCAGTCCTCATGCCCCCCCCCCCCCAACAGTCCAGTATTAGGGATTAGGGGGGGACATGAGGGCTGATTTGGGAACAACTTCTCTAGAGACTAGACAGCTGGCTGCATCTGAACTACAACTACCATGAGCCTCTGCTATGGCCAAAGGCTGTTGGGAGAATATGGGACTTGTAGTTCTTCAGCGAGATATAGGGTATGTGTTTTCCATCACTCTCACATGAAATTTGGGGATCTATTCACTAATATTCCAGTTGAATATCACCGACTTGACCATACATTGAGCAGGACAAAACCTAGTGAGTGTCTCCTGGTAGGAGAGCCCATCAGGCCATGGATATTAACACCTCTCACACTTGTAACAATGTATAAGGCTCTGTTCTTCTAGCACAGAGGTCTCCAACCTGCTGCCCTCCAGCAGCTGAGGAACTACACCTCCCATAATGATCTTTCAGGTAAGAGGATAGCTAGAGTATTATGGGAAATGTAGTCCTGCAAAATCTGGAGGGCCGCAGTTTGAAGACCGCATGTTCTAGCAGGAAAAACTCTCAAGGTTTGTCTCTGCACTGTGTACAGTTAAATCAGTGAGATAAAATGTTTTTTTCAGTGGAATTACTTGTTGTGTCCCATTAACCTTTAAAAAAAAAGATGTATCCATGTCCTGTGCATGCCAGCTGGGCTTTTCTAGCAGGTTTGCCCCTACACCATGTATAATTAATACCAAACAGTTATTTTATTCCCTCATAGTTCAACTCCCTCCGAGAAATCTGACCATTGAGGAAGTGGAGCAAGGGAACCTATATATTGCCACATGGAATATCTATGAAGAGGGAGAGACAGACAACATTCAAAAACAATTTGAGCTTTGCTATTGGGCAGAGGATGAAATGTATTTACACCAGGTGAGTGCCATGTAACAGCTGCTTCAACCCCACATATTCCAATGATACTGCGGGGTCTATTTACTGAGAATTAACTTTAACCCCTTGGTTACAAAACATTTTTACGTTGACTTTCCCTTGGTGACAATGGCTGTTTTGACATTTCTGGGGTGTTTGTGTTTAGATGTAATTTTCTCACATACTGTACCCACACAAATTATATGTTGTTTTTCTCGTCATAAGAAGGGCTTTCATTAGATACCATTATGTTCATCCTATCTTATAATTTACTACAAAACAATCATAAAATATGATGAAAAAACAAAAAACACTTTTTCTAACGTTGAGCAAATTTCTGTGCTGGCTATTGCCTCGACATCAAGGCAATAGACCAGCACTGGTAAAGAGGTTTTGATCGCAAAAACTGCTCGTTTCATTATCGGGAAAACAGTTCCCGGCAGGACGTGCCTGACACGTCCATTGTCGCGATGGTGTTAAATGTGGACATCCTTTATCATGCTACTCAAAACTCTCCCCCAACATCCATCTCAATCTGCTATCTACAACTCTCTTCAGTGATAAGCAATAAAATGTCTATTCAATAAAATTCGAAGGGAGGTCCATTTGGGAGGTAAGTTGGACTACAAAAAGTTGCCAACAAAAGTAATAAATAAAAAATATGATATACCTTATATACCCCCCCCCCCCCCCCCACCAGGGCCAGACTGGGAATAAAAACTAGCCCTGGAAATATTAGTATACCAGCCCCATAGAATTACGTCACTATACCAGCCCCATAGAATTGCGTATTTATTTTCTTGATCATAGAAGGGCAAGCCATGCATTTTAAAGCACATTTGAAGAGAGTATTATCATAGATAAGGTTATCTATGAATATTAATATATGCCCCAGTATGTAAACAAGGTTATAGCGAACATACTGCCCTGATATGTACCCCATGCACAGGGAAACACATAGCCACATGTATTACACAAGGTTACATGAATTTCCCTGTGCAGGGCTATATATAATCAGGGCATTGTGTGAGCTTTAATCTTGTGTACATACTGGGTGGATATATTGACTTACCCCAGCACCCAGACTGCACTCACAGGACTTACCCCAGCACCCATGACTTGTCCAAGAAAAGGTAAAGGTAATATGTATATTAATATGTCAGTGTTAATTTGTCTATTAATATGCCAGTATTATTTTGCCATTAATATTCCAGTATTATTTTACCATTAATATGCCACAGTCAATTTGCCTATTTTTATGCCATTATTATTTTGTCATTAATATGCCACAGCCAATTTGCCCATTAATATGCCAGTATCATTTTGCCATTAATATGCCAGTGTTAGTTTGTCTATTAATATGCCAGTATCATTTTGCCAGTTAATATGCCACAGCTAATTTGCCTATTAAAATGCCAGTATCATTTTGCCATTTATATGCCAGATTTATTGTGCCATTAATATGCCACAGACAATTTGCCAGTATTATTTTGCCATTAATATGCCAGTATCGTTTTACCATTAATATGTCACAGCCAATTTGCTTATTAATATCCCAGTATTATTTTGCCATTAATATGATACAGTCAATTTGCCAATTAATTTGCCACTGCACTCTGCCACTCACACATTCATAATTAGGAGGCACCACAGACAAATTTAAAGGGCAACTGTTATCATATTTTACACATTAAATAGAAATACATATATTCAGTAATTAAGACTTTCGTTTTGTTCAATAAGGTTGAAAGTGAGATGCATGTCTGAGATGAGTGAGATGGGCTGTCACTGTGCCTCGCTAGCACACACTGGAGCAGTTAGAGCAGTTAGAGCCATAGTGCAGCTTGGCAACAGCATCACCTGCATATAAATGTGTCTTTAGAGCTAGGCACTGTGATAGCCTGCTCTATGTATTGGTGTTTTTAATTGCACGTTGCATTGGGGTGAAAAAGTGAGTAAAAAAGTGCATCATCTTTATACATAACTTTGGTTTTCCTGTGAGACCGTTATACAAGCCCCTCACCCATCCTGAGCAAGTAAAGACATTATGGAGTGAGGCACAATGTAAAGAAGAAAATATTAAACTCAATTTGCAACTGACGAATAGTAGCCAAAGTGTCATGCTTCCATTTCCTTCTCTTGAAGCTATTACCGTATTTGCTCGATTATAAGACGACCCTGATTATAAGACGACCCCCCCAATTTGTACATTCCTTTAGGAAAAAAACTAAAAGCCTGATTATAAGACTACCCTATAGGAAAAAAGTTTAAGCTGTATATACGTAAATTGCTTTTTAATATTTTATAAAAAAATGTATATTATACAAATGCATTTCTTGTTTTTATTTGCTTTTATGTGCCAATGCGGCCTCTCTCCATGTCTTATAATCTGACCTCAATTTGAGGTCAGATTATAAGAAGACCTCGAATGTAAGACGAGGAGGATTTTTCAGAGTATTTGCTCTGAAAATAACCTTGTCTTATATTCGAGCAAATACGGTATTTGTACTCGTTATTATGCTCACCCAGAAGTGACCCTGAGCCATTGTGGTCATATGCTTTTTTAATCAAATAGTACACAAATACCTCTATATGCTTACACTCTGCCACTCAGACACTTGCACTCTGCCACTCAGACACTTGCACACTGCCACTCAGACACTTGCACTCTGCCACTAACTTACTTACACTCTGCCCCTCACACACTTACACTCTGCCCCTCACACACTTACACTATGCCACTCACGCACACACTTACACTTTGACACTCACTCACACACTTACACTCTGACACTCACTCACATACCTTAACCTGCAGTCCAGCAGCTTCCTCTCAGGCTACACGCACCGGAATCTTCGTCACCTTCCTATCCCTCTTCCGCTCAGCACACTCTGGAGTGGCTGGCCGAATTACTTAAAGGGCCGCGGCCGGCCAAATTTCTCAAAGGGCCGCGGCCGGCCGAATTTCTTAAAGGGCCGCGGCCGGGCCGAAATTAAAGTGGTGCGGCCGGCCGAATTAAAGCGGCCCCATGGTAGGTGGCCTACCGGGAATTTTCCCGGTTTCCCGGTAGGCCAGTCCGGCCCTGCCCCCCACCCCGCCTGGGGGCTTGCACAAGTCTCCCAGGTGACATAATTAATACATTCATTAAATAAAATGAGCCTTATGTAACACCCCCTATCCTAACTCCCATCATTACCTTGGTAGGTGGGGAACAATTCTTAATTACTGACCCAGACCTGTGATAAAAATTGCAGGGAATTGAGAAGGGATTTACACAGCTACGGCCAAAGTAGCAAGTTGGAAAAGATTCTACAATTCAGCTGAGATCCTTGCAATCCCCTCTTTAGCAAACAAAGCCCTAAATGAAGTATACAATTCAACACATGGATTGGACTGGGATATAAACGAAGCTGTTTACAAAAAAAATCAGCTTTTCCCAGGAGGCATAAAGTTAAAACAAATTAAATACATTATTAAACAAGCTGGTGTGTTCTCCTGTTACATGAATGTGGGGATGAATGCATTCAATGGGTTTGATGTAGCCAACCAGTTGCCATGCTACTCCTAGTTGCCATGTGTCAGCCAATCACATGGCTGCTGTAACTAGGGTTGCCACCTTTTATTCAAAAAAAATACCGGCCTTGGTACTGTCTCCATAGACTTAACATTGGCCTGATGCCACTTTTTTACCGGCCTGCCAGTAAAATACAGGCCAGGTGGCAACCCTAGCTGTAACGGTTCCGTAAAAACATGTTTCTGGTATAGCTATCTTTACATCTGGTGTAACTATAACTCTTGCCATGTAAAATCATTATAGCCACACTTGCGTTCTGGCCATTCTCACTAATTGCTTGTGTACAGAGCTGGAGAACAGGTTATCCCTTCTTAAAAGAGTAACCAATGCTGACAAAACATTTAATCAGAGCAGTAACAAGAGTGGAGGGGGCGCAGCGGTGATGGCTACGTAACTAGCCCAACAGAGTGCTGGTCCTTCTGGAATGCTCTTGAGTGTCAATCATGCTGGGTGCAAGGCCAATGAGACGAGAGTCTGGCAATATCACCAGTACAGCATGCTGCAACGTCTGACTGTACTGATGGATGATAATGATGAAGAAGCAAAGACCTAATGCTCCCTCGACACCACTACTCATCATCATAGTTTGATAGGAAACTATATCAAAAGGGGGGGGGGGATTTTCTGTTTTTGCTTCGGGTGCAGATAGAGTTGGCTATGGAGTAGCATTTAATACAAACAGGACCTTGACTAACTGGATTGTAGTTTTGATTATTACCTTTGACCAGTGACCAGGCATGGGAGGAGGGGATAAAAGATATTGTTAAAATTTGCATATTTCTCCCTTTATTCTCCATTTTTACATGTTGTATTAATTGGAAAAAAATAATTTTAAATAATTGTGAAAAAAAAATAATTCTAGGAACTATGTGGGTTATAATCATGCTCATTCTAGCAACTATGAGTCATATTTTTTCTTGCACTATGAACATAATAATTATTCTCTCATTACAGGGATCTTCTGACTGTCCTAGAGACCCAATTAAACTTTCCAAATACCATGATCCTAAGGGTGTCCTTACACTTGGAAAGGAACTTAAACCTCTCAAAACTTACTATGCCAAGATGCGCACCCAAGCATTTGCTGAGCACATAGATGACTGTTTCAGTGGGCCGTGGAGTGAGTGGAGTAATATCCGGATGTGGCAAACCAAAGCAGGTAAGAACACCCTATTAGATGTCATAGAGAGGAGATGGTGGAGAATAATGGTATGGTGGTAAATGATGTGGGGGAATAATGGCACTGTGGTAAATTATGTGGGGGAATAATGGTTCTATGGTAAATGATGTGGGGGAATAATGGTACTGTGGTAAATTATGTGGGGGAATAATGGTACTGTGGTAAATGATGTGGGGAAATAATGGTACTGTCTTAAATGATGTGGGGGGAATAATGGTTCTGTGGTAAATGATGTGGGGGAATAATGGTACTGTGGTAAATGATGTGGGGGAATAATGGTACTGTGGTAAATGATGTGGAGGAATAATGGTACTGTGGTAAATTATGTGGGGGAATAATGGCACTGTGGCAAGTGATGTGAGGGAACTGTCAGATGCTTAAAGTCCTGTGATGAAACTGCTGCTGGGAAGGAGCAGTGAAGAACAGTCCAAATCCAAAATAAATGATCTTACGGAGCCCTCTTTCATGTTGTAGACCTGTTTAGAATCTTGAGTCAAATGGGTCAGATCTTTCTTTATCAAGGAATTCTAAACAATATGTACACTCCCATTAGCGCTATTGAAACAAAGAGGCTCAAAAATGAACTTGATTTATTTTCTTTCATTAAAGGGACTGTATCATCTGAAGAATGTTTTTACTGTGCACATAGAGCATAGAAAACTATTGAAAGTTATCTATACATTGTATTATTAAAACTGCAAGAAAATGCCTAAATTAGGAGACAAATGTTTTAAACGTGTGTGTGTGGAGTCTCCTGCTTATGACATCACCTGTGGCACGGTATGCAAATTACCCATTTCCCATTGAAAAACAGTTCATTTGCACGCCGGAGACACATTTAAAACACACTTTTCTCATAATTTAGGCATTTACTTGCAGTTTTGCTAAAACAATGTATAGATCATTGTCAATCATTTTTTATTCTCTATCTTTCACAGTAAAAACAATCTTTAGGTGATACAGTGCTTTTAAAACATTTCTATTTAACATGCCAACAGTTAATGCAATCTGTCATTTAAACAGTTGACCTTTAAGCTGTAAATAGAGTATGGAAAAGATACGGTTCTGCTTTTGTTGGGTTATCTTATAAATATTATATTCTACTCCTTACCTTTCTTATCTTGTTAGTTCCTGCCAATTGGATCATATATGTCATCGTTCCTATTTGCTGCATTATCTTCTTAATCTGCGTTGCATATGGATATAAGTATTTGACAAGGTAAGTCTGATGGACAATAAATAAATACTTTTGTCGTCCAATGTTCCGCTAAGGGGTCTACTCGGGTTTCGGAATGCTAAGGATCACATCAGTAATCAGAGTAGGCCTTAAATCCTGACAACTCAGAGACCACCGATGGGATCCGGGACTAGAATATAAATCGGCCAATGAAATTTACTGTTCAATGCAGACTTTCATACTCAGAGCTGTGGTGTCATCCACTCCTTAAAGGTGGTCTTGAACAGTGAGTTAAAGGGTTCCATGTAGAAAGTGGCTATGAGGCAAATAAATAATATAAATACATCTGCTGAACTGTCTGGGATGTGTAGATAGGCTTAATAATGCTCTGCTTATTGTACCCAACCAAGGGGAGGCCAATCGCTCTTTCCTACTTACTATCATCTCCTTCTACAAATAGAAACCATAAGTCAAATTACCTTAGTTTTTGCTTTTCTTCAGAATTATCTTCTATCATTGAGGATATGTATTTGCCTAGAAATAACTAAACTTAAAACCAGACTGTGGGGTAAAACAATGGCCACAGCACTTTATTTAAATAGTCATTGCATTACAATCATATATATATTCATTCCACATATATATATACAAAATTATACAATGACTAAACATAAACATAAACAATCCATAAACAGAAAACCAACCAAGCTTGCAAGAGTATCCAGGTGGCTGCCGAATAAGTCCATGTTCTGGGCATATCCCAATGCCCGCCAATACCTGAGGTTCGAGGTACCACTTTCCCCTTGAATCTCCCACCAGAGTCCCGATTGACTCTCCCCAATCCCTTCTTCCATTAACCCTCCTGGATACCCTGCAAGCTTCCGCCAACGCTGTGACATGTAAATAAATAAATAAATAATAACTAAATAAATAAAGGCTCATTAACCAAACAATTAGGGAGGGTGGGTGGGACAACAGGTATGGGAAAAAACTTTTCTTAAAATGGCCCCCAAACTTCCTGTTCCTAACTTTTATACTCTCCCAACTCCTCTCACAAATTCCTACTATAGGCTGACATATCCCCTCAGCACCCTGTCATGATTGCCCCTCCCCGACCTTGTCTGGGGGCTACAGACAGAGTTTTGAACCAGTAACAAAATCATCAGTAGTGTGATCTATAAATCAATCAATTCTAATAAGTTTTAACCCATCGCTATCATGGAGGTACATATGTCATTAAACGTGATCCCCATCCAGATCCCCAAAACCGCCCAAATCCTCCACTTTGCCCGTAGAGGACTAGCAGGGCCCTGTTACAGATATCCCTGGTCCCTGCCATTAAGGTGCTATTAATATTACCCCAAACACAGCTTAAGATGGCCAAGTACCATTAGATGCATGGGAAGTTAGACCACTGAAGCTCTTGGGGCAAGAATAAACAAGGATTGTCCTTGGCAAGGTCCGTGAACATCATAAAATTGTCATTCTCAAATTCCAATAAACAATGCTGGTGCCTAGCCCTGGAAGCAATAATGTGGGAATATGGCAGCCTATAAATTATTTTGACATAAAAATATATAAAATACATGTATACAAAAGTGGATAAATTCTAGCGCTTTGATCTATAACTAAGCAGCGCCAGCCTGTGTGTTTCGCTGTATACACACGTGAATAGCAGTGACAAACAAAAACTCAAAAACACGAGTGGTAGTTGCGCTGAGTAAACCCCACCAGCAAAAGGTGAAACAAAGGAAATATGGTAATTGCCTGAAAAAGATGATCGTTCTTTTGTGCAATATAAGAGGGGTCTACAATGTCTCGAAATATATATAAAAAGAGAGAGAGAGAGAGAGACAAAGACCATCCATATAATCCACACTGCACCATTCTATATTTGCAAGCTGTACTGGACTATGGTCTTTGTCTCTCTCTCTCTTTTTATTTATATTTCGAGACATTGAAGACCCCTCTTATATTGCAAAAAAATGATCATCTTTTCAGGCAATTACCATATTTTCTTTGTTTTACTTTTTGCTGGTAGGGTTTAATCAGCGCACCTACCACTCCTGTTTTGGGGTTTATGTTTGTTCCATAAAATACATGTAGCAGGGACATAGAATTTATTATTAGTAAAGTATAGACAATAGTAGACCACAAGCTATTTTTTTTTTGTACAGACAACTAATGGGCAAGGCTTCAGAATGTGCAGTATTTCAATATTTATTTATATTTTCTCTATCTTTTTTTTGCTGTAAATGCTGAAGCGACTTTACACAGAAGGCTGCAGACCGCTGTAATCTGACTTTGAGAATGTCTATTCATGCAGAGTTTAAGTAGATAAGGGACCTGACACGGCTTTTGTAATGTGGTCGATGAATGATTGTATCACTTGCAAAGTGACATTTGATACTTCAAACGAGCCATTCTGATTTCTAAACACCTTCATAGAATGAAAGTTGTGTCCACTGGGCATACTCAGCACTCTATTCCCTCAACCAGAAGGGTGATCTTTTTCATGTGAATTATCACACAAATTAGTTTAAAGAAACATTATTTTCCTTGTCAAGATTAAAAGACAACTGTAGCAAAAAAAAAAAAAAATAATGTTTAATTTAAAATTTGAATTCAGTAGATGGTTTATGTAGAAAGGCTTTAATGAAATGCTACAGATAATTTACCTTAATGAGCCCTCTTTTGCTCTAATTTTTTTTTTTTTAATAAAAGCGTCTATACTTGCTACAATCTTTCAATTAAACTTGTTATTTTTTTGCCTTTAGTTGCCCTTTAATATAATCCAGTCCACGAAGAATACCACACTTATCTTCCATGTTTCAATGGCCTCCATCACACTGGAAAAGAGTTAGGTTGCTAGTGCTTTTTCAGTAAATATTCTATACGAAAATAACTTATCCGAAGAGCAGATTCTAGAGAGAAATATAAAACTTTTACGCGCCCAACACTGGGTTCAAAGAAAGGGAAAAAGGGCTGGAGACTAAACCGAAGAACAATAATAAAAAAAAAAATATGGACAGAGCTAATGGTAGAATAATACCATTTCCACTTAAGAATATTATGGCCACAAATATATATCTTTATTTAAATTCATAACTCATAATAAATAAATAATTGTGCTTATTATTTATGATTGATTGTGTATTTATTGTTATTATTTATGAACTTAAATAAAGGTTTACGTTTTTCAGTGGTTTGTGGAAATATTCTAGATATAGCGATGTCTGTATTTGATATTGATGGTGAAGAATAATTTGTTAGTCCTAGACGTTATTTTTTGTTATTTAGCAGTAATATAAAAGTATTTTAAATCAGGTTCTTTGAAACAAAACAACACGTTTATTGGGCTAGAAAGACTATGGGTGTAGTCAAGTCATATGGGTGGCAATGCTCTGCATTTGATGTCGGACGGACTCTTCGCATGTTCCCGGTCTCGGATCCCTTAGCTGCTCATGTCATCATTTTAATTTTAGATTTGTATATATTGTTTACATTTTGTATATATTGTTCTTTTTAGTTCTGTATATCACCTCCTTGCTGTAGGTACAAGAAGCGATGGGAAGATAGGATTCCTGACCCCGGCAAGAGCAAACCCATTATAGATGTCCAAAAGAAAAAGGTAAGGTTGTCAAAGATACAGCATTTTTATTTATTTCTTAATATGTACATTTGATTTCCATTACATTAAAGAGGCATTTATTGTCACCTGTGATTATAGATGATAAATAGTGTTTATAATTATACAACTGAAAGCAAAATAATAGAATAGGAGAAAAGGTGGTTCTCTTTTCACCAAGCCTGACTAGCTTGCAAGTTTGGCAAATTAGGTAGAGTCTCGTCAAAGCAACATCGAAAATTCCATACCAGCAGAGTCGCACGTAGACCCTGATGAATATTGCGGCGTGGATTCCCAGTTGAATTAATCAGAGATTCGGCAGGAAACATGGAAATGCCATTTCTCAATCCATTTCAGCTTGGGCAATAACGAAAAAAAGGAAAACCCTACACCAAAACCCCCCCACAAGAGGTTGTTCGTGGATAAAACATGGCGACCGGGTTTAATAAGATAACTTATAACACATCACTGACATCCATTATTGTAACATTATGACAATTCCCCCCCCAATTGGCCATTATAAAACACTGACAATACGATTGGAATCATTACACATAAGCTTGTAAGGCTTTTTTTTTGCCCAATATCGAGATGTCTCATCACCATAGGTTCCGGAAGAGATTAAATGTAGGCACACCAGAAAACAAAAAATAGAAAATTAATAAATGTTATCGTTCCCTGAGCAGTAGAAAGGCCTGAAATAATAGTAAAATATATAGACGTCACATAATATTTTAAAATTTTAAAAAAATAGAGTCCAATGATACTGAATGTGAAGCCTGATGTTCCGACCCATAGTCCAACTGGTTCTGAGACAGAGACCAACTTGAAACCTCCATAACCAAACCGGTTAATCAGCCCTACCTATTACTTTACATGTAATATTGTACTTTTCCAGCTCTGTCCCATGTTGTGAGAAGTGATAGCTAGAAAACAATCCACTTGTAATTAGGGAGAGACGGAGGGACAACCAAGGTAGATAATAGTTTTGATTAAAAATGGCTGTCAAACCTACTGCATGGCCAGTTTCTATGGAGCTGCCTGACCCTGACTAAAACCAACCAATGAAATCAGACCAGTAACTAAGCCCTTATCCTAGCTATATCAGGGGCTCCACTGCCTGACTCAACGGTCCTCTGGAGCTTAAAGACCTCCATCAACTCATTCTTTCACATTGTACTTGGCCAATTCTGAACGTCGGAGTTCATTAAGGGTGTACCTGTGCCACTATTTCTCAAAACAAGATGAGCCAAGTTCTTCTCTGTAATCACAGCTTGAATTGCAATGTTAAAGGGGAAAGATACAAAGCAATATTAATAATAATAATAATAATAATAATAAATGGTAAAAACAAGGCATGGGATTCTCCCATTTACTGGTGACTGTGTTACAGGAGAGATCGGGCTACATTTTCCCCAAACACCACGATTATGAGGAGATGGTTAACACCTGCAGCATGGTGTCGGATTCTCTCTCAATGTGAGTATTATATGTATCCTGAATGAAATACCCAGGTTATTCACCTGTCCTGTGTTACATCTCTTTACTTCCAGAATTCAGTCTGTACTTCTTGTGTCTCAGTTAAGTTTTGGTTACTCTCTTGGCGCTATTCCCTCAAAAGGTGAGCTGAGGTGAGATGAACATTTCATCTGACCAATTTAGCTATGCATGGTGCAGGGACAAACCTGATGAATTTCCCCCCAGCTAAGCAAACTCACCAGATTTGTCCCTGTACAATGTATAAATAAACCTCAATTCACCTGCAACTCCCCTTTTGGTGAATAGTCCCCTCTGGTATGAATACAGGGAACCCTCTGCTCTGGTGACCTGCTACCCCTTCTGAATGTGCTACAAGGACCATGGAATTACATTCTGTGATCTGCTTTTAGCCTGAAGTACATTAATGGCTCTCATCTAGTTTTATTAGGACAATACTCACCTAAATGAATGTTTAATCAAGATGGAGGCTGCTTCTGCCTGGGCCAGATGTCAGGGTATTTCTATTATATAAATCACCAGGTTTGCCCCTGCACGGTGTATAGCTAAATCAGTGAGATTAAATGTTCATCTCTATTTTAGTGAACAGCTCCCTTCATCTCACACATTTAAAAGGACAGCATCACCCGAACATTGTTTTTACTGTGCAGGTAGAGCAGTGCTTCTCAAACCTGTCCTCAGGACCCCCCAACGGTCGAGGATTTAGGGATTACCCAGTTGTATTTAATTAAGAATATGTACACCTGGTGTGGTTCCCTAACCATTAAGCAACCATACCAGGCGTTCTTCATATTCTTATTTAAATACAACTGGGTAATCCCTAAATCCTGGACCGTTGGGGGGTCCTGAGGACAGGTTTGAGAAACACTGACGTAGTGCATGAAAAATTATTGAAATTGCTCTATATACATTGTGTTAGCAAAACTTCAAGAAAATTCTGAGAAAAATGTGTTTTAAATGTATCTGTGGAGTCTGCTGCTTATGTCATCACCTGTGGCATGGTAGTTAAATTTGTCACCCCTAATTTTGTGGGTAAATTTATATTGTTTTATATAGATATATTGGTGACTGGTTTTCATGCTTATATTATTACTGATGTATGTTGCTTTATAGAGAAGACTGATGTACACCCCATAGTAAAAAAAAGTATTTATCAAATCATAACAGTATATTACTATGAAACCAACAACAGACACCACAAAACATAGACACACAAATTAACAATAAGTCTGGATATAAACAAACATGGGCAATACTTTACCAAGCACACAGACTGTAGCAAGTTTGAGCTTTAATTGCAGGGTGTATAATCCCCAACATTTCGGCTGCAAGAGTTCTAATCAAATGGCATCTCCATAGGGTAATATTGTGGGTAAGGTACATTATATCACTATTCTATTGGTACAGTAGACTGACATGGACACAAAGGGGGTTTCTCTAACGCAACTTAAAGCATTAATATTCATTAGACTTAATTCTCTTACCCTAATATTTCTGAAACTTGTCTTTACTTATCACCAGAGAGTCGAAAGATTTCACTATGGACAAGAAACGCAAAGCGGGGCTCAGCTGCACTCAGAGCGGTCAAAGTCATCAAAATGAGACCTACTGGTTTTCCCCCGGAGTACTGGAGAATAATAACATTGAAATGTGCCCTGTTGCATCAGGCTACAAACCATTTTCAGAGCTGGCATCCTATGGGGAAAATTCAGAGTGGCTAAACCCTTTGGAACATTCTGGGTTTGTAAACCCTACAGAACATTCTGGGTTCGTAAACCCTACGGAACATTCTGGGTTTGTAAACCCTACGGAACATTCTGGGTTTGTAAACCCTACAGAACATTCTGGGTTTGTAAACCCTACGGAACATTCTGGGTTCGTAAACCCTACGGAACATTCTGGGTTTGTAAACCCTACGGAACATTCTGGGTTTGTAAACCCTACGGAACATTCTGGGTTCGTAAACCCTACGGAACATTCTGCATGTTCCAACTTCACATTAAATTCTTATGATGGTCCATATCTCCTCTGCCCATCTAATTCCGATTAAGGATATGCATCCACCACAATGGATGCTTTAAATTCCTAACAATAAACTCTGAATCCTCCTGGAAACTCTTTTGAACTTCTCAGCTCCCATGTGCCTCATGTTAACCAGTAACAGTGAAAAGGTTGGTGAGAAATGTTGATGTTGTGACTACCATCATAAAATTCATGACCTCCTTCTCAAACTTTCTCCTGGACCACTGAATTTTTATCCTGTCCGTTTGGGATCTTTCTGGCTTCAAGAAAGCCACTCAAGAACAAGGCTTACCCATAAGATGAACTGTATATTTAACGCCATCTAATACACACATGGTTTTCACTTTTAATGTCTTTTCCAAGACTGTTTAACTGGTGGAGTCTCAGACTACCATGAAAAGTTGTCAAATTCCTACTTAATTTAATCATATTCAATATTATTTTAAAATTGCCTTTTACAAGAATATTCAGTGGCGTCCCGAAGGGGGGGCGGGGGGGGGGCGGACCGCACCGGGTGACACCTCCAGCGGGGGTTACACCTGTGCTGCCGTCACCCCCCCCCCCCCCCCGCATCGCGCTGCTTAACTTTTTTTCTAGCAGCCGCATCCGCTGGACGCGGCCGCCGGAAAAATGTAAAAAAAAAAAAAAAAATCACAGCAACCGGATGTGACGTTACGTCACATCCGGTAACTGTGTTTCCCTCCTCCGTTCAAGAGGGAAGACTGCACGGAGGAGGCGTCGGTCCGAGAGCAGAGAGCAGCCTTTAGGTAAATGATGGGGAAGGGGGAGGAGGGTGGTTTAAAACGAGCAGGGCTCTGACTGGCACTATTTTTACTGGGCTCTGGCTGGCACTATATCACTGGGCTCTGGCTGGCACTATATTACTGGGCTCTGACTGGCACTATATTACTGGGGATCTGGCTGGCATTATATTACTGGGCTCTGGCTGGCATAATATTACAGGCATCTGACTGGCACTATATTACTGGGCATCTGGCTGGCACTATATTACTGGGCTCTGGCTGGCATAATATTACAGGCATCTGACTGGCACTATATTACTGGGCTCTGACTGGCACTATATTACTGGGCTCTGGCTGGCACTATATTACTGGGCATCTGGCTGGCACTATTTTACTGGGCTCTGGCTGGCACAATATTACAGGCATCTGGCTGGCACTATATTACTGGGCTCTGGCTGGCATAATATTACAGGCATCTGACTGGCACTATATTACTGGGCTCTGGCTGGCACTATATTACTGGGCATCTGGCTGGCATAATATTATAGGCATCTGACTGGCACTATATTTCTGGGCTCTGGCTGGCACTATATTACTGGGCATCTGGCTGGCACTATATTACTGGGCTCTGGCTGGCATAATATTACAGGCATCTGACTGGCACTATATTACTGGGCTCTGGCTGGCACTATATTACGGGGCATCTGGCTGGCACTATTTTACTGGGCTCTGGCTGGCACTATATTACTGGGCATCTGGCTGGCACTATTTTACTGGGCTCTGGCTGGCACAATATTACAGGCATCTGGCTGGCACTATATTACTGGGCTCTGGCTGGCATAATATTACAGGCATCTGGCTGGCACTATATTACTGGCATCTGGCTGGCACTATATAACTGGGCATCTGGCTGGCACAATATTACTGGGCATCTGACTGGCACTATATTACTGGGCTCTGGCTGGCACTATATTACTGGGCATCTGGCTGGTACTATATTACTGGGCATCTGTACTGGCACTATATTACTGGGCTCTGGCTGGCACAATATTACTGGGCATCTGGCTGGCACTATATTACTGGGTTTTGAGTGGCACAATATTACTGGTATCTGACGGGCACAATATTACTGGTATCTGACTGGCACAATATTACAGGCATCTGACTGGCACACTATTACTGGGCTCTGACTGACACAATATTCCTGGTATCTGACTGGCACAATATTACTGGGCTCTGTGTGGCACAATATTACTGGTATCTGACAAGCACACTATTAATGGGCTCTGACTGGCACACTATTAATGGGCTCTGACTGGCACACTATTAATGGGCTCTGAATGGCACAATATTACTGGTATCTGACTGGCACAATATTACTGGTATCTGACTGGCACACTATTAATGGGCTCTGAATGGCACACTATTCCTGGTATCTATAATTGTAAAATTTTCAAACATTGAAAAAATTGTGGGTGTTTTTTTACATTTTTTTTTACCACACTCAGGGTCCGCCCCGGGTGCCAAATGCTCTGGGTACGCCCCTGAGAATATTGCTTTTTTTTTTTTTTAGATCTCCTTAACTATTTCTCTCTTGCTAAAAGGAGATGGCTTTCATCTTATTTATAGTTTTGTTATTAATTGGATAACAGTGAGTTATAAGAAAGGGCATGGATCTGGCAAGGCTTTCACTCAATGTATCATCAAAGAGATCTTCCAGATTATTACTGATTGTTTAGAGTATGCTGCTAAAGATGGAGCAAACCCCAAAATGATTATTTTTTTTTTATACATGAAAGGCCATTTCTCACATTTTCAAATGGTACTCCAGCACAGAATAACGTTATCCGACAATCTTTGTCAAAAAAGCAAAGAGCTGGGAGAAATCATTTAAAGATCTAGTCAATAAAGAGAGAATTGCAGATATTTGAGATGGGAATTTCAGGCCAAAGTAGCCAATTGGAAAAATGCTCCAATGCGGCTGAATGGGAGAATTTTTCCAACTCGGCTACTTTGGCCTTAAGTCTGAAATTCCCATCTCAAATACCTGCAATTCTCTCTTTATTGAGTAGACTCTATAGGGACTGAGAGGGTCCAGTCAGTTAGTCGTAGTGGTGTGTCTGTGTTAATCAAAAGGGGAGGGAGGAAACTGATGGGAATGCAAATCAAAATATGACCATGTATGTGAATGCTAATGTGAACAGTTTGGAAGGATAACAATGGAGCAGGAATATATGGGAATGCGTATGCGAATGCTGATATAAGAAGTTAGCAAGCACTGCAGTAGGAGGGAGCAGATGTCGTCACCCACATTGCATACCCAGGATTAACCCCAGCACCCTGGGACATGCCACATCACTGACATTGCCCAACCATGACACGCCCCATCACCAACATTGCACACCCAGGACTTATCCCAAAATGTGCCACATCACTGATATTGCACACCCAAAACATGCCCCATCACCAACATTGCACACCCACAAATTACCCCAGGACAAGCCCAAGTACAGACATTGCACACCCATGTCTTTCCCCTGCATCCCAGGACATGCCCCATCACAGGGGTCAAGTCCTGGGAAAAAAAGTGTGGGAACACCCCCAAATATATATTTCACCGAAAATTCTGTGAATTTTGCCCCTCTATGCCAGGATTCTGCCCCTCTATATGCCAGGATTTTGCCCCTCTATTCCAGGATTTTGCCCCTCAATGTCAGGATTCTGCCCCTCTATTCCAGGATTCTGCCCCTCTATATGCCAGGATTCTGCCCCTCTATATGCCAGGATTTTGCCCCTCTATTCCAGGATTTTGCCCCTCTATATGCCAGGATTTTCCCCTCTATGTGCCAGGATTTTGCCCCTCTATTCCAGGATTTTGCCCCTCTATGTGCCAGGATTTTGCCCCTCTATTCCAGGATTTTGCCCCTCTATTCCAGGATTCTGCCCCTCTATATGCCAGGATTTTGCCCCTCTATGTCAGGATTTTGCCCCTCTATGTCAGGATTTTGCCCCTCTATTCGCCAGGGTTTTGCCCCTCTATTTGCCAGGATTTTGCCCCTCTATGTCAGGATTTTGCCCCTCTATATGCCAGGATTTTGCCCCTCTATGCCAGGATTCTGCCCTTCTATATGCCAGGATTTTGCCCCTCTATGCCAGGATTTTGCCCCTCTATTCCAGGATTTTGCCCCTCTATGTGCCAGGATTTTGCCCCTCTATTCCAGGATTTTGCCCCTCTATTCCAGGATTCTGCCCCTCTATATGCCAGGATTTTGCCCCTCTATGTCAGGATTTTGCCCCTCTATTCGCCAGGATTTTGCCCCTCTATTCGCCAGGATTTTGCCCCTCTATGTCAGGATTTTGCCCCTCTATATGCCAGGATTTTGCCCCTCTATTCCAGGATTTTGCCCCTCTATATGCCAGGATTTTGCCCCTCTATTCCAGGATTTTGACCCTCTATATGCCAGGATTTTGCCCCTCTATTCCAGGAATCTGCCCCTCTATGTGCCAGGATTTTGCCCCTCTATGTGCCAGCATTTTGCCCCTCTATGCCAGGATTTTGCCCTCTATATGCCAGGATTTTGCCCTCTATTCCAGGATTTTCCCCTTTATGTGCCAGGATTTTGCCCCTCTATGCCAGGATTTTGCCCCTGTATTCAAGGATTTTCCCCCTCTATTTGCCAGGATTTCGCCCCTCTATGTGCCAGGATTTTGCCCCTATATTCCAGGATTTTGCCCCTCTATGCCAGGATTCTGCCCCTCTATATGCCAGGATTTTGCCCCTCTATGCCAGGATTCTGCCCCTCTATATGCCAGGATTTTGCCCCTCTATTCCAGGCTTTTGCCCCTCTATAAGCCAGGATTTTGCCCCTCAATTCCAGGATTTTTACCCTCTATATGCCAGTATTTTGCCCTTCTATGTGCCAGGATTTTTCCCCTCTATGTGCCAGGATTTTGCCCCTCTATGCCAGGATTTTGCCCCTCTATGTCAGGATTTTGCCTCTCTATTCCAGGATTTTGCCCCTCTATGCCAGGATTTTCCCCCTCTATATGCCAGGATTTTGCCCCTCTATTTCAGGATTTTGCCCCTCTATATGACAGGACTCTGCCCCTGCCCCTCTATTTGCCAGAATTTTGCCCCTCTATGTCAGGATTTTGCCCCTCTATGTCAGGATTTTGCCTCTATATGCCAGGATTCTGCCCCTCTATTTGCCAGGATTTTTCCTCTATATGCCAGGATTCTGCCCCTCTATATGCCATGATTTTTCCTCTATATGCCAGGATTCTGCCCCTCTATATGTCAGGATTTTCCCCCTCTATATGACAGGACTCTGCCCCTGCCCCTCTATTTGCCAGGATTTTGCCCCTCTATGTCAGGATTTTGCCCCTCTATGCCAGGATTCTGCCCCTCTATATGCCAGGATTTTGCCCCTCTATACCAGGATTTGCTCGTTTAATCCACCCTCCTCCCCCTTCCCCAGACAGTACTTACCTCCGTTCTTCTCCTCCGTGCATCTTCCCCCCCTGCACGGAGGAAGGAAGCTCCGGTCGTCACTTTTTTTTTTTTTTACTTTATTGAAGTCGCGCAACCTCAGTAAAGTTAAAAAAAAAAAAAAAAAACGTGACGACCGGAGCTTCCTTCCTCCGTGCAGGGGGGGAAGATGCACGGAGGAGAAGACCAGAGACAGAGAGCAACAAGGAGGTAAGTACTCACCATCTCCTTGGTGCTCCCTGTCTCCATCCAGCTCCTCCGTGCAGTCTTCTTCCCTCCTGCACGGAGGAGGAAAACAACGCCACCGGATATGACTTGTTGTCAAATCTGGTGGCAGTGACAGGAAGTCCTGCAGGAGCAAAGGGAACGGCGTTCCTGCCATGAAAAAAGTGCAGGAACACCGTTCCCACGCGTTCCTGCAGGACTCGAGCCCTGCCCCATCAGCTATATTGCACAACCTGGACTTACCCCAACACCCCAGTATATGCCCCAGCAGCTGCACTGCACACCCAGGACTTACCCCAACCAGCACCCACAGCTCCCTAGTGGCAGCTCAGCATGGTGTGTATGCGCGGCCCCTATCTCTTTAATCCTGGTCCTTGGTGACCTCCAACTTTCTGATGTCCGGTACTAGAGAAGGATCGTAAGAGGAAACATGGGAGGGTCTCTGTGCACCCAGGCAGTGCACAGACACCATGCTGCCTGCTCGCCTGCAAAGAATCTGGTGCAAGAAGCTATAATCTTTTGAAAGAAAATGTTTTAAGGTGGCTCGAGCAGGCCTCCCAGACCCGACTGGCCCATGACAGGTGTATTGCCCCTGACGGCGGTCCTACTCAGAAGGATCACAAAACAGGCTGAAAATGTATGGGTAAGGTGCTTGTTTTAGCACATTAAACCATGATAAAAGATATGCATTAGGGGAACCCTGTCACATGGCAATTTTTTATTTTTAGGGTTATATCCTTCTTTAAAGAAAAAAAGGTCTGAACACAAACCAGTGACAACTTATTACTGTTATGAGGGTTTTTTTTTTAATCATTTTATGAAGTCTGACATTTAGATTCTCTAAAGACTATTTTACAATAGTTTAGACTGGGCTTGAATATTAATAGGTTAATGAAAAAGCTCATGGTAGTGTCACTGTAGACAATTGAGTTTTAAAAACACAAAAACTACCAAAAAAAAAAAAAAAAAGATGTCAGCTCCCGGATCTCATGGAGTGCTGTGTGCAAGCAGTAAAATGGATCAAGTGGAAACTAAACTCATTTCTTGATCCTGAGTGAGTCATCTTTTGGTCCAGTTGGACATGACTCTTCAGTGAGGGGGACCTCATGAAAGTACTACTATTGAGTTGTAAGATTGAATTCGATTTATTTTAAAATTTTAATTCGATCTCTCAACTCAACCACCTGGGAGCAATTTGCTAAATTAATTTGCCCACCCCTACAGTTCAGGACCAGCCCTCTTCTCAACCTATTTATAGGAACAGTAACATTAAGTCTTTCCAGATTTGTGTATATGTCTATTAAAACATATGACAACATTTTGATGTCTCCAAAACATTCTCTCGGGCAAATATCCAGTAGCCCAATTAAAAACCTAATGTAGTAAATCACATTTAATTATTTCATGTTTATTGTGTATCTTACCATGTCCTGTGTCTTTATATTTGTATAAAAATGTGTATAAAATAACACACAATGGTACAGACCTCCTACCCAAGTGTTTGCTGCAATTTAAGTGTACAGTAAGGCTATTTTACGGGGGGGGGGGGGGGGGGGGGGGGTTTGCAAATATCTATCCCCTCAAATATAACATAGATATTAAAAAAAAAAATTTGGTTTTAGAAAATCTAAAAAATTAAAGTGTGATTAATGTTACTATATTGACACATACTATAATAATAACAGGTTTCGAACATCTTAAGACCAAGTATAAGTGTTACTTTTATCTATGGTACTGCCATGTAGGAGAATTACAAATAAATTGGATGTAGCCTCCAAGCCTCACGGTGATCTAGGCTTTGATCTTATCCAGTGTTTCTCAGCAAGGCAGAAAAAGGCTCCATGATTTAGTGCCAAATAGCTTTAAACTATACAAACAAGTAATACCTTAGTCTAAGCACATATTGATGTTCTAAAAAAAATCCTACTTATTTGTATTGATTGTATGGGGCAGGATATGGTATACAGCAGCCTTCAACATATGCCTGGACTAAAACCTAGAGAATGTAGTCCAAATGCTTGAACTTTGAATGTTGTTGTATCTTCAGCCTTACACTTCCAGAAGCCAGTGAATATTTACTAACTTTCTCATACTAACTCGCTCTTCACCCATCTTCAGAAGACCAAGTAAACTTCTCGACGGTTTTCAAATCTCCTCTCATTTGGTAGATTGAGGGGTGGTCATTCTTTTTGTTTTTTTTAATTGATGGTATACCACTTGGAAAGACTGCACTTGAAAAAGTAGCTGTGCTGTTAAACGCGTCGGTTTTGTGTTTGGTTGTTGATTTCAGCTTCTATTAGTTTCAACATTTTGAGGGATTTTTTTTTGCACTCGCTAATTGTATATATTTTTTGCAGCTATTTCCATTGGTCAAGGGGATCTCGTGTTTAATGTTTATTTTCCATTTCTGTTTTTGTGAGTATATATTTTGAATTTATATTGTTATTTTATTATTCAGTTGTGCCTCTCCCATTTTCTTTTTCTGCACAGCACTTTGAAATGCCTGACACTTTATAAATAACTGATGGCATTGCCATAGTGTACCTTTTATTTTTGTTGCCCTTACCTACCTGAGTGCGTCTGTGTAGAGTGATACAGTCTGTTTTACAAATGCTGCTATGCAAATAGAAAACTAAGATTTCAATACAGGTCCTACGGTTACTTTCTCACAGACCTTCCCACCACTAGGAACCAAGCCTATAATGGCCAATAGTCCCATTCTGAGGTCCTATTCTCTTAAATCTGGGCTGGCCTGGCATGACAGACACCTATGCACAGCAAGTGGCATTGTGTTTAAACTACAACTTATTCATAGTCTAAATGTGCAATAAGTGGGATCACACAGCATCTAGTGCCCATGCTCCTGCGCAGTAAACCTCGCCATAGCCCAGGAACCAATCCCAGGTTGTTGGCAGGTATAAAAACCTTTGGCATTCCTCATAATGTACAAACTATGGACTCATGTCAAGTAGGCCTGAGTTTGGCTCAACAGGGGAGCCAGCCTCAGAGAACTCTTGACAGATTTCTAAAGGCCTTCTCCAACTTGAGCCAGCCTTGCAGGATCTCAGTTAAGTTATTTTTGAACGCCCGTGTTATGAGGGAACCCAGTGACCAGTGCAGCCTCTCAATAAATAGACACGCCTGTCAAAATGTTGCTTGTAACATTTAGATCAGATACCCGTCACTGATCAATCTCCCACTCTAGTCTTAACCGGACACAAAACTTTATTGTAATAAAAAGGAAAGCAGGCACAAAGCAATTCCACCATATATATAAAAAAAGAAAAGATCTGCAAGCATGAATGCCGAATTAAATGTATTATTCATATTCTAGGGGAAAAAACAACACACTGAACCAAAAATAAATTAAAGGGAGTTAATAAAACATACCCAAGAAATTATTTACAGTTTCACAACCGATTGGAGAACAATTTCCAGGTATGAAACTTTGTATTTCCCTTTTAGATTAAGACAAAAAAAGGTTTCTACCTATCAGCGTGTTCATCTCGTTTTTCTTTGAATTGTAGTATTTTCCTGCCAGTGAGTCCTGTAGAGATTTGAGAGTACAAAATGATTCTCCGGAAGATGTTCATGGTGATATAGTAGATGGGGGTATGACTAGGTTTGAGATCATGGTTCCATCCATGTCCTTGTGGTATCTGTGCAGTCTCCATTCTCTGTATTAGGAACCATACCTAGTATGATTGCAGACACTTCTCTTTTGAAAGGGACTCATTATTCTAACAGGCATAATAATGACCATGTAATTTTATTTATTTATTTTAGTTTTCATAGTAAATTATTCTAGTTGGGTCCTCAGACGCCTTGTGCAGAAGGGACGTATTTCAGAGGTGGACCATCTTTACAGGTTGGACCAGTCAGATATGCAAATGGAGAGGTCTCCTCTGTAAAGATGCAAGCCTGCAAAATAACCTCCTGAGTGGGTACTATCCCACAGTTTAGGCTATTTTAGCTTTATCCGTTCTGGTTTGAGCTGGTCTTGCATACTTACGGGGTTTTTTCCGCATATTTTTTTTGGGAAAACCGTAGGAAAACAAATCTTCACTTCACCTTCCCTAATCTTTCCTGTTTAGAGAAACCTTAGTGCTGATTAGGACAAATCAATTTTCACAACAACCCATTCCTCAAAATCACTTGCCACCATATTGTGTTCTCCAAATCACTTGCCGTGGTGCACTATTCCCCAAGATATTTCCCACAATGGCATCCCTGTCACAAAGTTTCACTTCCCCCTGTCCTTTCTCACTTTGGGATAAGAGAGGTTATACCCCTGGTGATCTAGTATGGAGCCTGGGGTCTGTGTGATCTTCCTTCTCGTGCTTTCCTGCATGACTCCGTCAGTAAGGTAATGTGAGAGGGGGAGCTCCCCAGATCTGCCTCTCCGCCATCCAATAGATTCCCAGGATGACACACTGTACCAGAGTAAACATTCCAAGGACACAGAACAAACGCAGGATTTTCCTAGTTCTACCAGGTCACCTGGTCCCCCTCATCAGAACAGCTACAGATATGACCTTGCCCCAAGTGTATTTTGTAGTGGTCTTTGCTCCATCATAATCATGTCACTGGATTCCTCCATTGATTTTCTCCCAGTCAGAGCTTACAATACAATAGGTATGTATTACAGTGTCCAAGGCTTAAGGCCCAACCATTTTCCAGCACAGGCTCCCTTGCTACCAAGTTGCATATCCAAAACACACAGCTTTCACATGTTTTTTTTTTAAGGCTCCCTGCCGTGTGTCCCCTGCAACATCCACCTAAGCTAGGCACAACGCTGACTGCCTTGCCAGTGTTTCTTTATGCAGAATAAATAATTAAAAGGGGGCTGACAGCCTCTGTTGAAATGCACACAGAAAAATAGGATGAATGGTATCAAAGGAATGGATGACGGGGCTGGTCGCACATCACAGAAATTTGATTGTGATACCCCTGATGCTGGGAAACCTTGATGTTAATGTGGGCCTTTTGGGAATTTAAGGTTGAGCTGGATATGTGGTCCGGCTGACCACCGGCTATGCGGTCAGCCAGACCTTTAGATTGCGTATGCAGTCCTAGCTTGTGCTTGTGATTGTCAAGCCTTCAGCTGACTGTGTCCAGATACACACAAGGACTCCATTTCACTCACTTGACACTATACATTATCATCGCATGTTGCATCATTCTAATGCATTCCCTTCCAAAGGCATGCTACTGATGCAAACGTACTTGATGATGAACACATCGACGCAATTGAGCATGACAGAGTTATCATTAATGCATCATGCGTCAATAAACCAAGACCATCTATTAAAGGCCACTTTTCACTCCTGTCAGGGCTCAGCTGATCTGTTGCTCCGATGTTATATTACGGGTGATCAGCATTGTTCTCTCGTATGCGCTCTTGTATTGTGTATCCTGTTTATTGCTGCTTTGTCCTTTATACTACATTAACATTTAGTTATATAGCACCAATAATTTACGTAGCACTAGGTACAGAGCATAGAGGATGGCTACATACTAACTAGGACAAACAAGAACAGACTGGTACATGAGGTAGAGAGCCCTGCTCGCAAGCTTAGAGGGAGTGGGGATCATGAGACACATAAGGGAGTGAAGAGGTCAAAGGGAAGGTGGTGGTAGGAGTACCAAAAGTTACCTACCCCTGGTTTATAATAACCAGAGATAAATTCCACAAGTCATTTAATACCCCTTAATTCAGTGATTCTCAAACATGTCCTCAGGACCCCCCCAAACGGTCCAGGATTTAGGGATTACCAAGTTGTGTTTAAATAAGAATATGTAGAACACCTGGTGTTGTTCCCTAACCATTAAGCAACCATACCAGGTGTTCTACATATTCTTATTTAAACACAACTGGGTAATCCCTAAATCCTGGACCGTTGGGGGGTCCTGAGGACAGGTTTGACAATCACTGCCTTAATACAGCTACATAACTAGCTCTTGTGTGCTTGTGTTTTATTTGAAAAAGAGAATTTCTAGTTTCCTTACCATAAAATTGATATACAGTATGTAATTTACAAACATATATCATTTTAAAAAAGAACACGTGTTGATTTCTGTGCAAAATTAACAAAATACCCCTAGAAGCAGCAATCATTTAAATTATATTACCATGCACATCATCAGATTTAATATCCACAAGTTAAACATTTAAAAAAAAAAAAACATTTTCAAAGCTAAAAAGAACATTGGTGTTTTAGAATGATTTATATTCTGTTTAAATTACGTGCTGTACCTTAAAAAAAAATTATACCCGTGGTCCCGTCTGGATTAATTGTTTTAGAAGAGACGTTATAACTCTATCTACTATAATTCATTTGGTACGGTCCTTGGAATTTATTATTCTTTTTATTTATTTATTTATTTTTAAATCTCCAGGTAACTAATGGCTTAGAATGTTTGTCAAAATCCTATTTTTCTGCCGATTACTTATGGGGAGAAAGTAGAGAGCTGGCATTTCCAAGCTAGACAATCCTAGTAAAACTGAGTGATGAGAAATTCAGCTCTCAAATACCAGGCAGAGTCTAGTGAATACCAATGAGGCACATTTGACTCAGTGAAGATAAAAGACAGGGCTGTAGAAGTGTGGTATAAAAAAAAACAAAAATAAAAAATATTACGTAGTGTGAATTCAATCCCACAGGTTAAAAAAAATAAAGATGTTTTCCATAGCAGACAGCTTCATTGGAAACCTTGAATCCTATATCTGTTTGAAATGTAAAAATAACAGGTTTTATTTAATATGCGCTGCGGAAGGCGTTAGCGCTTCATGAATAAGCTAACAATGATAATACCAATGGATCTGTGACTATCCATCATCGGGATCTGTAAACGGCAGAGCGATAACATCTCCAACAAATGATCTAGAGTGGTGTTAGAACACTTACCATGAACTGGTTGTGAGCTACACAGTTTTGAAAGGTATTTTTTTGTTGTTGTTTTTCTTACCTTAAAATCATCTAAAAAAAAAAAAAAAAACGCTTTTTGCTGGAAGAATTGCAAAATGGGATTGATAATATTACCTATGATGCAAAAAAAATACTTACCACTCATGGAGTGTTGATTATGAAATTTTAACAATAGACCTCTTTTGCAGTTAACAATTGTATTCACAATCCCAACACAGCTGCATTGTATACCTACCTCCAATGATGTTGTTACCATGTAAGCATCTTAGGCAGTTTCTTATGGTGCCCCCCCCCCCCCCCCCCATGTGCTTAGGGGAGCCACCCAACTCACATATGCCAGGAGCATACCTGTGCTTTCCATTAAAGAACAACTGTTTAATTGAAAGATTGTATAAAGTGTAGATAGTTTATAAAGAAATTATTTAATGAAATAAAACAAATCAAGTGTCTTATCGAGCCTTCTTTATTCCATATAGTTCTCTCAGGGGGGCAGACACTTTTAGTTTTCAATCTTGGGTCAGATGAACAAAGATCTGACCCATCTGACCAAAATTCTAAACAAAATGTCTGCCTCCTGTTGGAGCTATAGGGTGTAAAGATGGCTCAATAAGATACTTTATTAGCATTCTGTCATTAAAGCATTTCTATATACAATGCCTACTCTTAATGCTTTCAATTATACACAACTTCATTTTTTGCTCCAGTTGTCCTTTAAGTGCAAAGACATCCTTCCTTGCCTGCTCTGTCCAGGACGGGGAACAGTAAGTTAGAAGGGGGAAGAGCTGATAGGGAAGGGGGCTCTCTGAATTTTCCCTTAGAGTTTACCAAAACCTGGAACCTCCCCACTCAATACAGTAATTTGGAATAGATGGGGAGTATGTCCGAGTCAGGTACAAACGGTCCTAACAAAGTCTTAGTGACCTACATGAGATGCTAAGAGAGGGTATATCCCACAGAGCCAACACCAATTATGCACCTATTGACATGATCAGCGTTCTCCAAGGTGTTTGGTGAAGAACTTGCCACGTTTAGAAGCCATGCATTTCCCCACTTAACCAGAGGATTAGCGTGTAGCCAAACAAAAGTTTTATGTTATAGAGACTCTGTTAACCATTACTTATGGAGCGAACGTAGAGAATAAAAAATATGAAAATATAAAGAATGAATATATAAAAGTGGTCAATACATTATTTTTCATTTTAGAAAAATTGCTTGCAGATGCATAACATAAGAGAAATATACTGGATGTGATTTTTTTTTTTTTTTTACATTTCTTTCTTTGTACATAAAAGTTTTTTTTACACAATATCTACTTTCAGATATGATTCGGCTATTTGGACTATTAATAAACCGAAGTCTCGGAGTCATTCGGATTGGAACAGTTTCATTATAAAAACATGGCATGTTGGCTAATAAATATGTGGTGATCAACCCCCGAATACAATTTGGGTTCAATTAAAATGAAAAAGTTAAATAACATTTAAAATTATTTGTAAAAATCCCCACTAAGACCATATATCAATTTAAAAAAAAACCTGAGATCCCCCCCCCCCCCCCCCCCCATAACAATCTATGGAGTTCCAACAGGGCCGGTGCAAGGATTTTCGTCTACACAGGCGAAGGTGCATTTTGGTGCCCCCCTGCTCTGATCCGCCACGCCTCCCACACCATTAAGCCTCCTTAAATTATATATATATATATATATATATATATATATATATATATATATATAAATAATGTATAGTGTAGAAAAAAAAATCTACATATTCAACTCGCATGCTCTAAATGTGTCACACATTGAAACCCTTAAACACAAAGACACCCTTGCAGTCACACACACAGACACCCTTACCACTTACACACACACAGTTACACCAATTCACACATAACCTGAGACACACTATTTTGCCACTCAATATGCCAGTATTTAGCCCAGGGGTCCTCAAACTTTTTAAACAGGGGGCCAGTTCACTGTCCCTCAGACCGTTGGAGGGCCGGACTATAGTAAAAACAAAAACTATGAACAAATTCCTATGCACACTGCATATATCTTATTTTGAAGTGAAGAAACAAAATGGGAACAAATACAATATTTAAAATGAAGTAAAGTTAAATCAACAAACTTACCAGTATTTCAATGGGAATATTATGCCAGTCAGAGCCCAGTAATATTATGCCAGTCAGATGCCCAGGAACATTATGCCATTCAGATGCCCAGGAACATTATGCCATTCAGATGCCCAGGAATATTATGCCATTCAGATGCCCAGGAATATTATGCCATTCAGATGCCCAGGAATATTATGCCACTCAGAGCCCAGGAATATTATGCCAGTCAGATGCCCAGGAATATTATGCCAGTTAGATGCCCAGGAATATTATGCCAGTTAGATGCCCAGGAATATTATGCCAGTCAGATGCCCAGGAATATTATGCCAGTCAGATGCCCAGGAATATTGTGCCAGTTAGATGCCCAGGAATATTATGTCATTCAGATGCCCAGGAACATTATGCCAGTCAGATGCCCAGGAATATTATGCCATTCAGATGCCCAGGAATATTATGCCATTAAGATGCCCAGGAATATTATGCCAGTCATAGCCCAGGAATATTATGCCATTAAGATGCCCAGGAATATTATGCCAGTCAGATGCCCAGGAATATTATGCCATTAAGATGCCCAGGAATATTATGCCAGTCATAGCCCAGGAATATTATGCCATTAAGATGCCCAGGAATATTATGCCAGTCAGATGCCCAGGAATATTATGCCATTAAGATGCCCAGGAATATTATGCAAGTCATAGCCCAGGAATATTATGCCATTAAGATGCCCAGGAACATTATGCCAGTCAGATGCGCAGGAATATTATGCCAGTCATAGCCCAGGAATATTATGCCAGTCAGATGCCCGGGAATATTATGCCAGTCATAGCCCAGGAATATTATGCCATTAAGATGCCCAGGAATATTATGCCAGCCATAGCCCAGGAATATTATGCCAGTCAGATGCCCAGGAATATTATGCCAGTCAGATGCCCAGGAATATTATGCCAGTCATAGCCCAGGAATATTATGCCATTAAGATGCCCAGGAATATTATGCCAGTCATAGCCCAGGAATATTATGCCATTAAGATGCCCAGGAATATTATGCCAGTCAGATGCCCAGGAATATTATGCCATTAAGATGCCCAGGAATATTATGCCAGTCATAGCCCAGGAATATTATGCCATTAAGATGCCCAGGAACATTATGCCAGTCAGATGCCCAGGAATATTATGCCAGTCAGATGCCCAGGAATATTATGCCAGTCATAGCCCAGGAATATTATGCCAGTCATAGCCCAGGAATATTATGCCATTAAGATGCCAAGGAATATTATGCCAGTCAGATGCCCAGGAATATTGTGCCAGTCAGATGCCAAGGAATATTATGCCAGTCAGATGCCCAGGAATATTATGCCAGTCATAACCCAGGAATATTATGCCATTAAGATGCCCAGGAATATTATGCCATTCAGATACCCAGGAATATTATGCCAGTCAGATGCCCAGGAATATTATGCCATTCAGATACCCAGGAATATTATGCCAGTCAGATGCCCAGGAATTGCTCGTTATACCACCCTCCTCCCCCCTTACCCAGACCCCAGTACTTACCTCCATGCCGCTGTTCATGTCCGATGCTGAGAGGGAAGCGTTGTGAGCTCCCCTCAGGTCGTGCGCATTCAATAAAGTGTGTTGAAAAAAAAAGTTTCAACACACTTTATTGAATGCGCACGGCCTGAGGGGAGCGCACAGCGCTTCCCTATCAGCCACGGATCTGAACAGCGGCATGGAGGTAAGTACTGGGGTCTGGGGGAGCGGGCGATTTTCCCGCCCCCCCATTGGTGCGCCCTAAGGCAGCCGCCTGTGCTGCCTTACGGTAGCGCCGGCCCTGAGTTCCAAAATAATAACCAATGGCTCTGTGTCAGCCAATCAGATGGCTTCAAAACCAGCTTCTCCATTGGCTGTTTTTCAAAATCTGCCAGTAACAGCTTTTTTTTTTTTCATCGCATTAGTGGATTCAATTTTATTTTTTTGGTGGCCACCTTCCCTGGGAAAAAATATGAGACTAGAGGGTGTCATGTATTGGCGCTGGCAATCATTTTTGTAAATAAATGTTTATTCATTTTTACAAAAAATAGGTATAATTAGACAAGGAAATAAGATATACATTAGGAAATAAAAATATCAATGGTAAATCAGGGGATAACATATCAGTGATGGGAGTATTAGGAAAAAAAGTGTTGAAATAAGGAAACAAAAAGGGGTAAAGAACAAAATTGTGGGGAGGGAGAAGGGAGGGTGGGAGTCAAAGAAGATGGGAGGGAAGGGGACATAAAGGAGAAAAAAAAAAAAAAGGGGTGGGGAAAGGGGGGAGGGGAGGGGGATGAGAGGTGATGTAAAAAAAGTGGGGCAACAACCCCTGGTGGGAAAGACCACCTATGACCACAAAAGGATCATTAAGAAACAAAATGGGCAATAAGTCGGTGGCTCGACTAAAAACTCCCGTTCCGTCCCAACTGGGATGGGGGAGTATGCCCTGGGGGTACCGTATCCGAGCCACCGGCAATTCTGAATAAAAATTACATAATAACATTTGGCGTGCGAACAGCCTGAAAAAACATAAAGGCACAATGAATAGACAATGAATGGACAGTGGTCTTGCTGTATGTAGGACATGGGTAACTAGCGCCACATATTAAAAAAAGGGTGAGAACACTCAGAGCGGGCTCAGATCTGCAAGGTCGTCTTCAGGTTGATGGCCATGTAAGCAGTATAACAGAAGAGAAAAAATTAAAACAAGGTAAGGTCCCGGCAGTCATATGGTAACAGATATCATCTTACTCCGGGAGAGCCAAGTCCATTGTCGGGCTCCTCAGTGGGGCTGGGAATGTAGTTGGCGTAGACCATTCCGGTACTTGGATGTTGGGCAATCCGAGACCACTCAAGAAAGAAGGTAAGTCCGCCGGGTGGCGCAAAGTGTGGGTTTTGTTGTCCTTCTTTACTACAAGGGCAAAAGGTGATCACCAAGAGTAGGGGTAGTCTCGGGCTCTCAATTCCGCTGTGATTGGCCGTAGGGCTCGTCTGACTTGTAGAGTTGTTCGGGACAAATCTGCGTAGAGCGTTATTGTAACATCCTGAATTTTCAGTGGGTTCATGTTCCGATAAGTCTGGAGTATAGAGTCTCGTTCATTAGAGTAGTGAAGTGTACATACTACATCCCTCAAGACAGCTCTCCCTGTTGCTTTAGGGCTACGAAGCTTGTATACCTTCTCCAGCTCAACGGGATTATCAGGCTCCCTCTTCATGATTGTGTCAAAGAGGCCCTGCACCAGAGGTTGCAGCTCTTCTGGGGAGGTGTCCTCAGGAATGCCTCTCACTCTAATATTGCTTTTGTGACTGCGATTGTCGAGTTCCTCGACTTGTTGCTGCAGTGAGTAAATCTGGTATTCCTGATGTTGGACTTGTTGGTTTAGAGCATCGACCGCTTCTTGGGTGAGCGGCACTCCCTCTTCAAGGGTAAGTACTCTGGCGTCAATTTGTTTAAGGTCTTGCGGAGACCAGAGATTTCTGAGCGGAGTGGCTGTATAGCTTTTTCCATTATGTCCGTGATATCTGCTTTGGTTGGCAGATGTTGAAAAGCCTCTCTCCAGCTTTCTGGCAGAAGTCGAGGGCTAGCTGAGTGCTGTGCCATGGAGGTGGAAGCCAGAGCTGTATCTGCGGCCATTTTAGGTAGGCCCGTCGCGGGCTTTCGGGCTCAGAGAGCGGGCAAAAAACTCTCCTGGAGGTGGTGGTTCGGCCCCTGGCTTGTTCCTCTTTAGTTTAGGCGGGTCGTTAGCTCTGTTTTGGCGACCCATGGCCGTAAAATTGCTCGGTAGGTGTCCGGGTTTAGGCTGCAGGTACGGAGCTGTTGTCAAAAGCGTCCGCCATTGCCAGCTTCCAGACACGCCCCCCGGCGCTGGCAATCATTTTTATTTCATGGGGCACCCTTTTTATTTCTCAAAGTCCCATTTATTATAGCAGGGATTGTTAGTGATATTTGGCCTGATCCCCCATATATTTAATGGGGGGGCTGGGAGCCATTTTTGCAGCTGACAGCCTCAGTCAAGGCAATAAAGTAATGTCCACCTGAAACACGTTCATAGTCAGTACACCTTAGACTCTGACGAATCTCTGGAACAAACTTAGCTCACCAGGTTCTGATGCAATTAACTAGCTTGATAGGAGGGATGCTCTGTTTTTACACCGGGCTGATTCTCCCCCCAGACAGACTTTCAAAAGAAAACTTCAAGTTGCGTGATGATAACGGCACTCCTCACATGGTGCAAAGAATAGATCCAAACAAAATTGCAGTAAAATTGTATGAGTTTATTCACCGTCCTGTGGACTCAAGCATCAGTGCAGACCAAAGCCTCCTCTACGCATTTCACGCTTTAAATTTTTGGGGCCCCACTGGGGACTAATTCTTTTTTTTTTTTTTTATGTTTTTTTTTTAGTTTTCCTTTTTGGGAGTAATATGGCTGTATCCATAATATTTGAATTCATTCCGACATGAGGCTCTATAATCCCATTGAAGCCTTTGCGATGGTACAAGCTATTATCTGTTTGGTGCATTTTTTGGGGTCTGCTTTCGGTTTTCAAAAGAATTTGACGTATAATCGGCCATGATGGCCGAATTGCTTAGCTATTGGGGGTCACATCGGGGCATACTTAGTAGCTCGAAATTCAGCTTCTGATATGACCCAGATGTACCCTGAATCTTTTCAATCTTCGGGCCAATTACTTTATGGAGAATATTGTGTACAATCTTTATATAAAAAAGAATAAAGAACTACAAAGAAAAAAACATATAAAACACATAAGGTCTCCTCAATAAATAGAAAATTGAGATGGGAACTTTAGACCAATGTAGCCGAGTTGGAAAAATGAGCCAATGTAGCTGAAAGGGAGAACTCCTCTACTTTGGCCTTAAGTTCTCAATTCCCTGCAATTATCTTTTTATTGAGTAGACCCATTAGTAATAAATATACTTATTACATATGAATCCAATTTAATATTAAAGACTCAAAGAGAGAGAACAGTATCCGTTGAATTTAATGTGTTTTCTAATAGTGAGTTGAAGGACATTAATTCTAGTCAGACATGTTCACCCTTTCCATCACTTGTCTCTACTCAGTTTTTTTAAAATGTAGTTCCCAAAAACCGTCGGGCATCTTCCTAATTGCATTACCGACACAGGCTGTGTCAGTAACTCAATTTAGATGTTCGGTGACTCAATTGAGCCAAGGGGTCAGTAATGAAAGTAACAGGGGCTGGGGACTCTATGAATGAAATAAAGTATAAAGTGAGTCCTTCCCCCACAAAAAAAAAAAAAAATTAAGTTCGTTAGTGACTCACTGTTGTCAAACACTTAGTTAAAAAAAAAAAAAAAAAGTTTGGTTGTCCTTTAAAATAATAGAGAAATTATGTACTAAAAGTGTGTGTGATGACATGTTCCATCCACATTGAGGGGAGAGAAAGCAAATTGATTCCTTGGCTCACATATGCACATCACATTCAACTGAGTTAAACAGACTCCTGGTGCAGATGCATTTTTATGCTGATGCACGTTTCAAGTTGTGTGATATCTTACCAAACACAGCTGATCTGCTTTCTCATAATTAGACCGGATACAATGTCCAAATCTTTATTTTCTTAAGTCTGAACATATCCCCTGTGCAGTGAGAAGACACATTGTACAAATAATAAGCATAATTGCAATTTAAACCCAGTGGTGGAGGAGGAAAGACTATGCTACAGGGATACTAAATGCCAGAGAGAGCGACCTCCATACAGTGGCAAGAAAAAGTAAGTGAACCCTTCAGAATTGTCTGGTTTTCTTCATTAATTTGTTAGAAAATGTGATCTGATCAAGTATAGACACACAAAGTGGGGCTACTGTATATAAACTTGCGCACTCCAAGGTGTTGGGAGAGGAATAAAAAGGTCCAATCACCAATTTGTATGCATAACGACATATAGAACTCCCGACACTTTGCTGTGAAGGAGAGAAGGACCTCAGCCAAATCTCTGACACTCATCAGGTTCTGTTAAGTGCTGATTTGTTATACATTGTCCTGCGTCAGCGCAGTGAGTGCCGGTGCAACCAGGAAGGAGTCTGCTTTTTTCAAAGGATGGCGCCATCTGTAAGTGCGCGGTGGTTATAAATAACCCACAATGTGCTTAAACTAATTCCACACACACAATGATAATCTTTCATGTCTTTATTGAACACACCCAGTAAATATTCATCGTTCTGGTGGAAAAAGTAAGTGTGCCCTTGGATTAAATAATTGGTTTCACCTCCTTGGGCAGAAATAACCTCAAACAAGCACTTCCAGTAGCTGAGGCTCAGACCTGCAGAAGTGCTTAAGCTCAACCATATTCTTGGGATGTCTGGTGTGAACGGCTTTCTTGATTCCACAGCATCTCTAGGCTTAAGGTTTGGGCTCTGACTGGGACACTCCACAAAACATTTTGCCAGCAGCATTGTGGAGTGTCAAGGTGCTCTTTGGCCAAAAATTGGCGGATGCCCAGGGCGGCAAATTTTGGGGGGAGCCAGCACCCCCCAGCACTGAAAAAAAAAAAAAAATTTTAAAAATCCGCCCCTTTAAAAAAAAAAAAAACGCGCTTTCTGGCAAAGACGGAGGTGAGAGGAGATCAGAAGATTACCCCTTATCTTCTCTGCCTGCCGGCAGGCTGCACAGACAACCGAACAGGCAGCACAGAGAAACCTCTGTGCTGCCTGTTCGGCTTCCCGTGCAGTGTGACACGGAAGTGCCGACAGGTCACGTGACCGGCGCTCTGACGTCAGACGAGCAGATTAAATGGCAAATAATACTGGCATATTATTGGGCAAATTGTCATGGGCATATTAAATGGCAAATAATACTGGCATAACATTGGGAAAATTGGTAGGGGAATATTAAATGGCAATAATACTGGCATAATATTGGGCAAATTGGCAGGGGCATATTAAATGGCAAATACTGGCATATTATTGGGCAAATTGGCTTGGGCATATTAATGGCAAAAAACTACTGGCATAATATTGGGCAAATTGGCAGGGGCAGATTAAATGGCAAATACTGGCATATTATTGGGCAAATTGACTGGGGCATATTAACGGCAAATGATACTGGGATATTATTGGGCAAATTGGCTGGGGAATATTAATGGCAAATAATATTGGTAATGTGTATGTAATGGGATGATGGAGGCATTTAAATGGGGTGATGGGGCATGTCCTTGGTGTGTAACGTGGGTTATGGGTCATGGACTCGTGGGTGTGCATCCTGGGTGGGGGTGGGGTGGGGGGGTGCCCAAATTTTGTCTGCCTAGTGCAGCACAAAACCAAGATACACCACTGCTGCCAGGAACTCCATTCCTGCTCCAAAGATTCCTTCAATCTTTTAGCTGTTTCTCTAGGGTTCTTTTTTTACCTCACCAAGCTTCTTGCCAGGAACTCCATTCCTGTTCCCTTAATTCCATCAAGCCTTTAGCTGTTCCTCTAGGGTTCTTTTTTACCTCACTAAGCCGCCTGCCAGAAACACCATTCCTGCTCCAAAGATTCCTTCAAGCCTTTAGCTGTTTCTCTAGGGTTCTTTTTTACCTCACCAAGCTTCCTGTCAGGAACTCCATTCCTGCTCCCTTGATTCCATCAAGCCTTTAGCTGTTACTCTAGGGTTCTTTTTTTACCTCACTAAGCATTCTGCATTGTGATCTTGGAGCCATCTTGACTAGGCGCCCACTTATAGGAAGAGTAGCCACAGTACTAAATCGTCTCTAATTATAAAAATGTGTCTAACTGTGGACTGAAAAATATGTACACTCTTTCAGATTAGTTTGTAACCCTTTCCAGTTTTATACAAATCAATAATTCTTGATTGTAGGTCTTCTGAGATTTCTTATTTACGAGTCATGGTCCACATCAGCCTTACATTGTGGCCAGCCTAAGGCACACCTTTGCAATAATCATGCTATAATCAGTCTAATCGGCATCTTGATTTGCCACACCTGTGAGGTGGATGGAATATCTCTGTGAAGGAGAAGTGCTCATTAACACAGATTTAAACAGATTTTTGAACAATATGTGAGGGAAATAGGCCTTTTGTGTACATAGAAAAAGTCTTAAATCTTTGAATTCAGCTCATGAATAATGGGGGCCAAAACAAAAGTGTTGTGTTTATAATTTTGTTCAGTGTTATATATATATATATCTCAGGGCCTTTACCAGGTCAGGTAGGAGTTTTAGCGCAGGGATAGTGGAGGTGTCTGGTTGCATGTTATATATTGTGCAGAGGGAGAACAGATAAAGAAACAAAGAGCTAGGGATTGGAATAAAGACTGAAGGAGAGTCAAAAGGGAATTTAGCAAAGAACTGCAGAATAGGAAAAGGGTTCGAGTAGGAACTGCAGTATGAACAAAGAGCTATAGTAGGGACTGTAGACAAAGCAAAGGTAGGGGTGGAGAGAGTTAAACAAGGGGAGAGACCAGAGGTAAGGGTGAGGCCAGAGGTAAGGGTGAGGCTGTCACTTCACTACACGACAGCTTGTCGCGCGATATTTCATTGCGGGACATTTCATCGCTAAAAGTGAGTTTTAATGTGTTAGAGTTAGAAGATAGAGTGTTACTATTAGAATTTTAGTATTGGGGTTTAGGGTGGTTATAATTAGGGTTTAGGGGGTTAGAATTAGTTTTTAGGGTTTGGGGTTAATCTTAGTATTATGGTTTAGGGGGTTAATTTTAGTATTAGGGTTCGGGGGTTAGTATTAGGGTTTAGAGGGTTAGTATTAGGGTTTGTGGGTTAGTATTAGGGATTAGGGGGTTAGTATTAGGGTTCGGGGGTTAGTATTAGGGTTCAGGGGTTAATTTTAGTATTGGGGTTTTGGGGTTAATTTTAGTATTGGGTTTAATTTTAGAATTAGGGTTTGGGGGGCACTTTGGGGGGGATTAATTTATTAGGGGGAGTATTTTATTTTAACTTGTACGTTTGTAAGAGCTGACAGTTCAGCTTTCTAACTGCCGCGCTGAACTGTCAGCGATGAAGTCGCCGCACTGAAGTGTCCTAGACCCTAAGGAGGGTAGCTAAACAGGAACACCCGAGAGAGTGTGAGGTCTGAGAAGGGTAGCTATAAGGGAACACCTGAGAGATGATGAGATCTGAGAAGGGTAGCTAAACAGGAACACCCGAGAGAGGGTGAGGTCTGAGCAGGGGTGACTTTAGGGGAGCAACTTAGATGAAGAAATCTCGCTGTCGCCGGAGGGTCTCAGGAGATTCTGAAAAACATCCACCAGGCTGGTTGAGCCATCCACGATAGCATATTCTCCATATCACGTTCCACAGTAGCATATATGCAGTTGTGTATTTAGGTTTTGTGCTGTCCTAGGCTTGCTAGTGCCATATCTGATTCCAAACAGCCGGCCAGTGCCACCTCTGCCCCCATACAGCTTGACAGTGCCATATTTGCCCCACACAGCTTGCAAGTGCCATATAGGTCCCCAGCAGCTTGTCAGTGCCATAACAAACATAACAATATATCAGTGACACTACTGCCCAAAACAATTTGTCAGTGACATATGTGCTCCCAAACAGCTTGTCAGTGACATATTTGTCCTTACATAGCTAGTCAATGCCACCTTTTCCCCCAAACAGCTTCTAGTGACCTATTTGTTCCCAAACAGCTTGTCAGTGACATATTTACCCCCAAACAACATCCTGTGCACCTGCTTGAGCTCGGCTCTGCTTATCATGGAGTAATAGGAGGAGTTACAGGAAGAGGTTATATGGAGTAATAGGAGGAGTTACAGGAAGAGGTTATATGGAGTAATAGGAGGAGTGTTAGGGAGAGGTTATATGGAGTAATAGGAGGCGTTATATGGAGGGGTTATAGAGAGCAATAGGAGTAGTTAAAGAAAGGGGGTTATGGAGTAATAGGAGGAGTTATGTGAAGAGGCTATGTGGAGTAATAGGAGGAATTAAAGGGAGAGGTTATATGGAGTAATAGGAGGAGTTATGTGAAGAGGCTATATGGAGTAATAGGAGGAGTTATAGGGAGAGGTTATATAGAGTAATAGGAGGAGTTATAGGGAGAGGTTATATGGAGTAATAGGAGGAATTATAGGGAGAGGTTATATGGAGTAATAGGAGGAGTTATAGGATGAGGTTATTAGGGGTAATAGGAGGAGTTATAGGGACAGGTTTATTGGAGTAATAGGAGGAGTTATATGGAGAGGTTATATGGAGTAATAGGAGGAGTTATAGGGAGGGGTTTTATGGAGTAATAGGAGGAGTTATAGGGAGAGGTTATATAGAGTAATAGGAGGAGTTATAGGGAGAGGTTATATAGAGTAATAGGAGGAGTTATAGGGAGAGGTTATATGGAGTAATAGGAGGAGTTATAGGGAGGGGTTATAGGGAGAGGTTATATGGAGTAATAGGAGTTATAGGGATGGGTTATATGGAGTAATAGGAGGAGTTATAGGGAGAGGTTATATAGAATAATAGGAGGAGTTATAGGGAGAGGTTATATGGAGTAACAGGAGGAGTTATAAGGAGAGGTTATATGGAGTAATAGGAGGAGTTATAGGGAGAGGTTATATAGAATAATAGGAGGAGTTATAGGGAGGGGTTATATGGAGTAATAGGAGGAGTTATAAGGAGAGGTTATATGGAGTAATAGGAGGAGTTATAGGGAGAGGTTATATGGAGTAATAGGAGGAGTTATAGGGAGAGGTTATATGGAGTAATAGGAGGAGTTATATGGAGGGGTTATATGGAGTAATAGGAGGAGTTATAGGGAGGGGTTATATGGAGTAATAGGAGGAGTTATAGGGAGAGGTTATATGGAGTAATAGGAGGAGTTATAGGGAGAGGTTATATGGTGTAATAGGAGGAGTTATAGGGAGGGGTTATATGGAGTAATAGGAGGAGTTATAGGGAGAGGTTATATGGAGTAATAGGAGGAGTTATAGGGAGAGGTTATATAGAATAATAGGAGGAAATATAGGGAGAGGTTATATGGAGTAATAGGAGGAGTTATAGGGAGAGGTTATATGGAGTAATAGGAGGAGTTATAGGGAGAGGTTATATGGAGTAATAGGAGGAGTTATAGGGAGAGGTTATATGGAGTAATAGGAGGAGTTATAGGGAGGGGGTTATATAGAGTAATAGGAGGAGTTATAGGGAGGGGTTATATAGAGTAATAGTAGGAGTTATAGGGAGAGGTTATATGGAGTAATAGGAGGAGTTATAGGGAGAGGTTATATAGAGTAATAGGAGGAGTTATAGGGAGGGGTTATATGGAGTAATAGGAGGATTTATAGGGAGAGGTTATATGGAGTAATAGGAGGAGTTATAGGGACAGGTTATATGGAGTAATAGGAGGGGAAATTATTAATAAATTATATTTATTATATGGATTAATATGAGGAATTATAGGAATTAACGAAGTTTGCTATTGTGAGGGGTGATATAGAGTAATAGCAGTTTTACAGACAGCATGAGGATTTAAAAGGACAGCAATGGGTTTTAAAGAACAGTTAAATGGAGCAATACATACTTAACTAAAGTTTTATGAACCACTAGTGTCTTTCAAACCATTTCACACATTGTTAGGGTAAAATAAATTACATTTGCAACATCTGTTGTGCCGGCTCAAATAACTGGCGAATTAATCAGATTTCCAAGGCCTGCATTTTATAAATAACCTGGATACTGACAAGGCAGACTTGAACCCTGACTCCAACAGCTGCAATGTGTGGATATGGCCGCCCAAATCTGTCCAATTCAGCACCTCCTTTAAATTCTTCCTTCATTTAGTAAATCCCAGGGCCCCGTCCTCCTTATGCTTCTATATCCTCTTACCCTGACAGGGTGAAAATCCCAGCACTTACTGCTGTCTGTCTATTGCTTTCACTCCCCCCCTCCCCCCCCCCCCCAAAAAAAAAAAAAAACTAGGTACTGCAGAGCTTCACATATGGGAAGGGAATATATCAAATCCCAAAGAGAAATATTACAGGCTTGCATTGTAAGATGAAAGACACGGCTAAAAGATGCAGCTTTTTAAGCATATGTTTTCCGCAGTGCTAATGTAAGCAGCTCAGCAGAAGAGCTTGCAGTCTAAAAGGATAAAATGAACCGGCATCCCTGAATCTATTTATTGAGGTAAGTATAGCTATCATATGAAGCAGGTGTGGGGAAACCACACACCTTCATAAACAGACTGTTGCGTCTTCTCTGTGATTAAGCAATCTTATAGATTGGATTTAGATTTTGTAAAATCATTTGATACTTTGCCACAAGCACTGTATTTACATAATACATATCCTACTAGACAGAGGATATTTTACACATCCCTTTCCTGTTCTCTTATGTACCTCTAAGCTAAATGGTACTATTAATCAGTGCACAATATCACTGTGCTTAATCATGCTGGTTTCTCTATGTAGAGAAGTACAATCTATCACCACATGACACTACTAATGCCGTATATCTTGCATTTTTGGGTGCCATTTGTGTCTCACATTTCTTTCCACAGTACTATTTGTGTCCCACATAAATTTCCACATGGAAATTTTTTTCCCCACATCTCTTTCAACTGTACTATTTGTGTCCCACATTACTTTCCACAGTTCTATTTGTGTCCCATATTACTTTCCACAGTACTATTTGTGTCCCATATTACTTTCCACAGTACTATTTGAATCCCATATCACTTCCCACATTACTATTTGTGTCCCATATCACTTTCCACAGTACTATTTGTGTCCCATATTACTTCCCACAGTACTATATGTGTCCTATATTACTTTCCACAGTACTATTTATGTTCCATATCACTTTCCCCAGTACTATTTGTGTCCCATATCACTTTCCACAGTATTATTTGTGTTCCATATTACTTTCCACAGTACTATTTGTGTCCCATGTCACTTTATACAGTACCTTTATTTCCTCGCATCCATAGTTTTGTTATAGCCCCACATAACTTTAAACAGTACCATAATGCCCCCATTGAAAAAAGGTTTTATCTGACTGTGCGAGTACTGAATAAAATAACCAGAACTTACACCTCAGCTCTTCAACCTTCTTAGGCAGATAAAGTGAGAATCATTAAACTTCCCATGGATGTTGAGCAAAAATAACACCCCCAGATACATCACCAGAGAATATCTGAATATATCTTTCCAGGTTACACATTTCGGCCTGTGTTCAAGAAAGAGGGAATTGCAAAATTAAGGCCAAAAATGCAGAGTTGGAGAAACTCGGCTACTTTGGCCTTAAGTTTGCTATTCCCTGCTCAATTTCCTGCAATTTTTTACAAATAATACCCTTTATTATTATTATGCATGCATGGGAGTTGTCAATAATAAACCTCCATTCCTTTGAGAGCCACTGTCCAGCCGCTACAGAAATGTTGCCTGTCTCTTTACATTCTCTCCAATAGCAGCGTCTACTCTTTGGTCTTCGATTTAGGACTGCTTGGGAGACATGCTGAGGTGTGGGAGCTAGGGATGCTGGATGAGATGCTGGTGCTGGATCAAAGTGTTGTTAACGAAGAGGATGTTTTGACAGAAGCACACACAGGCAGACATCCGCTCCACTGCACGTCAGAGGCAGCCTGTCAAGTCCACTGTAAGGAAAGGAGAAAAAAAAAAAGGGATTTGTAAAGTTCCTCTACTTCCAAACATTGGAATAAAAGATAAAATAGCCCTTTCACTTTTACACTAAGATAAGCACCGTAGAAGATAGGCACTGGTGCACTGCAATATGGGGTGGCAAGCAGAGGTGGCTAGTGGGGGCAGCCGGAGGATGTCTGCACAATACGCACAGACATCCTCCGCTGCTGCCTGGCACTTCCACCAGGACTTCTATGATGAAGCCGGAAGGTCCCGCCTTCATCATAGAAGGCCCGACGGACGTGCCGGGCAGCAGCAGAGGACGTCTGCGTACCTCGCGCAGACATCCACCGACTGTTAGCGAGGGGGATCCAGGTCGCTTGCAGCTCTACGGGGGACCTAGATCCCAGTCTAATAGTCTGACCGCGATTTGAGGTCAGACTATAAGACGACCTAAGAATGTAAGGGGTCTTTTTCAGAACATTTGCTCTGAAAAAAACCTTGTCTAATATTCAAGCAAATACGGTACTTTACTGAGAAGGTAGTGGATGTATGGAATAGCCTTCCAGCGGAAGTGGTAGAGGTAAACACAGTCAAGGATTTTAAGCATGCGTGGGATAGGCACAAGGCTATCCTAGATATAAGACCGGGAACGGGGGACTAATAAAAGTATTTAGAAAATTGGGCAGACTAGATGGACCGAATGGTCCTAAACATTCTATGTTTAAGCAGATTCCTGACAAAGCTATAGATGACCTCTGTGCAAATACCATTAGCTGGGTCCATCCTTTCACTAAACTGAAAGATGGAGAGTACCGATTTTGGAGCAGGAACTCCGGAATATTCGTGAATGTTCTAGACAAAGTGTTATTACAAACACATCAGTGTCTGTGACAAGGTCTTTGAAGGTCCAAATTGTCAATCATAAAGTCCACTGAATGACCCCCATGAATATTGTTGGTGCCTACTGAACGATGCACTTGTGGTGATAGGTATTTCCTCCCACTGATTGCTTTCCGGTGATGATCATCTCCTCCCCACTGATTGGCTGCCGACGATGATCCTCACCTCCCCACTGATTGTTTGCCAGTGATAATCATCTCCTCCCCCATCTCCCCATTGATTGTCTGTGTGTGTGTGACAGAGAGTGACTGTGATGCACTCCTTGGTATCCCGGCTGGGTACCTCCATCAAAGCTCTGCTTTCTTACATTCAATATCCAAATAGATCGGGAATACTTTGAAATTTACCCCAGCCGCCAGACAACACCATCCGTCAGGAACGACATATATTTGAGAAACATACAGCTACTTATAGAGGAATGCGTCAGATAACCACAGGTAACTATATTAATTCAAACAAAGGACCAGGAACAAAACCAGTAGGGTCTGTCGCTCTGTGCAACCATGAAGCCATGCCATATAAGATGCAAGCCCAACTGGTGCACAACTGGTGTTCATCTACACTTTAAAACAGGTAGAAAAAGACATTTTGTATCATTTAAGCAAAAAAAATAGGGTTTACTTCTTCTTTAAGGTTTTTCATATATTGTCCACCCCAGTTTACAAGTCACCTCGTCAATACATGATGATAACCTGTTGTAGGTTTAATATCTTGAGCATCTTCAGAGCTTGCTTGGGGTGCCATATATATGGAAAAAATACCAACTGAGCTAAGCCCTTCGACTTCAATCGCGTCTTCTATTTAAATTCAAGAAAAACAACTGGAGAATTGCAGCAGGAGCGCTCGAGTTCTGACGGGGTGGAACATTTTTTTTTTTTTTTTCCAGTGACTCTGTTACAAGCCCATAACTGATGTATAATATCATTGACGCAAGTTGACATTTCAAAGGTCAGCCACGGAATCATTCCTGAAAGGTTTCATTTTCTTACCCAGGCTGTAAACATGATTAGTGACACATTTCCTATGATGAATAGGTAAGTTTTACTGCCAATCAGTATAAGCCCGGGAAAACGTGTATTATCTAACCCTTGGGTACACATGCTAAATGCTTCAAATTTCAATTGCAGTCTTGTCGTCCAAGGATATTTGTATGTACACAGGAGACTTGGAACCTAATGCATTGTGTACACCTGATTATGCACCTCCATGAACTGGTGGGGTGGGATGGAGTAGGAGGACCAGGATGTCCATTTGCAAAAATCAAGGAGATTATGGACCTACCTCCATTCTTCTCTTCTTTTTTTGTGTTCCATATTATTTAGGATTTTTAAACCTATTATAGCTTTGTTATATCAGCATTTTTAAAGATCATATGAATTTTGTTTTTTTTTTAGTTTGTGCCTCTTAGGGTTCAGTGGTTCAAAGGGAAATCCTGTTGAGACTTTTATTGTGGGGGTAGCAGGTAATACTACCCTTGGTTTCCAATTTTTTTGCAGCTCTATCTCCAGATCAATTATGGATGCTTCTGCAGTGGACATGTTGCTGGGATTAAGGAGAAACCTGGTGACTCTGTCATGATGGTGGGGACAGGGCCGCCATCAGGGGGTGATGGGCGATACACAGTGCAGTATTTACCGCGAGGCATCCTAGGCGGATGCCTATGGCGGCAAATTTTCTGGGGGCGGCAGCGCCCCCCAGCACTGGAAAAAAAAAAAAAAATACAGCCCTTTAAAAAAATAAAAAAAAACCCCACCGCGCTTGCAGGCAGAGACGGAGGTGAGAGGGGATCGGAAGATCCCCCCTCACCATCGCTCTGCCTGCCAGGCTGCACGGGGATCCGAACAGGCAGCACAGAGAACCCTCCGTGCTGCCTGTTCGGCTCCCCGTGCAGTGTGCCGACACGGAAGTGCCGACAGTCACGTGACGGGCGCGCTGACGTCATACGCGCGCCCGGTCACGTGACCTGTCGGCACAATCGCCGGGAAGCGGAACAGGCAGCATGGAGGGACCATGCTGCCTACCACTAGCCACCAGGGAAAGGTAAGTGCTGATGGGAGACTGTGTGTGTGTGTGTGATGGGAGACAGTGTGTGTGACTGAGTGTGATGGGAGTCAGAGTGTGTGTGATGGGAGACAGTGTGTGTGAATGAGTGTGATGGGAGTCAGAGTGTGTGTGATGGGAGACTGTGTGTGACTGAGTGTGATGGGAGTCAGAGTGTGTGTGATGGGAGACTGTGTGTGACTGAGTGTGATGGAAGTCAGAGTGTGTGTGATAGGAGACAGTGTGTGTGACTGAGTGTGATGGGAGTCAGAGTGTGTGTGATAGGAGACAGTGTGTGTGACTGAATGTGATGGGAGTCAGAGTGTGCGTGATGGGAGTATGAGTGTGTGACTGAGTGTGATGGGAGTAGGCGTGTGTGACTGAGTGTGATGGGAGTGTGAGCTTGATGTGAGTCTGAATGATGGGGCATGTCTTAGGTGTGTAACGTGGGTGTGCAGCTTTGGTAGGGGGGTGCCCGGATTTTGTCTGCCTAGGGCAGCACAAAATCAAGATACACCACTGGCGATACACCCATCACGGGCCCGGCAAGCCCGGGGGGCCCCGGCCCATTAAAAAATAAATGTAAAAAAATTATTTAAAAAAAAAGGAGTGTGTGTATGTCAGTGTGAGTGAGAGTGCGTGTATGTCAGTGTGTGTGAGTGTGTGTGTATGTCAGTGTGTGTGAGTGTGTGTATGTCAGTGTGAGTGAGTGTGTGTCAGTGTGAGAGAGAGTGTGTGTCTGTGTCAGTGTGAGTGAGTGTGTGTGTAAGTGAGTGCGTGTGTATGTCAGTGTGAGTGAGTGTGTATGTCAGTGTGAGTGAGAGTGTGTGTGTCAGTGTGAGTGTGTGTATATAAGTGTGTGTGAGTGTGTGTGTATGTCAGTGTGTGTGTATGTCAGTGTGAGTGAGAATGTCTGTATGTCAGTGTGAGTGAGTGTGTGTGTATGTCAGTGTGAGTGAGTGTGTGTGTATGTCAGCGTGAGTGAGTGTGTGTATGTCAGTGAGTGTGTGTATATGTCAGTGTGTGTATAGGTCAGTGTGAGTGAGTTTGTGTGTGTATCAGTGTGAGTGAGTGTGTGTATGTCAGTGTGTGTGAGTGTGTGTGTATGTCAGTGTAAATGTGTATGTCAGTTTGAGTGTGTGTGTATACAGTGTGAGTGACTGTGTGTGTCAGTGTGAGTGAGTGTGTGTGTGTGTATACTGTAACGGTCGTGTTCAGGAGATGGACCACAAGTGTAGATGAGGCTATAGGGACACTCACTAAGTACCGTAGGTAGCAAGTATTGGTCTTCACCTTAATGACTACACACCCTTGGTTGAGCCGCCGGTGGTATGTCACCAAGGATTTTGCTGGAACACTTACTACCGGATACTCAGCAAGTGGAGCCCGTATAGGATCGTACAGGAATACAGGCAAACGGAGAGTCAGGAGACAGGCCGGGTCACGGACAGGAGAGATACGGATAAACAGGTCACTAGCAGAAATCGAGGCAGGCGGCGGACGGAGAATAGTCAGGAACAGCAGGGTCATACACAGAATAATCAGGAATGCAGGAACAAACGGATGGAGAATATAGGGACGAACCGGGTCAGCAACAGATAAACGGAGTCAATCAGGAGTCAAAACGCTAGTGAGATACACAAGGCACTATCACAGGCAAAGGTAACCTGTGAAATGACCGTTTAAATACACTACCAATTGATCAGGACACACCTCTGATCAATTGGCAAGGGAGGGGTTAATTTAATAAATAGCCCTTTAACTGGGCTCATGAATATTCATGAAACACCCGTTCGCGCATGCGCGAACGGGTGCGTGACGTCACTGAGCGCGCGTCTTACTGGACGCGCGTCTCAGCATCAAGGGAAGCTGGGGCTCTCACTCTGAGCCCCAGCCGACGGGATGGCGTCCTCCTGATCCGCGATGGCGGCGGATCAGGAGGTAAATCAAGGTAGGTGACATATACAGTGAGTGTTTGTGTCAGTGTGAGTGAGAGTGTGTGTATGTCAGTGTGAGTGAGTGTGTGTGTGACAGACTGTCTGTATATGTGTGTGATGGAGTGTGTGGATAAAGGGATTAATTTCTGTGACACTGCCTAGATCTGTCTAGCCACCCAAGGTGTTAACTCCTCTGACACTGCCTAGATCTGTCTAGCCACCCAAGGGGTTCACTCATCTGACATTGCCTAGATCTGTCTAGCCACCCAAGGTGTTAACTCCTCTGACACTGCCTAGATCTGTCTAGCCACCCAAGGGGTTCACTCATCTGACATTGCCTAGATCTGTCTAGCCACCCAAGGTGTTAACTCCTCTGACACTGCCTAGATCTGTCTAGCCACCCAAGGGGTTCACTCATCTGACATTGCCTAGATCTGTCTAGCCACCCAAGTGGTTAACTCCGCTGACACTGCCTATATATGTCAAGCAATCCAGGGGTTAACTCATCTGACACTGACTATATCTGTCTGGATTTTCACAATAGGTGCCCCTCCTTGATAGTTTATTAATTAATATGTGACATCCAGTGGATGCGGACCCCAGGCTTTTAGTCACATATTATTTGATAAACTATCGGGGGGGTGTTTCAGTAAGGGGCCCTGAAATTTCTGATGGCGGCCCTGGGTGTGGAGTAATAATTTGCTTCTGGAAAGTTTGAAAGAAAATGGGCAGTGCTCTGGCTTTCCAGTTCTGTTTTATCTGTTTGACTCTTTCTTGAGGTACTTTTTTGAAGGTTTTTGTGTAAAGTTATGCTAAATCGAGAGCAGCCAACAGAAGCACCAGTAACTTATAGATATGCTGTCTGAGAATACAGACCATATTTGCAATGAGTTTAATGGCTGGCCTTGTTCTTATTGCTTTTTTATATTTTTCTTCAAACTCTACAGAGAGTGGGGGATCCTTGGTGTGACCTCTCAGATGAAGGAAACAAGAGACTAATTGTTAGACATCACAATCGGACATCTACCATACGGAGCCCAAATTGAAACAGACCAAAAAGTGGAGCTCGGTGCTGTGAGACTAATGAGCCAGATGTACTTTCCCTACATGCATGGCTTCTAAGAATGAAGCCCATGTAGCTGTAACTCAGTGCAATGGACCATGACTGGGCAAGGAGGTGGGCCAGGGAAAGGGTTAACATTTGTAGTGATGTTATCGGTGGGAGGAGTTATTTAAATAGGCCCTCCATTTTGTGAAGCCCTTAGATTTAAATTTTCAGCCAAGGTGGCATTTGTGAATTTTAATTGTGGCTTTGGCTGATTCTGTTTTCTATTACAGGATGGAGGCGGCTTTGGATGAGATGCTGAGAGCGATTCGGGAGGCAGTGATGAGGATGGATCCAGGACCACCTTCAGCTTGTGATGTTGGCGGCGGGGCCTGCAAGCCCGGTGGTCCTCGGAGGAGGATTAGGCCTCCACAGCAACTGAGCCCTGACAACATCACCTTTGGATGACAAAGGGAAAAGTCCATCTCCGATGGCGGCATATGGCGGACCAGGTGGACGTCGGTGGAGGGCCTGGCAGCTGCACCTCGTGATGTGGATAGAGGCAGAGGACTATGGGAGCAGGCAGTGGGGAGGCCAGAGCAACTTGGACAGGGCTCCGCGTCTCCAATGAGTAGTGCCAGGGGAGACGGGGTCTTGGAGCACTAAAGGCAGATAGAAACATAGAAACATAGAATGTGTCGGCAGATAAGAACCATTCGGTCCATCTAGTCTGCCCAATTTTTTTTGAGTACTTTTATTAGTCCCCCGTTCCCGGTCTTATAGCTAAATGGGTGGTGGGAGCCTAGAGGCCATGGCACTGGCTGGCAATGAGATGTTCGAACCTGGAAGGCGTGGGCACCATGGGAGGGGCCGCACCACTGGAGCATCAGTTTCACGACTGGTGCAATACTGCAGCACACTCTCCAAATACAGGCCCAGGTTCAGGCAGCCCCAAGGTGGCTAGGTGAGGAGGCACGCACTCGGGGGGCTTATCGCACAGCACAAGGGGGACTATCCGTTCTTCCATCAGCCTAGATGATAGGCAGGGGGGGCCACTTTTTGGAGCTATTTCTATATGCCAGCAGGACTTTCCTCATTTCCAGCCCTCAATATGACTTGGCAAACCCCAGGGCACATCGCAGGGTTACTGAGTATTGCTCCCCCAGCCCGTGTCCCAGCTGGGTTAGTGGGGGAGTTGCCCCATTTTGGGAAGCAGTCAGGTGTCCGGCAATGCTCGGGGGTGTTTCGGTGACATATCTCAGGTTACGACATCACATTCACCATGGAGATGCATGAGATATATTGCTGGATGGCAGGGTGACCGAGTTCACTTTCGGGGGTAGTCCGTTTCTAGCATACGCAGCACCTGCCTAGATGATGAATGTATGAGGTCATGGAGTGGGAGCATATGATGTGGGCGGGCATCAAATTCTGACTGTGAGCACGGCTGCAGTAGCCAGGTCACACATCTGTATGCATCTGGCCGGGACCAGGTTACCGGCAAAGAAGGGGGACAGAGGGTTGTGTGGCATGCTAATTCCACAGGCAATGAGATTCTTCTTCCAGGATTGAGAACCGGACAGGAGGAGATGCCATGCTTCCAGGGATAGAAGTGGCAGGACTTCGAGGACAGTGCACCCCGGTGCGGAGGTTCCTGTTGCAGCTGCCAGACCAGAGGCCATGGCAGGCTCGGGAAATGAGTCTGATATTGCACCACACACTAGGGATTTATTACACAATCTCACTACTATAGACTCCTGGGGGGTATAGGAGCAGGCGTGGGTCCCCAGAACAACTGGTTCAGGTAAAGCTACAGGAACCAGGGGTCCGGAGATGGTTGGCAGTACAAAAGGGGACAGGGCGTCGGTGGATTCCGTGGCGTCAGAGGTGGAATCGAAAAAGGAAGTGGGTGGTTATGTTCCTGAGGCGGAACGCGTATGTGTCTTTATCGGGGCCCCTTTGCATTCCTCCTAAATCAGACATGAAAGGTAAGATCTGGAAGGGAGAATTTGTCGAAATTTTGTCTCTCCTTCCTCTTGAGGAATAAATTGACTTTAAGGAGGAGAATAAGAAAGACGTGAAGAAGGCAGACGAGGAGAGGAAGGAGTGGTACCGGAAAATCCCAAAAACATTTGGTAACTGGTTATGGGCGTTTTGCATCCTTGCCAGTGTGATAGGTGAGAAGGACCCAGAGAAATGTTCCCAGTTGTTATGCTATCTAGAGGGCATCTTGGAGGCCTACTGGACTTATGGTGTTCTCGCATGGTGGAAATACGATGAGCAGTTCAGGCAGCGCATGCTGGCTACTCTGGGTATGCAGTGGGACCAGATGGACCTACCGCTCTTGATTAAGTTTATGATGACACAAAAATAAACAGCTGGTATTTCCACCTTTGCATTGGCCACAAATAAAAAAGGCTTCTTCTGGTTCTTTAACGATGGCCAATGTAAGTGGGGAGTGATGTGTCAGTTCAAGCATGAGTGCATGGGTTGTGGGGGCTCCCACAGTTATAGTAAGTGCTTTAAGCAGGAACGATCACAGGCAGCAGGTAATAGCGGGGGGCTGCCCCATGGTCAGTCTCCAGTGAGGTTAAACAAGATGCTAGCCTGGCTAAGCCACTTCGTTAACAAGGCAGATGCGGATCTGCTACAGGAGGAGGTTTTTTTATCCCCATTTCACGGCTGGCGGGAGTCTGTTTCCGCTTTTCTGGAGGTGGTTCGTGAGAAACTGATGAAGGGGGTTCAGCTAGGGAGGGTTTGGGGCCCTTTCCAGTCACCTCCTATTGATGATCTAAGAATTTTGAGCCTTGGAGTGGTTCCTAAAAATAAGACAGGGAAACACAGGCTCATTCCCCACTTGTCTTATGCGGAGGGGAAATCTGTTAACGACGATATTGATAGGGAACTGTGCTCGGTCTCCTATGAATCATCTTACAGTTGCAGTGGGTAGCACAGGGTTCAGGCGCATTTCAAAGGGAGTGGGTGCACAGCAGGGTGGCCTGAGGCCTGTTTCTCTGACCCCATCATTCGTAATTTGGCTTTCCTCGAACTTTATCCACTTCTGGTTTCCTTGATGTTGTGGGATGATCATCTGGGGAATACGGTAGTCTTTTTTAATGACAATATGTCAATGGTATCGGTAATTAATAATTTTTGGGCTGCGTCGGTGTTGCATTGGTTGGTGCTCCTGTGTATGTTGCGTAACGTCGTCTTCTGCACGCTTCATGTTCCGGGGTTTCTCAAACCCTCTGTGTGAAGGCTTCCCTGGCCCCGAGCACGTGGGCGGCTTACTCTAAGGTCTGGGTTAAATGGGAGGACATGGTTGGGTTGGTGAGTAACATGAAGGCGGCGGCTCCCAATCGGTTTCAAGCCTTAATTTGGTTTTTCACTAGATTGTTTGAGGCTCATGCATCCCCGGCTGGCATTGACAAGAACATGGCGTCGTTGGTCTTCTGGTTTAAAGTCAGGGCTCGAGAGGATATAACTAAGAAAGTATTGATTAAGCAGGCTCTAAAAATGGGCAAACGGAGGCTGGATACTAGGCGGCTGTTGTCAATTCATATGTTGCAGCAACTTCTGACGGTATTGCCTGATATCTGTTATTCTAATTACGAGGCTAGTTTATTCTCAGTGGCTTTCATTTTGACCTTTTTTGGGGTACTCCGGGTTGGGGAGGTGGTGTGCAACAATACTTCTGGGGACGGTGGGCTTTAATTGGCTAACGTGTTGTTGCACTCTGGTTCACTTAGTATTAGGCTTTCTAAATCAAAAACGAATCCCATGGGTAAGGGGTGCGATGTTATTTTATATGAAGTGGTGGGGTCTGCCCTATACCAAGTGTCCTGGATGTCTACCTTTCTGGGGGTTTGGACTTCAGGGGAGGCACTTTACTGGTACATGAAAATGGCTCTGCCTTATCATGCTTTCAGTTTTTAAAGATTTCCCGTTGGTCTTGGCACACCTCGGCTGGGATGCCTCCCACCATGGAACTCATTCCTTTCGCATTGGGGCCGCCACTGAGTCTGCCAGGTTGGGGCTGGGCAAGGACCTGGTTAAGAAGATTGGAAGATGGGAGTAGCAGAGGTTCCTTTCCTATCTCCACGGCGTGGTTGGTTGATTAACTGTTTGTGGGGGGTACCGGGGGGGGGGGGGGGTCAGGCTACTGGTGCAGAATCTTGGGTTACTGAGTTTCTTATTGTCCCCAGGTTTGGTCGCCTAGATCATTGGAAATTCCTTTGTGTTCTGGGCAAAGAGAAGTCACAGTGGACTGGAGCTGGGTTTTTTTTTTGGCTCACCTCATGATCAAATGGTGGGGGTGCAGAAGTTTTGGTTGGGGTGATGTTTTTGCTGAGCTCATACACTTGCGGTAGGAGGCCTGACATAGTTCTTTTTTAATGCCGGGGGGAAAGATTTGGGTCTCATTTTGCAGAGGGCTTTGGTTAAATCCATGAAACACGACATTAACAAGTTGGTATGGTCTGAAATAGTTCCCCGGGTGAAGTGGAGGTATGCCAGGGATCCGGCTGCTATAGGTAGATATCGGATTAAGGTTGGGGGGTGGGGGTTGTGGTTAGACACAGGGAATTGGAAGCTCAGGCCCCAGGGTACTACCAGGCTGATGGGGTTCATCTGTCTGACGTTGGTCTCGATTTTCTTAATTGGGTTTCCAGTCGGGATTAGAGCAGGCGTTGTTTCTTCGGGGTGGCAGAACCCAGTCATCTTAAGGTCTCAAGGACTGGGTTTGTGGCAGGGGTTAGGAGGTAATCGCAGGTGGAGGATCATCTTTAGGTTCTAGGAAGGGTGTTACCTGGAACCTAGGCCTGTGTTCGTTTTTTCATGGTTGGTGGGTTTGAGCTGGCCTGTAGCTCACACACCCGAGGTATAGGGGCATCTCGGTATGCCTCCATAAATCTTAATTCACGAATTGCACTTTAATGTTATAATAATATGTTATGTTTATGTGTGGGGGTCATTGCCTTAATAATATTGTATAAATAGGAAAAAGGGATGTTGTATTGGTGGGCAATACCTTTCTATGTGGTATCATAAGCAGTGCTGTATTTACCGCGAGGCATCCTAGGCGGCCCTTTAAAAAAAATAGACCGCGCTTGCAGGCAGAGACGGAGGTGAGAGGGGATCGGAAGATCCCCCCTCACCATCGCTCTGCCTGCCAGGCTGCACGGGGAGCCGAACAGGCAGCACAGAGAAACCTCCGTGCTGCCTGTTCGGCTCCCCGTGCAGTGTGCCGACACGGAAGTGCCGACAGTCACGTGACGGGCGCGCTGATGTCATACGCGCGCCCGGTCACGTGACCTGTCGGCACAATCGCCGGGAAGCCGAACAGGCAGCATGGAGGGACCATGCTGCCTGCCTGCCAGGGAAAGGTAAGTGCTGATGGGAGACTGTGTGTGTGTGTGTGTGTGTGACTGAGTGTGATGGGAGTCAGAGTGTGTGTGATGGGAGACAGTGTGTGTGACTGAGTGTGATGGGAGTCAGAGTGTGTGTGATGGGAGACAGTGTGTGTGACTGAGTGTGATGGGAGTCAGAGTGTGTGTGATGGGAGTCAGTGTGTGTGACTGAGTGTGATGGGAGTCAGAGTGTGTGTGACGGGAGACAGTGTGTGTGACTGAGTGTGATGGGAGTCAGAGTGTGTTTTATGGGAGACAGTGTGTGTGATGGGAGTCTGAGTGTGTGACTGAGTGTGATGGGAGTAGGAGTGTGTGACTGAGTGTGATGGGAGTGTGTGTGTGTGATGGGAGTATTAGCTTGATGTGAGTCTGAATGATGGGGCATGTCTTAGGTGTGTAACGTGGGTGTGCAGCTTGGGTAGGGGGGTGCACGGATTTTGTCTGCCTAGGGCAGCACAAAATCAAGATACACCACTGATCATAAGTATCATTTATTACAAAAAAATTATTTTAAACAGCTGGGGCCATCTATTCCCACTTACATTTTGTGTCCGTGTTTTATTGGTGGGGACATCAGAAGGGCTTTCATAGGGCCCCCGAATCCGATGATGCCTATGTCATCTTCCGACGCCTGAGCTACCAGACTAAAATAGGTGGCAAAGAGCCCTGGGGTGGCTTAAAAGCAAGATGAACGTGTTGAGGCAGGTCTGTATCACGCAGGAAACAGGATCATGATGCCATGGGTAGCAGTGCTTAGTTTTCCAGGAATGTATTTGAATTAATAGCGAAAACAACCATCACCCTGTTATGTGTTTATTGTTTAAACTTCTTATGCATTACAGCCTACTGTCGAAATTCCGCCTTTTTTTCTGGCTGAGGTACATGGGAGTTGTAGTTCACAGCTACAAAGCTACCAAATGCTTCTCCTGCCATATCCTTTGTGACTGCACTTCTCCATTCAACCTTCCTCGGTGGACTGTGACTATCTTCCATACTGCCCTTCCGTACTGTAGATTTAGATTGAGGGGCAGATCCAAAGGGACAGCAAAATGTGGTTTTGCTTAAGTTGGCAATAAATCCTTTCTCCAGCCTTGTAACAATCCCATATGCTTAAATCTCAGCTGATGTTTTCATGTTTAGTGTTAAAACTCATATTTAATTCAAACCTCTTCTTATATTTCTCCATGTGTACCAATGTAAAGAGATTATTTGTACCCTGTTATGCTGTGGACACTTAATACCATGTTTTTCTTGGGATCATTAGAATTCCAGAGTTTTTTTTTATTTTATAATAATCTAGAGCATGCATCTAGCGTTTGGAATCTAGAGCATGAATCTAGAGCAGAGTGGATCTGAGCTGAAATTTCTGTAGATATTTTCAGTCTTGCACTGACCCAGTCCCTCTCCCAGCCTCCAATAATATCCACCATCACAAGCATCTTAACAGGTGAAATAAAACACCGACACTTATTTATATGGGTAACAAAATGTCCACAGCTTTAATATATATTAGAATACTAACATAACAAGTCATTGTCAACAACACCCATTATACAATACATCATAAAACAGAGGTAGAGCTTGGGTGGGACATCAGGTTTGGTTCCTGAAACTGTGACTGTCTCAGTTGGGAGGCATACTTTAATGACAAAACAGCCATGACAACAGGAAACACATGTATTCCATTTTACATTGGCATCATATCAGGATGCAACCAGGTCCTCTACAATATAATGCTGATCTCTGTTAAAATTGCCTTAAAAGACAATTAAACCTTTTTTTTAACTTATTTTTCTTTGAGAGAGGGATTACTTTTTACTTTACTTCATCCAGAGAGGCCCCGCCCCTCTTACTTGTCTTCCTGACCCCTTGGCTCGTTTGTGTCACCGACACAACAGGGGCAGAATGTGGCATCCGAATTACATATCTGACAAAGCCTGTGTCGGCAATGCTTATTCGGAAGATGCCTGAGGGTAAACTATGAACGCTTTTTTTAAGTAAGCCCCCCCCCCCCCAAATCAATTAATTAAATTAATTAATTATAACCCTGAGTCAAAAAATAATTCAGTTGTCCTTTAACATCATTTAAACAGACGGTACGCTTCCAAACATAAATATATTTCTGACTTTTATTAAACATTACAATAGAATAATATTTTATTATGTATATATTTTTTGTTATTAGAGCATTTAGCAAATTCCTTTATTTTCATTGTCAGTAGCTTCGTATTTATAAAGCTCCAGGTTAAACCTCTAATCACTTAAACTACATCTGTTGTCATGGAAACACACCTTAATCCCGGTGCCTACCTCTGTCCCATAATTAATATAAGAGTAGTTTATAATCTGTGCCAGGCAGTCCATGTCAATAGAGATGACAGAAGAGATAAAATAAGCAAACAAATTAATCCTTCACGTTTTCTGTGGTAAGACCTAAATCCTAGGAATCTTCTGTTTAACTCATTTTTAATATAAAATAGCACACCGAAAGGAACCGAATTCTGAATATACAAGTTATGAGACTAGTCAAAAGCTCTCATTTATATTATTATTCATTAGGGTAACAAGCACAGACAATGTTTGTTTTATCAATAGCCAATTACACTGTATTTGCAGCTCTCTCACACCTCTTTGGTAGGCATCATTTTACACATGTATAAGACTAGTAAATAAATTTCACTTTATTTTATCTCAGAGATATCTTAACCCCTTAGTGACAAGACATTTTCACCTTGACTTTCCCTTGGTGACAAAGGCTGTTTTGACATTTCTAGGGTGTTTGTGTTTAGCTGTAATTTTTTTCTTTCTCACATACAGTACCCACACAAATTATATGTTGTTTTTATCGTCATAAAAAAAGGGCTTTCATTAGATACCATTATGTTCATCATATCTTATAATTTACTACAAAAAAAATCATAAAATATGATGAAAAATTTTAAAAACCCCACTTTTTCTAACTTTGACCTAAAATATAATTTTCACAAATAAAATCATTAAAAAAGACCCGTCTAAATAGTTTCTAAATGTTGTCCCGAGTTCAAAAATATGCATGTTTCCATATTTTTCGGTATTTTTTTGCGAGTTATGGGGCAAAAAACAAAAATAGTGTTTTTTTGTTTTTTCCTATATTGACCTTTTGACCCCAACCCGAACCCAAAATTTAACCCTAACACTAAATTTAACCCCAACTCTAATCCTTATTATATCCCTTAATATTTTTTAATTTTAATTTAATTTTAACCCTATCCCTTATGCTAAAAATTATTTAATTTTAACCCTATAGGCTAATCTATCTATATAACCTGTTTTTAATTAATTAAATATGTATTTTAAATATTTTCCATTGCAATGCTACTTAACTACCACTAGGGGCAGTCAAGTAGCATATTCAGAGCGACGGAAGTGAAGTTATTTTCACTTCCGAAGCTCAGACCGGCAGAGGGCTTAGCCATATTGACGGAGCAGCATGCTCCGTCAATATGGCTCCCCACGATCGCTCCGTGGGGCGATTGTGGGTGCTCCAAGACAGAAATTTCGAGGCAATAGACCAGCACCGTTAAAGTGTTTTTTGCGATCGTTGATCGCGAAAACTGCTTGATTCAGCCAGGCACGTCCTTTGTCGTTAAGGGAGTTTCTACCAGGACGTGCCTGGCACGTCCTTTGTCACAAAGGTGTTAAAGGTATACACATATAATATAATTTCCCCCCCCAAAAAAATATTTAACTCTCACTCTCTATTAATGCCCATAGGTTCCTTTGTTCCCAATTTAAAGATTCACAATACTTCCTTCTTTGTAAGTAACGACCTTACATCACCTGCTCTCACACCTAAATTGTATCGTTCAATGCCCACACAGGAAAATAAACTCACATTTCAGCCATTACAATTCTGAAAATGTTGATTTATTGAGGACTTTGGATTTTTTTCAATTTATTTGGGAAATATGTTCCTTTACTCTTTCTCTCAAGCTCCTACCAGTCTGTCCATTGTATTGGAATAAAAGTTTGGTACATGTTATCAAGTAAATCACCAGTTTCATATAGCAATTTAAATAGCTCTTAATTTTAAAATCACAATTTTCCACGGTAGAGTGGAAGTTTTTCTAGCAATTCATACTTTCATAGCCATACTTCTTGTAAACCACATCTGTACATGCCAGCAGTGGCCAGCCATGCACATTCTTTCCTCCCTTCTTTTGGGAAACTTTTGGAAGGTATCCACAGAACCATTCCACACCAGGTCGTCTATGTACCTGGAGTACTGAGCAATCGAGGACCTGAAAGGATTATCGTCTCCAAAGATGTAGGACCGCTCCCACCAACCTAAAAATAGGTTTGCATAGGAAGGGGCTAAACAGGTCCCCATAGCAGTCCTTGAAGGAGGATTTTTATCTCCAAGGGCATGGGGATGAAAATCATTTGAGGTCCTCGGTTGTCAGGATCATGGTAGCTGAGGGACTGCTAACCACAACTACCACATAGTGTTGCTACCTTTTTTCATAAAAATGCCGGCCATGCTATTGCCTCTATAGACATAACATTGGCAGCAAACCCAGCAATTGGCTGGATGGCAACCCTACTACCATGGCCATGTTTCTTTCGCATTAATGGATAACTAACATGTGCCTCCCACCAGGCCAACATTTTCAATGGGGAGGAGGAAATGAAGAAACCAAACAGTAGATTTATACCCTGCCCCATACCCCCTGGAACCAAAAATTGCTCATGCAGTTAATCCCAGATATTGCACATAAAATACATCTGAAGTCTAGAAGCAAGACAGCCATGTTGACATAAAAGTTGAACAAATGAATCTTACTGAATACTTAACTCACTTATGTTTTGTTTTTTAAAGCGATCAATACAATAATATAAGTGTACACACCACATAACACAAGTTAATATCCTTTCCCTGTGCTGTCTGTTTGATTTAGACATATTTTTCAAATATCAGCCTCAATATCCGTAGCGCCAGACTATCATGTTCAATCATGTTAAGATGTCCGACTAACAAGGATAAGATGGGAGTCTAACAAACCTGAGAGAAGAATAGGCTCCATGGACGCTGGTATAGAGGCTTTTAGATGTTTCATTGAAATGCACAATTCATTTATTAACACCGAAGCCTCAGTCATTTTTATAACATAGTAAACATGATCACACTTCATTTTCCCCTCCATCTTCCCATTTCAAACCATGTCCCACTATGCTTTGGCTGATAGTATATTGTTAAATAATATTATAACAGATGGCAGCGTAATAGTCTTCCATCTCTGAAATATGTTTGTGCATTCTTTTCATATTTTTTGTAGTTTTGAAATTTGTACAAGATCCAAAGCACTGTCAGATGGGCATGAAAAACACTTTATAGGATACCATCTTTAGGCTATATAGACCCATCTGGCCTAGAATTTCAATTATCAACATTTTCTGCCAGATTTGTGGCCTTATTCAGTTCAGAGGGTTTGAGTCTTATGGATTTACCAGAGTCAATATAAACCAAAATCTACCAAAAAATTAACCCAAAATCGGCAAAAACAGACTAATTTTAAGCATTTCCGTTCTCCAGTTAAAAACCGGAGAATTTAAATTAAAATCATAACATTTTTAATAACTAACCCCGCTTACACCAGGAACCAAGGGTTAAAAAAAAACTTTCCCATGCTGTGTAAAATGACACAGCGCACTCTGATTGGTTGGATTTAAATCCAACCAATCAGTGTGCTCTGAGCTTAATTGCAGGGTGGGGGAAGGCTTTATAAGTTCAGTCTGCACGGGGCACTCCATGGGCGAAGTTGGATTTTTTTTTCCACCCGTGGATTTTAATTTTTTTTTGCGCTCGTTTTTTTTTTTTGTTTTTTGCGGCACGTATTATGGTTTTTTTATTTGGCCTTTTTTGAGGCTGAAGAAAGAAAAAAGAAGAATGAAGAAAGAAGACCTCAAATGGTAAGTATATATATATATATATATATATATATATTTTTTTTTTTTTTTACAGTTTAGCTTATTGCCCACCCCTCTCACTATTATTAGAGTGAGGGGGGTTTGGTAGGAATTTTCTATTTTATTGGGGGCGGTAAGTGACTATGGGCTGGGCACCCCTAGTCACTTTATTTGTGGTCCCCACCCGCTGCTCATGGGTGGGGACCGGGCAGGGACACTAGGTCCCCCCCTCATTCTTTTTAGGGTCCCCACCCGCCAGCCATGACACTAGGACACTAGGTCCCCCCCTCATTCTTATTAGGGTCCCCACCCACCGGCCATGGGTGGGGACTGGAGGGGGAAACTTGGTGTCCCCCCTCATTCTAATTAGGTACCCCACCCGCCGGCCATGGGTGGGGATCGGGGGGGACACTAGGTCCCCCCCTCATTATTATTATTAGGGTCCCCACCCACCAACAATGGGTGGGGACCAGGGGGGGTCACTAGGTCCCCCTCTCATTATTATTATTAGGGTCCCCACCCGCCGGCAATCGGTGGGGACCGGGGGGGAGACACTAGGTCCCCCAGTCATTATTATTTTTAGGGTCCATCTGCCGACAATGGGTGGGGACCCGGGAGAGGGGACATTAGGTACCCCACCCGCCGGCCATGGGTGGGGATCGGGGGGGACACTAGGTCCCCCCCTCATTATTATTATTAGGGTCCCCACCCACCAACAATGGGTGGGGACCAGGGGGGGTCACTAGGTCCCCCTCTCATTATTATTATTAGGGTCCCCACCCGCCGGCAATCGGTGGGGACCGGGGGGGAGACACTAGGTCCCCCAGTCATTATTATTTTTAGGGTCCATCTGCCGACAATGGGTGGGGACCCGGGAGAGGGGACATTAGGTCCCCCCCTCATTATTATTATTAGGGTCACCACCCACGGCTCATGGGTGGGGACTGGGGGGGGACACTAGGTCCCCTCATTACCTTAGGAGGTTCAGGTTCAGGGTCAAGTTTGCTCTTTCCATTACTTTTTTAGAGGCATTTTAGTGGCCAAAAGTTCGTGTCCCCATTGACTTCAATGGGGTTCGGGGTCAAGTTCGGGGTCAAGTTTGAGCACGGACCCGGACATTTTTTTGAAGTTCGGCCGAACCTGCCGAACCCAAACATCCAGGTGTCCGCTCAACTCTACTTGTATAGTCACGTGTATTTATACATACAGATGCGAATGACTAAGAAGAAATTCAACTTAATTCTTATTTTACAAAACTGGGAATATATATTCACGGTTCGCAAAATGTTCACATTAAACAGCACATGAATATTCTCCCTCTAAATATACACTAAAAATGATACTAAAATCCTATTCTAAGGTCTAACCTTATTCAAAATATCCATCTATCTTCAATATATCTATCTATCTATAAATATAGAACCAATAGACAGAACTGAGCGGAAATCCAAAAAAAACAGGAGCACTCACGGGTCTTTCAAAAATAGAAAAAGCATTTCCTAATGTAGTAAAGTAAACATTTTGGTTTCCCATCATGTAGTCTTCATCAGGACATCATATATCAAGATTGTAGATGAACATATTGTCAGTAGAAACAGATAGAACATGTGTAAATTATACAGCAACTCAACAATCTATTATTACCCATCATAAAAAGTCAAAGTCTGCATTAAGACCTCCCGGAATCTATGTGTTAAGGTAATGTATTGATCTCATCACATCCTGGTCCAAGAGCCCTTGCCTTCCCACCTTCCAATGATTATTTATTCTATCTGTACCTTTAAAACTGAGGTGCCTAGGATCTGAAGGATGGTGAGTGGAAAAATGTTGTAACACACTGTGTTTTGGAGGTTTGTTCTTGATGTTTCGAACATGTTCCTGTATATGGACATTAAGGGAAGTCCTGCCCATGTGTTGATGTATAGCATGCAGAAAATAATCTTTATATCACATGTAATCAGAGCATTCATTTTATATATTTTATCCAAATGGAAGTTGTGAAATCAGATTTTTTTTTTATTAACAGTCTCCCTACATGGCTGACATTTCCCACACCGATAGAAACCTTTTTGTTCATTCGGGAAATGCTTTATATTGGTTTTATTCTCTGTCACCAAAAAAGCTTTAGCTAAGGTGTTTGTTTGTTTTTTTGAGGTTGAATGTAA